>CM024248.1:1137456-1437747 GCA_013421045.1 Propylea japonica | reverse complement strand
AAAAAATCGTTATAAAGAAATTTCGTTATACAGAAAATTTGTTTCTATAGTCGGCAATGTCGCGGTCGACTTCACTGATAAATTTGAGTTTATCATTTAAACTTAAGCACTTCCTTTTAGACATTCTCGCACTTCTTTCACACTAGCGTGATGGTTAGATTAAAACCAAACAGTCAGGGCTGTATTTAAAACTGTTTCAAAAGGATTTTTCTGCCTGCCGTAATGATTTAGTTTAAGGTCGGGATTTATTACGTCCGGAAATTTTCGGAAAAAACCCCCCCTTATACCTTCTTAACAATATCCATTCAAAGAGTGATGTTCTTTAAATATTTCGTTATAGAGAGAATTTACTTCGTTTTAGAGGGGTTTTTAATATGGGATTTGGATTCAGGGTGCAATGTCTTGTACGAAATTCGTTATACAGAGAAATTCGTTATACAGACGTTCGTAATAGTCACTGTATTTATTTTAACATATTTCATTTTTTTAATAATTTACAGAATATATGTAATTCCGAATATGCTGAGAATATGCATTTATATATTTGGTATCAATCTCAAGTCTCATATAAACTTGAGGCAATAGTCTCATTGCTCCACCAAAGAACGAGCGCTCAGAAGCTCCTGCTCAGGGCTTTTCTTAAATTTTTATTTAATAAATCTTATCTCTGTTTCTTGTTACCCATGTTGAATCAGGATAATGAAAAATATTGAGCTATTTTCGTTATCCATTCGAGATATTGCATCTTATCGAAGAAGTAATAAAGCTTGTACATCTGCTTTTTGCGTTCAAGTATTTCACAATGTTTGCTCAGTGTTACTGCCACGACAAGACATCGCTATTGCTTCTCGGGTTCCGTTTTGGGTCCAGCAGCTGCCTTATCAGACTCCTGGAGGATATAACAACCACGGTTTAAATTTAGAAACATATCTCCCGTCCTCCCCTGCGATATATGTGTAGTTCGTTCTGAAATTGAATCTCGCACGTGCTTGTGTTTCGTGTACTGAATCTTCGAAATTCGTGATCTGAATCACATATCTTTCAGTATCACGAGTTTCCGGTGATAATTGAAAATAAACTTCTATGAATAGGTAGTCGTCGAGTATAATCTTTGTATTTTTGTGTTTTTATTTATGAGTCATTATTCAGAGCCCATTTATACACTGCGCAAAAAAATCAACGCACATTCTGAAAATCTCAATTTTAATGAAAGTTAAATCTACACTGACTATATAACTTATTTTTTATTTTCTCTCGGGAAGGTTTTGAACGAAACATGACACATTAAATGAAAGAAAAATTCAGGATTTCACCGAATCTTATGTGAAAGAAGAGGAATAAACAATTTTCAAAATACTGGAATGCTGATAAGTGATTAAATACTTGGTATTTCCACCCCTTGCCTTAATTACAGCTCGGCAACGACGGTTCATACTCAAAATGAGTGATCTTGAAATGTTCTGATCTAATCCTTCCCAGATTTCTCTGAGTTGGATTCCTAAGTCATTAAGAGTAGCTGGATGATTTTCTGAATTTCTCAGCCTTCTATTGAGGTTGTCCCAAACCTGCTCAATCGGATTGAGATCTGGACTTCTTGCTGGCCATTCCATTCGAGAGACTTCAACCTCTTCAAGGTACTCCTGAAAGATGCGCGCACGATGGGGTCTGGCATTATCGTCCATAAAAATGAAATTTTCACCAATGTATGGGGCAAATGGCACTACATGCTCTTCAAGAATGTTCCTTATATACCTATCAGCATTCATAGCTCCATTATAACGACCACTAGGTTTGTGCGAGCGAAGATATTCCACCCCATACCATAATCGATCCTCCCCCGAAACCAGTAGTATTCAGGAAATGCACTGAGCATATCTTTCATGTGGACGTCTGTTTACAAGGGAACGTCGATCACAATGGTAGAGGCAGAATCTAGACTCACCTGTGAAAAGAACTCTTTCCCAATCAGCCTCTTCCCAAAGGATATGCTCTCTCGCAAAATCCAAACGCGCCCTTCGATGGGCTGGGGTAAGAGCTGGGCCTCTTGCCGCGACACGAGGCTTAAATCATTTCTCTGAGGCGATTTCTTATTGTCTGAGTGCTAATTTGCACCCCATGAGTTTGCTCAAGCTGATTTAGAAGGAGGCGAGCGGTTGCAAACCGTTGTCTCAACGAAGAAACTCTCAAGTAATGTCTTTAATGGCAGTTGTTACCCGTGGTCTACCCTGTCCTGATCTTCGGACATTCATACCTATCTCCCTAAATCGCTGCAACATTCTGGACACACTTGTATGGAAACTACAAACCTTTCTGCAATTCTTGTGTATGTCCACCCTTCTTCTCGCAAAACTACTGCTTGGGCACATTCCTCTTGGGTCAAATTGCGTGTTTCGCGTTGCATAGCGATCGAGTGTAGAAAATCAAACGAAAGAAAAACTATTGATCACTAGAGTTGATCGAGAACAACTGATTTCAGAATGGAGCCAATACATTCAAAATCTGATAATCTCATCTTTTTTATTCCTGCTGGGAAAAAACATCCGTATTGAAGAAAAACGTTGAGAGACGTTTGGGAATGGCGTTATTTTTTTTGCGCAGTGTACATGTTCGAGTGTTTACCTCCAGTGTTGTGATACATAGAAATTAGTTTATTATTCACTCAAAATTTCAAATAATTAATTTTCGATTAAATATCGAAAGTGCTTTCAAACGTCGCGCCATGCTGACGTACGAGCAGCATAAATAGTGGGGATAACGAGTGGTCAGTTAGCATCATTGTGAACTGCGATTCAACTTTCAACCAATTAAATGAATGCTAAGGCATACGTCACACTCAACCGCTAATTATGATTGTTTGAATTCGATAGCTTATTTTGATGATTTCGATAATTTTTGAACATTCTATTCTATTTAAAAGGGTGCTATATATCGTTTCGCCCAAATATCCGTAATTTTCGATGATTTTTTAAGCCGAAAATTGTCTCAAACTATAGAGTCGACTCCCTGATGACGGAACCGTGGTCAAATTCAATTTTCTCCGTGGAGCCGTCCGTTAGCACAATAACTTTCGAAGGTATTATCCTAGAGACTTGAGATTTTCAGGGTGATTTCGGTTCCCGAATGCCGCGGTTAGGTTCGTTAACCAGCAAAATCGTACAGGGTGTTCCATAAAATATAACCATTCAAATTTTGTTCCTCATTATCTCAGACAAAACGAACAAATCGCAAAGAAATTCGGGCACGTGCAAATATTTAATATAAGCCTTTCAAAAAATTTTGTGGCCATAGTGTTAACAGAACCATAGGGAATTCAATTTCAATATTGAAAAGAAGAATCTTTATATTTCCACAAAAAAATATTCGATTCGAATGAAACTTAGGGGATCACATCATCAGAACCATAGAATTAAATTTTTTTTATTGTCAAGTTTTTACATATTTCAGTTTTTGAATAATTTCCAGAATATTATTCCGATCGTGCTAAGATTTTGCAAGTATATATTTAGTATCAATCTCAAGTCCCAAAACAATTTTGAGGTAATAGCCTCATTGCTTTCGTTAAAGGGAAGTTCCACTGTAATTAAAAAAATTAAATTCTATGGTTCTGATAATGCGATCTTCTTGAAATTTTGCATGAACATTTAAAATATCAATCTTCATTTACAAAATAAATTTCACTCGAATCGGATATCTTTTTATGGAAATATTAAGTTTCTACTTTTCAATATTTCAATTGAATTTTCTATGGTTGTCTGTGTACACTATGGCAACGAAATTTTGCATGAGGATTATTATGAGCATCTGGCATGTGGCCGCAACATTTCATTTCGATTGGTTTCGTTTTGTCTGAGATAATGAGGAACAAAAATTTTTAATGGCATATTTTATGGAACGCCCTGTAAAATTTGGCTGGTTAACGAACTTAACCGAGGCATTTGGGACCCGAACTAACCCTGAAAATCTAAAGTTTCTAGGACAATCCCTTCGAAAGTTATCATGCTAACGGACGGACCGTTTGACCACTGATTCTTCATCCGGCAGTCGAACCCTATAGTTTGAGACCATTTTCGGCTCAAAATTCTAAAATTACAACATTTGGGCAAAACGATATAGCACTCGTTTAAGTAGAAAAGGAGAGCTCCTTGTCTACGGTGGCTATGGTGCAAAGACAGACAGTGATGTTTACTTGTCTATGTTCTCGAAGAAATGCATAGATTCTAGAATAAAATAATAGTTTTAGCGTTAAAATTTTCCTAAATACACTTCGTAGGGTACAAAGACTATTGCTGTAGACAAAAAAACTGTTTATCCACAATTAGCGAAGAAAATGTGGAAGTTTCAATAACAACCATTACCACTGGTAACGTCAATATCTAATATTACAGCGAATATTTATGCCATAATCATTTATATCAGTTTATCTCTTACGACTACACCAAACCTTGAAGTATAAAAAAGGATTATCAACATACTTCAGTGGTATCAATCGAAACAACAGTTTATCAGTCATAATTTTCTTTAATTCCCAAGAAGAAAAGCCATAAAAGTTTATTATAGGTCTGTCCACTGCAATAAGAATTCCAGGAATTTCTGATGTGATTCGAACAAGTCATAAAATAGGTCTAGGAAGGGTCTTAAAATTTCTAGATGTTTATTGGAAGGCACAAAATCATAATCAAATTTGAATATGTCAGGTTGTTTCAAATTTCTGATAGCATCTCATAACAAATGAAACATTCCGTAGTAGTATACTCCGTTCACGAAAGGTTGAGCCGTCGGTTGCCATGGAAATTTGGCATATTCCACTGTGTATATTAAAATTTTAGGTTATGTTCTTTATTTTCTTGTCAGATTGATACGCAATGTTGTCAATATTGCATAGAGTTGTCTGATAACTCGAAGTTCGTTGGACGATGCCGAGTACTATCGGCATCGTTGACTTTATTTTTCTTTATGACAGTAAATACTGCCACTTCAGATAAATAAAGAAACGCCTACTATGTGCTCACCTTTCGATAGTGAGGGCTAATACAGTATGCAGGCGTCAAAGTGTTAAATGAGTCAATTTAAAATTTATTACTAACAGCTACTTTATAAATTAAATCAAAACATTTCATTAAAAATTGAAAACCGTAATTGTCCTACAAAAATGATGATTTAAAATGTCCCCCACTCCCACATGTTTCAACACTAGGTCTGAAAAAATATTACTAACCGGCTGATTTTTTCACTGTTGCTCAGCAAATATTTCCTTTATGAACAGGTAACATTGTCCTACAAATTGAGTGGTACTTTTTTCCAGTCCTACGCTCGGAAATTGTCAATTGTTAGTTATCATTTTTAATTGTGGGTTCTGTGGTACAATTTCTGAGGTAGGACTGGAAAATCGTACCACTCAATTTGTAGGACAATGTGACCAGTTCATAAAGGAATTTTTGCTGAGCAACAGGGAAAAAATCAGCCGGTTAGTAGTAATTTTTTTAGACCTAGTTGTTGATACATGTTGGGAGTGGGGGACACTTCGATTGAATCATCATTTTTGAGGACAATTATTGTTTTCAATTTGTAATGAAATTGTTTCAAGATTTAATTTATAAAGTAGCTGTTGGTAATAAAATTTGAACATTCACTCATTTAACACTTTACTTCATACTGTATTAGCCCTCACTATCGAAAATTTTCGTGGAGGAAAAAGTTGGGCGTCTCGTCAAAATGAAGCAACTCACAAATATTCAGATTGTTAGTACGTAATCATCATGAAAAACAGGCGCTGGTCCATAGACTAGTAGGTATACGATTGAGAAAATAAAACGGCCAACAAATTAAAACTTGTTGAAAGAAAAAATTACTTTAGTCTGCATTGGATAAACCAGACAGTCGAACCCATTAAAACGCGTATTGTTTTTTATTCAAAGAATAATTTGAATGGAAGAAACCAGTCGGTTCGAACGGTTCAAAGCACAAAGAAACTCTTATCACAGCCTACTCATCTCTTATCTCCCTCATCTTGCCAAACTTTCTCTAGCAAAGCACAGTCGTCCAGGTAAATTCAGGTGGAAACTAAAAGAAGTGTATTATTAACCCAACTGGACTGCTGCGATCAAAACACAATGCATCCACAGTCCCACGCAGGAGATGTACAAAAAAACAATTTTTTTTTCGAAGAGACGTGGTGAACAGAAATGGGCTTAAAATAGAATCGAAATGCAGCTGTACGTCGTTATCAAAGTAGTCTGGGAGATTTTGACACATCCAAGAACAAAGATAAACGCAAGAAGGAATGACACATTCCTAGAGGTTAATCCGGAGTTGAATCATTTACCTCTTGGTTGTTTTCGTTTGAGAAATCGGACGACTTACCATTATTGAAAGACACGTCATGATTTTTCTGGGTACATTTCTTTCTGAGACCGTGTTGTCGAACAGCGACAGAGCCTCAGCATCTTCTGATAAACAAGACGACACAGTTGATAGAACTTTGGCGGTATATTACACATATTCGAAACACTATCTAAACACATAAACGAAGACACATTTCAAACCACTTACTTCAACATTAATTTACGTATTTCACAGCCGAATTGTTATTGTTTGGGGATAGAGATTGCCGATTTAAACGCGTACGTAGAGTTCATTTCTGAGAACGAACAATTTAAGGCACTGCCATGGCCAGTATTAAAAAGGTGCTTTGATTAGAGAGCACGGTGCCTCTCTTATCATGCTGGTTAGTAAATCCGCCCACAGGGGTCGCCACAATATGACGCTGAATGCTCTGATGATTTATCTCGCAAATGTTCACAATTTCCATCAAATTAGACTGTCAGTAGTTGAAATATCAAGGTTATTGAAGTCTCCTTCGACGGGTTCAACCTGGCGTAATGTTGATACTGCCAGGATTCGCTCAATTCGAATTTAATTTAGATAATATAAATAGATAAGAGATCGTCCATTTTGCGCAGAAGCGAACCGTCCTTCACTTTACCTTGACGAATAAATCTTGTTCTTTTCTCTCTTATCATTATTTTACTTCTGTGTTGTGCGTTTCACGCAAACTCTTCGCATTCTTCACCTGAAAATAAGATATTACATGGAAACGTCTCAACTAACATCTATTGTACTTCGGAATGATCATTCAAAGTGTTTTGGTTCATCTTGAGTGATAAAATCAGCCATCATTCAAGTAAATCACTATTTAATCACCTCTCATTTTACGTAAAACGTCCTACTTGGTTCTCACCTATCCGTAAAAAGAGATAACATGTTAGTACTTCCCTTTTTCAAATCCCTACCAATGGAAACGTATAAAACGATATAAAAGAGGTTTTTTCAATAAAAAATCGAAATACAAAAAATATGTTTGAATATATGGAAATTTTGGTTGATGTAGTGAAATAGTAACTCAGAATTCACAGGAAAATCTTACTGTATTGCCAATTTCCAAAAATAAGGCAGCCAATTCTTCACAAAATAATTCATTGACGTTTATTTGATTGGGTTAATTCGCAGGAAATAGATATTTTTTATGTAATGTAAATTTACTTTAATGGTAACTTCATATATAATTATAATTTATAACACATTATGCAGATGCAGAAAAGAGTTATTTAAGTCACTTTTATTCGATTAAATATGATTTCTTTCGAAGTTTGAACTGCATATCAATAGAAGACTAGTTTTCATTCCATCGATGTATTTCATTTATCTGTAGTTCTCATTAATTTTAAATTTTATGATAATACACCTTTAGACGAAGAATTTAGTTTAAAATTCGCGCCAAACTGCAAGGACCAATCAGAGCTGGGAAAGTGATGGCCAATAGCCAACTGGATTTGGTATTATTATTCTGAGAACTAGGAAACCTGAGTGAGTCATCCATAAATAGAAACGTTTTTGTTTGTTGTTTCTTCGTAATATTTCATCGACAGCGTGTAGAAAATTTACAGAGTTTTTGAATAAATAGTGGTAGAGGGACTGTTTTGATTTGTGGATATTGAACGTAAGTATTCGATTGTGAATTCTTTGTAAATTAAGACACACCTTTATGTTATTGTTTCCAAAAGTTTCGTGATAAGCTCTTATCAATATCATAGTTATTATCAGGAGATTTGATAATGCTGCTTTGATTTTATACAGCACAAAGAGTATTGAATACTGATATTTAACCCTAAAAACTGATTTGTGTGAGAACTCTCGATTTTTCAAGAGTTGTAAGTAGTTCAGGGTCACCCTTTTTCTGAAAGGTAAATTGTTCTTTATTACAACTCATATTCTTTTTTCAGTTTATATGGAACTGAGTGATACAACTTACTACATTCTTCTTGGATTGGTAATACTTCCTGTGCATCTGTTTTTCTCATTGTGGTCGTGGCTTGGTTGGGAACTCTACGTTAACAATTAAAAATGAACAGAAACTTCAACGACAAAGACAGTATAAACAATATGAAGAAGAGTTTAAAACTCAACTTTGACGAAGTGAAACCGCTGAATATCGCAGGGGCTAACTCTGGAATATTAATGTCCCCCGATTTAAATATGTTAAAAGTTGACACACCAGAATTAGAAAACATGATTTTGGGAAATCCTTCTGTGAATACACCGACTCCTTCATTTTTTCCTAAATCTGTTACAATGGAACAAGCTTCATTTGCTGGAGGATTTGAGGAAGCTTTAAACAAATTACATAATTCTAATGGATCGGATAGCAATGCAAGTACTATTTATAATGACGTTCCTTTCTTACCGATAGTGAAGGAAGAACCGCAAACTGTACCGAACATCACAAACTCACCACCAATGTCCCCTGTTGACATGGAATACCAGGAACGCATGAAGTTAGAGCGTAAAAGACAGAGAAACAGATTGGCAGCATCCAAGTGTAGATCCCGCAAATTAGAAAGGATATCGAAACTCGAAGAAAAGGTGAAAAATCTCAAGAGTGAAAACGGGGATTTAGCAGCACATTTAGCTCAGCTGAAGGAAACGGTTGGATTGCTTAAATTGGAAGTGATGGACCACGCAAATGCAGGATGTCAAATTATTGTTAGTCAATTTTGAAAACAGAGTGAGAGATGATTAAGATTTGTTATTTAATGAAAATCAGAATTTATTATATTTAAGATTGAAATTTTGTATCTTATGCCATATGGAGTATTTTGTATATATATTTGATAGTTGACAAATAAATATAATTTTTTTTGTATTAAATATTTTTTTAATGAATGTGTATAGCGATAAAGAAATTTTGAAATCATCAATCATACGAGTAGGTGGAGATATCAACATCTAAAATGGTGATTTGGTCAAAAAGTGAAGTAAATTGAAAACCTCCGTTCTTCAACTGTAATACACTCATGGCAAAAAAACTTGGCCACCTTAAATTTTGCTGAAGCTTGTTATTTGAGAACTTTCGTTATTGTTCACATATTGCAATTGTTTCTACGCCGAATTCTTCATTATTAAAACAAACTTCAGAAAAGTTCTCCAAAACTGTTAATAGCATATTCATACAGGGTGAAGAGGAACTATGTGATTGTGGCCTAATTTCTCAACACCCTGTGAAACAGTACAGGAAATTTGTAGAGTATACGCTCAGTTTATGCAAAGACCATTCTCTTTTCCTTCACCCTGTATAACTATGCTATCAACGTTTTTGGAAAACTTTTCTGAAGTTTGTTCAAATACCAGAGAATGGTGTGAAAACGATTGATCGATGAAAAATTACGAAATTTATTCTACAACTAACTTAAGTAAAATTTTATGTGGCCGAGTTTTTTGCCGGTGAGTGTAGAAAATGGTTCACATCGAATAGCAAAGAATGAACACCTTCACATAAATATTCACCAAGTAACGTACTTTTTTCAGACGAGTCACAATTCGATTTACAAAGTGATAGTCGACAGGAAATGGTTTAGAGAGTCCAGGCAGACTAGGCGACTCAATTTTGCCTCGGAAGTTGTATCTTTCAAGGCGGATCAATAATTTGCTGGGAAGTTTATTGTTCAGACGCCTTATAAAACAAAGATTTTCAATCAAATATATTGCCCAATAGAGGAAAGTATTCCTCTCATTTTCAGAACAAAGATTGTTAATTTCTTGAAAATCCTAGGGAGAACAAGACTGTTGACGATGTGTGTGTATCCACTCGCATAGAAAAACTCAATTTGTTGGAAAAATAGATAAATATATTTTTAAAAATTGTAAAATTCAAATGATACAATTGCATAAAATAAATTGATAAAATATTTCAAATCACTAATACATCAGCTTACATACACATCAGAGAACATTATACCTATATTAACAAAAATTAAACAGGAATATAATTTGGTAAATGATTTTTTCATAATTATTTCCACAAAAGTAGTACATTATGATCGCGTTCTAGTTGATCCTCTAACCTCTGCGTATTTATATTGGTTGAACAACAAATTTCATCCAAGCTACAAGCTCCTGATAGAGATTTCTGCAGATCGGGATGGTCCCCAAAATGAACAGGATACTTATGCACTCTCCTGATAAGACCTTCGAGTATTCCGAACTGAACCAGCTTTCTCTCATTTATTCTTAAGTTTGAAGGATTGAATCTCAAACATAAATCTTTTACAGTTGTTCCTCTAGTCATCGCAGCATAAATCCGGAAAACATCTCTTAAATTTGGAAGTGAACGTTGACTGCAAGCCACGTATTTCAAACATCGTTCCTAGAATACCTCAATAAACTAAATTTCTTTTAAAATCAAAATGCTTACCTGAAGATCATACTTCTGCGCTAACATCTTCAATTTTGGGGTTGTACAATAAACATTTCCATATTGAAATAAAGGTACTAATGCTACTACACCATAATAAATTAAATTTTGTATACAAGCTTTAACTAGACTGGTATCAACGTTAGATAATGTTGCAATTCTTGATATATGGTTAAAACCATCAATGTGAGTTGTGACCTGTTGAGTAGTCAGGTCCCACTGCTGTTCTGGTAATTCTTTGATTAGAATTGGGACCTGATGGTCAGCCACTGGTAGAGGATCATTACGTATACGTACAACTTTCAAATGAGTTGCGATCGGTCCTTGACTCAAAGCACATTCACCTACAATTTCAAAACATAATTTGACAACTTCATGGAATATCTATCGTACCCTTAGTATTAAGTTCCTCCAATACCTGCTTCAATATAGGTTTCAATTTAGAAGCACCGCTGGATAAAAAACCACTTTCGATCTCCATAGCTGTTAAATAATCTGATAACTTTGTAACCACAGGTTCATAGTGTACCGTTCTAGAATTACTATCACATATAAAACACAAATTGAAAAGGAATGCATTCCTAGGATATTTTTTGTCCATAATAGCTACTGGGAAACCAAGAACTTTGTGTTCTGCTAGAGTTCTGAAAGCTTTTTCGTGAGATAGGAACCTTCGAATTCTCATACTACTCACACTGTGATTGTACTCCTCTGTAATTCTGCTTTAGTTATTATATATACACTGATACTGTCGAATAATTCCTTGGAAATATAGTTCTCAGGTTCCTGAATAAACATAATTGAAATATGATCTAAACATAGTTTCCAATGAACTTACAGCACAAGAAATTATTGGACCAGCAGTATCATGAAATTCGCAGAAAAATATACATCTTATTGGCCCCTCTTCACCATATCCTTCGAATTTAGATTTTATTAATTCGGAGAAATCCATTGTAAAAATTTTCCCTTGTTTCCATAATTTGAATCCAAGAGATAAGATAAACAACTTGAAGCAATTTATGGTTAAAAATCGAATATCATAGAACATAAGAACAACTGTTAATTTCTGCACTCATTTTGAAGAAAAATTTGTTCATGACCACTATTTAAAGGATAAACTTTAGATTTACCGTTCAGTAATTGTAATTTGTAATTATTATTATTATTTATTCGGAAGAACTTAAAATATATAATCAATATAATAAAATTTATTAAAATTCTATGTTTGAGTGCCTGACATGAGAACGACAACTGACAGCTGAAAACCATTCTCGATATCCAGTTTTATTGGATATTTTATCACATTTCTATTACATTTCTCGAAGTATTTTCCGGAAAATTTTTTAATCAGAATGGCTTTTGGTGATTATCCAATCGAATACGACCCTAAAAGACATGGACCATACGATCCTGCCAGATTTTATGGAAAACGTAAGTACTTGACCATTAGCTGCATGTTACATAATTTTGTTTCTTTAACTCATACTTCGATTTCTAATTTTTTAGAGGATATACCTCTTGCTCAAGTTAAATTGAACGAGTTAGGTTCATGGTTAGCCAGGAGGAACAAGTCTCCAAGTGCCATTGCAGGAGCAGTAAGCAGAGGTAAGCTAACTTAAAAAAAAATACTTCTCGTATTTGAATTTGAGTATTTCAGCTTACTGGAGATGGCAACACAAGTATGTACAGCCTAGACGTGGTGGTGTTGCCCCATTTTTCCAAGTAGCAGTGGGTTGTTCAATCTTTTTCTACATAATTAACTATCCCAAGATCAGTAAGTAATTTCATCGCTTTATCGTTAACAATTTGGGGTTATACTCGTAGTTTGGATGAGGTAATTCTAATTTCAATTTTTTTTACAGCTTCACACAGATTCTACAAGTACCATTAATTTCTTCGAGCAAGTAGTGTAATATGTGATTCATTTAGTGTCTCTAAATATAACTTATCTATTATCCATATATTTTTGTTCTTGTTCCCTACGTTATTTCAGAGGTTGATAATTCAAAACAACAGAGCTATAAAAAATACTTTTATTCAAAAAATATTTTTGGACTTAATGAATTCGTAACAAATTCCTAATATATTATTTCTCATTGACACTATATAAATTCAAATCCTTCATATTTAGTATCAGCGATAAATAAGTCATCGACTAGCACTTGACCATGTATTGTGAAGCTTGTGAAGAAAGTTCTTGTTTTGCCTTCTAATTCTTCTGTCCTTAAGGCTACTATCACTTGGTCATTGGTATTTGGTAGAAATTTGAAACTGGAGAATCCTCTAGTAATGTGTTCGTTAGGAATCTGAAAACAAATAAATTTGAGCATCTGTCGATTCTTGAATCTTGCAAACTTGGGCAAATATTGAATTTCTGTGACCAGCAGATATCGACCAGATTTTGGTGTCATTGTATTCATTGAGTCTTCCTGAACAACATTAGTGAAACCAACAAGTGGTGGTCTGTCTTAGTTTAGAAAGTATGGGCCCCCAAAGTTCCAAAAATGTTCCATTGTCACGTCACTTTTTTGTCTTTTTTCACCATAAAAACACAAATTTACTGCTTCAATTCAGTCCATAAATCACCTTCGAACATTTGAATAACTATTTGATTAGTTTCATTTCAGGTATATTCAATAATTAATGCAGAAACATCTAGAGGCACCACATATCCACAAAATCTAAGGAAAGCTCGGCGTTGTTATTGGTAGATTTGGCACTGCCGCAGATTCATTCGCGCGAATACCTACGATATGATGCCTTCCCGTAAATCCCGCCATCATTTGATATGTCACTCGCCGAAGGACGGAGCAGTGTTGCCAAACTTACCATGAAGAACGGCGGGATTTCCTTAGAATTTGTGGATATGTGATACCTCCAGAATTTCGATGTTTCTGCATTAATTATTGAATATACCTGAAATGAATCTAATCGAATAGTTATTTGAAAGTTCGAAGGTGATTTATAGATTAAATTGGAGCAGTGAATTTGTGGTTTTATAGTGAAAAAAGCGACGTGAAGATGGAACATTTTTGGAACTTTGGGGGTCTATATTTTCTAAACTAAGACAGACCGCCACCTGTTGGTTTCACTAATGTTGTTCAGGAAGACTCAATGAATACAATGACACCAAAATCTGGTCGATATCTGCTGGTCTCCGAAATTCGATATACGGGTGTCCGGGGAATAACTGTACATACTCTTACCAGAGATAGAGTTGCACTAGCTGACTACTGTTTGACTATAAAAAATTAATTTCTGGATTTCCCTAGAAAACTACAGGGTGTTTTTCCAACTTCATGGAAATACTTAGACCATCATAAAATCCAAACTTATTGACAGATATTATTGAAACTTGGGAGGTTATTGGCACATGCCTAGGTCGAGTCAGAAAGATATCAATTATTTCATTATTCAGGGCCGGACTCATGAATCCTCATTTAAGGTGTTCAGGGTAAAAAAATACTTTGTATTTCGAATTGCGAATAATTGATTCGCTTTTTAGAAAGAAGCTAAAGTATGCTTCAATTTGTGGTATCGCTTAAAGTTGTCACATCAACAATTATTTTTTTATGAATTTTTGAATTTGGAAAAAGTTCGAAAAATTGAATTTATTTACCTGAACAGGACTAAGTCACCTTGTGGAGGTCAAAATAAATAATAATTTTTTTTAAAAAGTCACTAAAGATGAGGGAGACTATAATAATTTGTTGATATACTGGGTGGTCACCCTAGACGCGGATCTCATTGCGATGAAGTGAATGAAGGTATATTGCGAAAAAAAACTATTGGCGACATGTATAGGGTATACATAAGCATATTTCAAAATTATTCGTATGTATACTGGGTGTCCATTGGAAGAAGTGTCACTTTGGTCTATATCTTTGTTGTCGAACACCCGGTATACATACGAATAATTTTAAAATATGCTTATGTACACCCTATACATGTTGCCAATATTTTTTTTCGCAATATACCTTCATTCACTTCATCGCAATTAGATCCGCGTCTAGGGTGGCCACCCAGTATATCAACAAATTATTATAGTCTCCCTCATCTTTAGTGACTTTTTAAAGAAATTTATTATTTATTTTTGACCTTCACAAGGTGACTAAGTTCTGTTCAGGTGAATAAATTCAATTTTTCGAACTTTTTCCAAATTCAAAAATTCATAAAAAAATAATTGTTGATGTGACAACTTTAAGCGATACCACAAAGTGAAGCATAATTTAGCCTCTTTCTAAAAAGCGAATTAATTATTCGTAATTCGAAATACAAAGTGTTTTTTTTACCCTGAACACCTTAAATGAGGATTAATGAGTCCGGCCCTGGAATAATGAAATAATTGATATCTTTCTGACTCGACCTAGGCATGTGCCAATAACCTCCCAAGTTTCAATAATATCTGTCAATAAGTTTGGATTTTATGATGGTCTAAATATTTCCATGAAGTTGGAAAAACACCCTGTAGTTTTCTAGGGAAATCCAGAATTAATTTTTTATAGTCAATCAGTAGTCAGCTAGTGCAACTCTATCTCTGGTAAGAGTATGTACAGTTATTCCCCGGACACCCTGTATACCCAAACTTACTTTAATCATTCTAATAGTTGAAACAGATGCATCTGCGTTGATTAAAACTGAGCAGCCTCTACGTTCGTCAGCCACTTCATCGTAAGGTTCTTTGCTGCATCTTCTTGGTAAGAAGAACCATTTTTGGTGGATTTCAGACCAAAGTCCACTTTCGTGGATCATGTAACCAGGCCATTCGATACCCAGCACTCTACGCAAATTTTTGTATTGTTCCACCCAGCTCACATGGTCAACCTAGAAAATTATACTTTCAGTACTGTTTTGATAAAAAATAAGTATTTCCAGTACGTTAAAATATAGGTTTTTTCAAGGGACAGCATTAAGAGTAGTGTTGGATATACCGATTTGGAAATTCACATCGAAAGCATACGATATGCAAGGCATCAGACATAGAATTCTTCCCTCCAGTTGCACAGATGAATAGGCGAGATAATCAAGTGCGATAACTGAATGAATTAAACTGTCTTACTGCAATAATCTAGTCTTGTCTCTCTCTCTTATCGCAGTATGGTAGGAAACCTGCACTACACATATAGAATTTTTAATTTGTCAGGCTGCCCGTAATACTCGATTGAAGTATTTACTGTTGCCTACCATACTAAGGAACTACACTCCTCTAAATGATAAGAGAGAGACAAGACTAGAATAATGAAGTAAGACAACTGAATTCAGTGTGTTACAGCAAGTGATTGTCTCGACTATTCATCTGTGCAACTGGAGGGAAGAATTCTCTGTCTGATGCATTGTATATCGTATATTTCAGATGTGAATTTCCAAACCTGTATACTTATAACTATAGTCCGTTCACAAAAGTTTGAGCCGTAGGTTGGCCATGACAATTTGGCATATTTCACTGTGTATATTAAAATTTAGGTTATGTTGTTTATTTTCAATGCGTCAGAGATTCATAGTACATAAGAACTTTAAATCATAAAACCACCTGAGGATTGAGATCCCAAATTTACTGAACCTCAATCTAAAACACCCCGTATAGTTGGTTGAAAAACAAATTGAATATTACTTGTAAATACTTGAGTTGTACATTTTCGGTATAAAAATAAATTTAATTCACTCACAGCTCCATTCTTGCTAATAACTTTAACCCACATGGGGTTGTAATTCTGGAATTCTCCAGTAGCAGTTGTCCATTCTTTGCCATTGACCCTAGGTATAGTTTATCATCTTTTACAGCTGCCCATTCTGTTTTGAAACCCTTTGAATTTCTGGAAATTAATAGCAGAAGCTTGAATGAAAATCGAAAAATCTGAAAATTTTGTGATAAATATACAGTGTGTTTGGTCATGACTTAGCGACAATTTAAGGGCATCAAATATACCTAATTTTATCGACAAAAACACCCATATCGGGGAGTTAATCCCCTCAGTTTTGGAGAAGCTCCCTTTTCAAATTTGCTCTTTTATTTTAGTTGACCCTCCCTAATAATATCGATATCTTTGGACATAAAGGTCCTACAGATGTGAAAAAAATGTTTTTTGAAAGATGATACCGCCTTTTATTAAAGTGGAACAAAATGAAAACAAATAACTTAAAAAAACCTCAGGACTGTACTTTCGATAATTTTCAATACTCAAACAAACAAATTAATAATAAAAATTGCTCAAAATGGCCTCTGCTCAGTAGACAGGCAGTGGCCTTTATGAAGACCTGTCTTGTGTCGTTTACTCGAGTAGTGTTAATGTTCGGACAGCAATAACTCTCAAATTAGGTAACTTACAGAAATGTGTGTAAGTGCTGTTTTGTAGCTTATATCCTTGATTGTTAAATCATTGAAAAAAATTATACTTCAATGTGCTAGTTCTTGTACTATGGCGGATTTACTAAGAAAATCAGTACATATTTTTAATAAAACTTTTTTAAAGAATTTTTTATGGCGTTTCCAAGTTAAAGGTTTTTATATTGTTATATCAATGAAAGGTGGTAGTATCATCTTTCAAAAAACATTTTTTCACATCTGTAGGACCTTTATGTCCAAAGGAATCGATATTATTTGGAAGGTCAACGAAAATAAAAAAGTGAATTTAAAATGGGGGCTACTCCAAACTAAGGGATAAACTTCCAAATTTGGGTGTTTTTGTCGATAAATAGGTTTATTTATTATGATGCCTTTACATTATCGCTCTAAAAGCCCAATTTGTTAAATTGGAATAAATAATATGCATCTTAGAGCAAACTCTTAGATGAGAATCATGCTGAATTTTAGAGACAATATTAGTTATAATTCAATTTTTTTGACTTACTTGCCATTTCCATCCATTAGCAAAACCCAAGGAATAATATTGTCCCCAACAATTTCATAAACAATACCTGTCCTATCATCAAATGTGAGCAATCTACCATCATATACTACAAGCTCTGACAGTTCCATTCCTCTACCTTAAGCGAATAACTATTTTTTAAGGTGACTGGTCCAGTTGAATCCCATGATACGACAATATTTTGTGTTTTTGCATCGTACTTAAGTAACCTTTTTTGAAAAGGGAATACCACGTATTCTTATCTTTTCATGTTGGAATCTGTGTCGAGATCCGCGATTATACCTAAAAATGAAGATTTGAAAATCCAACTTAGTTGAATGATTCAAAATGCGTTTACCATCCTGTAAGGTAGACATCATTGGCTTTAATGGGGCAGTCAGAGGATACGTTGTATTATAAGGAGTAGAACTAGAAGTGTCTCTCCAAGTTGGTATGTAGTAAACCACTAGTAACCCCAGTAGGGCGGCTATTCCTAAATACGACACCATCTTGTAAAAGTACTGCTTATTTCTGAAACCAAACGTTCGATTTATAATCCTATGCTGGAGGTTTTTTCAGCGCCCTTCTCCAATCTCTTGAGGAGCTCATTTTCCTCCAGATCATTTATTAGTATCCTCTTCTCCATATAGATAATTCTAATAACGATATCAGATAAGGTAACATTATGTCTAAGTGGACCTTGAAAATTGACTAGGTTTTCTTAATATCATTTGGGTTTGCTAGTCATTTAGGAACATACGAAAATTTATCATTTTTGTTGTTGATTTAAGAAATGAAATAAGTTAACCTCTACAAACTGACACGTAGTAGTTACGTTGTTCGTTTTAATTTTCTTGCTCTATGATACTTTGAACTATGCTCTTTTTCTTTGCTGCAACTACTTCAAGGTTTCAGTAGGGCTATTGCTCAGGGCTAATCTAATTAGTCTAATTAATCTATTCTTATCTAATGAAATAAATAATGAATGTGAAAAAATATAATTTTGAAATTTATGTGCTTTGAAGAGATGGGAATAGAAGCAATACAAATAAGAATTTGAAAAGGAATATTCACTGTTGCTGGAGCTATCATTCGAAGAATCAGAAGCGTTTGATAATTTTATTATACTACGAATGACTTGTAAAAATTTAGAGGTCATTCGATAATCAGATAGATGAGATATAGTAGGAATACCATGACGAGTCTACTAGTTATTATCTGTAGACACTTGAGCTGTGATATATTATTTAATTATTTTATATTCCATTGAGTTTTGTCATGCTGATTCCTGGAATCAAGAGAGCTATTCATCATGGTTTTTATGCCTGTAATTTACTGATCAAATGGTCAAATTCAATTTTATATGGTTGATTGAACCGCTAATATCGCGAAAATTTAATGTAAACACAATTTTTGTTCAAATTATTAATATTGATGAAGTTTACATTCTTAAAAAAAATTAGTAAATCCTGAGCAGGTGCTTAGAGCGCTCGTTCTTTGGTAGAGCTATGAGGCTATTACTTCAAAATCACTGCAACATTTCGCACGATCCGACTTATATTCTGGATTTTATTAAAAAAATGAAATACCGTAAATTGGGGGGATACTTTGTGACTAGTGGGTAACTTTGTGACAATACGCAAATCGAAACAAACTGCCCAATATTTTCCAAGTTTCGCGCGCGCATAGAATTTTTTCTGTCGCCGGGCGACAGAAAATATCTCAGCCCAATCAAATATATCTTCATAAGTGTGGTAGGCCTCTCCAGTAACCTGTAGACTGCCATAAGAAGAGCATACCGATTCTGTCGATTTTTTCGAAAACCGGAAACTTTCGTCTGCACAGCCAAATCTGAAATATTGTCAGTTAAAATCGTAAATAGGTTCATTTGCTCCTGTAGTTATCATATTATATTCGAAATTATAGTCAAAAATCATTGATTTTAATATCTTTTTTTCGAAGAAAACAAAAAAGTTTCCAGCATGGGGTAACATTGTGACATGTCACAACGTTTCCAAATAATTACATATGATTCTTTAAAATTTTTTGCATGTAGACTGCGACCAAAATCTTGCCAGAATGCCTCAAAAAATAAGAGACGCTTGGGAGCAAGAGCTTACAAAAGTCCCATGTTGCTGAAAAAGCTGGTACAAGATATTTAAAAAAAGGATGCAAAAAAATTAAAAGCAGTATAAGCTTTTTAAGAGCAACGAATAATAAAGAATTCCATTTTGCCACAAGTTGAGGATTTTGAATGATTGACTACTGGCAATAACTGAAACAAATTTTGAAGGAAAAGAGAAAAAAAGGGAAAAATTTTCATTACACGGCTTGTCTGATCACTGATCAACTTTGCAGTTTATAAAATTTGTGAGTGTGTAGTTTTATGCCTACTCTCATTCAATCTTAATATTTACTCTTATTTCAGCCCATTACATGTTTTCGTTCTTGTTCAGAATATTAATTTTTGTTTTCAATGAAAGTTGAAGTTAATTCATGTTTTTTTTTCTCCAAAAAATATGAGCACATACTTTTTTTTTATTTTTAGTAATTTTATACTCAAAAGGCAAGGGTATTATTGTGCTCTGATTCGAATAATGCTTTGTCACAATGTTACCCCGAAGCACGGGGTAAAATTGTGACAATTTCAAATTCGAAAAAGACTATATCGAAATAATTTTTTCAACAATATTATATTCTCATTGTGTAACGAAAGGACAGATATTTACTGTGTATTTTTTTCACCTTTTATCTGCTCATGAAGTGTTTAAAAATGTGTGAAAACCTCAAAAACTGTCACAAAGTATCCCCATTTTACGGTATGTAAAGAATGAATAACTGAGAATTTACCCCACGTACAGAATTGAATTTGACCACGAATTCGTCATCAGAGAGTCGCAGCCAAACGATTGCAATCATATTAGGCTCAATATTCGAAAATTACGGACATTTAGGTAAAACGATATAGCATTTAGTTCAATTAGAACGAGAGCTCAAAAAGGATGACGTGAAGCATTTGCACACTTATTCTTATTCATTCATGAAATTGATAATTCAAATAGGTATATTCTGCGAACTAGCTGCCTTATTCTGATCTTTCGTGAATTCTGTTTGAGCTTGCACTCAAAATTACAGTTAAATGAAAATTCTCAATCTGTTCTTTAAGGCAACTTAAAGTAAAGGGTTCTCCAATAAAAAATAGCCCGCTATTTTGGTAGATGTCACGTTTGAAGCTGTCTTTTTTTAATATTTGACAAGTAGAAACTACGCCATTATAAAAATGGAACGATACACGCTTCAAGAACGCTTAAATTATTAAAACTCACTATAAAAATGGTGAAAATCTGGCAGAAACGGTTCGTAAAACTAAAACATTTTTGGGCCGTCGTGAAGCACCTTGTCAGACCGCAATAAAGAAATTGGTGGAAAAATTCGAGCTGTTGGGACAAGTTAGTGATGTGAACAATAAACCCCGTGCACGTCGCTCAAAAACAGCCGAAATATTGGTGCTGTATCGGAAAGTGTAGAAGAAAACCCAGGTTTGTCCATTCCTCGTCGTTCTTTGGAATTAGGCATTAGACAAACGTCATTAGGGGAGGTGAGGTAATACGATCCCTAAGGGTCAAATGATCCCCCGCCGTAAATCAGAAAAAGCTTGTACCATATATCCAAATACACATGAAACATGTTCCCCTGCACCCCTGCGAGTTGCCAGTAAAGTGTCAATGCGGTGCAAGTGCTTGGCGTGATTTTATTTAAAAATATCAAAAAGTGTGGCTCTGATCTAAGGTAAGCATGTTTTTGGACTTTAATTTTTTTTACATGTAAGTGTTTAGTGAAATGTTGTTTTATTTGCGGGTATTAGTAGCAGTTAGCTAATATTTAAGCAATGTTCGATCATCGCACGCGGTATGAGAAGATTCTGTTTTGATCGATATTTTGGAATTTGGTGTTTGGGGCGAATGATCCCTTTCGTGTGTCTAAAATGATCCCTGGAATCATTTTACCCCATTAATAATTGTTGTTTTTACAGATCATCGAGAATTTATAAACGCAGAACTAATCGCGAAAACAGGCCTGAAGAACAAATGCAAAAGGCATTAGATGCCGTCAGAGATGGTATGCCTTACAAAACCGCGAGTGAGAATTTAAGGTTCCTGTGATGGCATTAAAAAGAACAGCCAAAGGTAAAAATAAAATAGCTCTGAACTATCACCCTGGAACAAGAACTGGTACTTGTTCATTATATTAAGGGCATGGAGCCTAGAATAATATACGGGCTGATAACTCAGGATATCCTAACCTCAGCTCACCAAAATTGGCAGAAAGAAATAATTCACTGCATCATTTTCCGAAGCTAAAGGAAAAGCTGGACTTTAATGGCTTCGTGGATTTAGACATAGACATCCAGACATTACAATGCTTGTGCGAGCTTTTAATAAGCATGTGGTGGATAAATTTCTCTCGACTTGAGAAACGTCCAAGAAAAATATTATTTTCCAACCCATCGAATATTTGTTTCGTGTAACTGGCTTACATACTTAAATTGTTTTGAACATTACATATTATCATTAAAATAAACAGCTGATTTTTTATTTCACTGATATTTATAAACATATAGTGCAAAATGATCCCTGGGATCATTTTGCCCCTACCCAAGGGATCATTTTATCCACAGGTGTGTATAAAATGATCCTTTACTAAACTTTAACAAAAACCTCTAATACAAAAAAACTACATAGATTTAATGAAAAATAAGTACCCAGATACAAGCTAAGTAAATTCACTACCTCCAACAATTGAAATATTGCGGTTTTGCCTTCAACTTCAGCCACAATTGAAATTTTCCCTTAAGGGGATCATTATACCTCACCTTCCCCTACACCGTATTTTGCATAAAGATTTGGGTCTTAAGGCTTATAAAGTTCATTTAACACAAGAACTCAAGCCGGCCGATCATCAACAACAAAACCATTGATCTTTTGCGGGAAAAGTTCCCGTGTTATCTCTCGAAGAGGTGATTACAATTGGCCACCGAGATCTTGTTCATCAGGTTTGCTTGGTTGTTCAGCAAAGTATAAAGGTTCTATCTATTGCATTCGTTCTCGGTTTTTCGAACTTTGAAATTATGGGCAAAATCACGTGCGGTGCACTGGTGCTTACCGTGATGAAAAACAAAAACAAGATGAATTTCCGACAAGTAAAGCAAAAATTATGTAGATGGTAATTGGCGATTGCTTTATGGTGTTACTGCACTCCCAGGTCAGCAGAAAACCCTGCCTGGCATTCCGGCAAAGGCAATGCGATTTCAGACTTCAGAGATCTCAGCGCGGCCTTGCTGTCCGTGGTGATGTAGCCCTGCGCACCTTGAGGTCCATCTTAAGACACTGCTGAGTGCATATACAGTGTGTTTGGTCATGACTAGCGATAATTTAAGGTCATCAAATATACCTAATATTATCGACAAAAACACTCAAACTTGGAAGTTTACCCCCTTAGTTTTGGAGTAGCCCCCATTTTAAATTTACTTTTTTATTTTCGTTGACCCTTCCTAATAATATCGATTTCTCTGGACATAAATGTCCTACAGATGTGAAAAAAATGTTTTTTTGAAAGACGATACAGCACCTTTCATTGAAGTATAACAATATAAAAACATTTAGCTTGAAAACGCCAAAAATTCTTTAAAAAAGTTTTAGTAAAAATATGTACTGATGTTCTTAGTAAATCCGAAATAGTACAAGAACTATCACATTGAAGTATAATTTTTTTCAATGATTTAACACGCGAGGATATAAGCTACAAAACAGCACGTACACCATTTCTGTAAGTTACATAATTGAGAGTTATTGCTGTCCGAACATGATCACTACGAGAGTAAAAGACACAAGGCAGGTCTTCATAAAGGCCACTGCCTGTCTACGAGCAGAGGCCATTTTGAGCAATTTTTATGATTAATTGTTAGTTTGATCATTGAAAATTATCGAAAGTACAGTAGTGAGGTTTTTCTATTTTATCAATTTTCATGTGGGTCATGTTCGAACAGCAATTATACTTTCCAAATATTTAACTAACAGAAATTATGTTGGCATGTTTTGTAGCTAATATACTTGCGTGTTAGCTCATTGAGAAAAAATTATACTATACTACTTTGACATTTTGGCAATTGACTTTGTAGGTGCGGGAATTGTGAGGGTCGCTTTCTGTAGCAAGTATTTGTTGTTTTCAAGAATTCATAGTGATATGAAAAATTTTAACTAGATTTTCGGAGATAAGTTGCTTTAAGTGCAAAATGAAAGATTATTTTTGCAACAAAAATAACTCTGAAATATTTCGGGGGGGGGGGGGGGTTGAACCCCCAAACTCCCCCTTGGCTACGCCCTTGGGTTTACTTCCTAGGGCTTAGAGATTTCAAGGCAATGCCAGTGCCTCTTTCTGATTTTGGTCCACCGATAAATTGTGATTTACGAAACTTTGTTTCAAAGGGCGTTTCGAAATCGAAAATGGTTGGATGGTTTTGCCAAGATTTGGATTTAATTGATTCAATATCCTCATGTGTCCAACCCAGTTTCTTATTGCTTCCAGTAGGTTACATTTTCTCACATGAAGATGTAAGGCAAGCAAATCAAGTACATATAATTTAACTATACTGATAAACAATGATAATACCATAGTCCTTGTGTATTGCAAGCGTATACTTTTTCGAAAAATTGTGAATACCAAATCGCGAACATTTCAAACGTTTACAGAATTAAATATTGAATGGCTGACTAATCAGAAAATCAACCATGAGGGATTATAGAAGAAAATATCCAAATTGTATTCGAGTTTTTCCACCCTATAGATATTCCCAATGTTACACGTAGAAAAATCAATAACTCTGTTTTGAAGTTTCACCCCCCGTTTAACGTCACGTTTGACAATTTGCCAAAACAAGAAATTCATGAATCGAATTATTATTCCGATGTGTTGACAACTTTTGAAATACCTACCAGCATAAAAATTCCAGTCCTAATTTCAGTAATCAATAAAATACAACAGATTTTCAAGTTCTGGATCATTCTACCTACATCGAAATTTGAATGTTTGAAGATGATACAGTGAGTTTTTTCTGTAAATTCGAGAAAAGTCATGGCCTCAGGGAGCCAACCTCAAGGTGGTGAGAGTGAATGGATTATGGCAAAGGAAGGGTTGAAATTGCTGATAAACAATAGGGGCAAAGATGCAGAAGAATTGTTCATGAAGTATCCTGAGAGTCTTGTGATGTATTCTGGTTACTCTTTGCAGTTTTCATGGTGAGTAGTTCATTTGCGATTTTTGCTAAGTTACTCAATGGGTAAGGTAAGGGTGAGTGAGATACAGAGGCGGATCAAGCGAAGGTTGAATGGGGTTGTTACCTCCTTAGATGGTCATTTCTACACCTTTTCCAATGTAATTTAGAAAACGTAAAATGTGATTCAGAAAAACAGATTGAATTTCAGATGGTGAAAAAGTTACATATGCAGAATTGTGAGTTGATAATCAAAAATTTGAGAAAGCCCTGAGCAGGTGCCTTTGAGCGCTCGTTCATTGGTGGAGCAATGAGGCTTTTACCTCGAAATTTTGTATAGGACTTGAGTTTGGTACTAAATAAATAAATACAAAATCTTAGCACGATCGAAATAATATTCTGCAAATTATTTAAAAAAACTGAAAATTGTAAAAACTTGACGATTGAAAAAGTTGAATTTTGTGGTTGTGATGATACGATCCTCTTGAAAATTCGCATGAACATTCAGTATATCAATCTTTATACACAAAATAAATAACACTCGAATCGGATATCTTGTTAAGGAAATGTGGAGATTCTTCTATTCAATATTCAATTGAATTTTCTATGGTTCAGACAACGAAATCTTCTAAAAATTTCGCACGAACATTCAGTATATCAATCTTCATCACGAAAAGAATTTCACTGCAATAGGAATCTTGTTATGGAAGTCATTTCAATATTCCAATTGAATATTCTATGGTTCTGTTCACACTGTGGTCACAAGATTTTGCATGAGGCTTATCATGGGCATCTTGCATGTGGCCGCGAAATTTTACTCTGATTGGTTTCGTTTGTCTGACATATTGAGGAACGAAAATTTTGAACGGCTTTATTTTATGGAACACCCTGCACGATTTGGCTGGTTACGAACTTGCCCGAGCCATTTGGGAACCGAACTCACCTGAAAATTTCGAGTCTCTAGGACAATCCCTTCGAAAGTTATTGTGCCACAAACAGAATGAATTTGACCACGAATTCTTCATCATTGAATCGAAACCTATTGTTTGAGACATTTTCGGCACAAAATTCGAGAATTACAGACATATTAGCATGACGATATAGCGCATTCGTTTGAGTAAAACGAGCGCTCAAAAAAAGAGTTTGAATTTTAGAATATTAGGAACCTTATATTCCGAAACGGTAATTTCAATTTCAGAATTGTAATATGTAATTCAGAAAGGGTAAAATTGAGTTCAGAAAATATAAATTGTAATTCAGAATTGGCTGAACGTACTCCAGAATTAATAAATATTTATGCATCCCTAATATTATGTATGTTATTCAAATTGAGACATGATTTCATTCAATTGATAACTCTTTTGAATTTGATTTGCCATTTCTGAGTAGCAATTACTGTTCTGAATTACAACTTCGTTTTTCTGATTTCCAACTTGCTAGTCTGAATTTCAATTTCGTTTTTCTGAAATCAAATTAACTCCTCATACATGGAAAAACTGTGTTTCTTTCAATAATTCGAAATCTTGTTAACTCGATTTTGATATGTAAAGTCGCGTCCACACTATGCCGAACGACATCATTCGACACGTTGAGGACCAACACGTTCGATTCAACATCGGTGTGGACGTGAATCATTCGATTCGACTTCCTTTGATCTGGACCGCGCTCATTTGGGTTGGAAGCGACATGATTCGATTCGACTTCTACAACGTCCACACTTATTCGACTTTGTCGAATGACACAAGTCGAATAATGTCGTTTGGCATAATGTGGACGCGACTTAAGAACATGATTCATGTTATAATGTCTGATTTTATTAATACTTTTTGCCTGATAGTTTACTTTGAACCAGATTTCTAAAACGTTGATTAGCTTTGAGGTATTCTCAATTCTGTAAATTTAATTACCTAGTGTTTTTTCTATAAAATTTAAATATATCAATAATTTCACGAACGATATTGCAGAAGGAACATAAATGTAATTGAAGCAAATTCTCCGTGTAAATATTTTACAATACAACACATTAATAAACACACACATTAAAAATAAGTCGTACAAATGGTCAAATATAAAGTTAACAATTATTCTTTCACCTTCACAACGATATTCATGTCATAGAACAGCCTTAAATTGTCAGATTTCTTCAATTTATCCTTTAAAATCTCTATAGTATTGATCCTTCCAATAGAATTTTTATTCTTGTAAATATCTATTGGTCGGTTGGTCACAACATTCTGTATGCTCAGAAGAAATTTAGGGTGTCCGCAGCACTTTTTCTTATAGTTGTAGATGACCTGCATCGCGAAATCAACATATTTTTGGTAAGATTCCTCAATTGTGCATACGAAGTAAACATCATTTTTGGGTTCATACAGGACAAACATATCACGAGAAATATTCCTCAATCTGTACGTTAAAGGTGACTTTAAAGTCAATCGAATGGGCCCGTGGTTTAACTTCAAGTGTTTGAAGACATTTTCGAATTTTCCTTGGCATCTTCCGAACGGACATTGAAGTAGAGGAATTTTTTTGGTGCAACCTGACTTCAAAACAAAAACGAATAATCACCATGATTTTCTAATGGTCCGTCATTTTTACAATGATTTTTTCTGGAAATCTGTGCAAATGTCTATTTGGTGATATGCCTGAGAAAAATTTGAGCTTTGTTTTAGGAGTCTATTTAATTTATATGTATTCACGATCAGAATAAAACTCTGCTTATTCTTGTATTTATGATCTTTAATTCGAGCAGATCTTTGACTTGAGGGTAGATTTAACGATTATATTAAGTGGAATTAATAAACGGACAGAATAAGGTTAGAAGTTCTCAGAAAAACCAAATCATAATTTGCATTCATCCAAAATGGGGAAGTGAGCAAACACTAAAGATTTAATTTCAGTCTACTAATATAAACATAATTTTTCATGGTGATTTCAATGTGAAGAAATTATGTTCCGCATGTAAGAATGTGTAAGTTTAGGAAATTTATCAACCTGTACACTGTGAACATTACACTGACTTTTAAACTACCATGTTACACTATTTTCCCTCATATAGAATACATGGTAAACTGTGTTTCTTTGAATAATTCGAAATCTTGTTAACTCGATTTTGATATGTCCAACTTAATCGAAATTTTTTGCCTTAGGGTTAATTTGATCCACATATCTGAAACTTCTATTATCCTTTTGGTATTCTCAGAAAAGATGCAATCAATTCTGGAAAATTTAATTAATGTTTTTTTCTATAAAATATAAATATATCAATGAATTCATGAATGATATTTCAGAAGGAACGTAAATGCAATTGAAGCAAATTCTCCGTGTAAATATTTTACAATACAACACATTAATAAACACACACATTAAAAATAAGTCGTACAAATGGTCAAATACAAAGTCAACAATTATTCTTTCACCTTAACAACGATATTCATGTCATAGAACAGCCTCAAATTGTCAGATTTCTTCAATTTATCCTTTAAAATCTCTATAGTATTGATCCTTCCAATAGAATTTTTATTCTTGTAAACATCTATTGGTCGGTTGGTCACAACATTCTGTATGCTCAGAAGAAATTTAGGGTGTCCGCAGCACTTTTTATTATAGTTGTAGATGACCTGCATCGCGAAATCAACATATTTTTGGTAAGATTCCTCAATTGTGCATACGAAGTAAACATCATTTTTGGGTTCATACAGGACAAACATATCACGAGAAATATTCCTCAATCTGTACGTTGAAGGTGACTTTAAAGTCAATCGAATGGGCCCGTGGTTTAACTTCAAGTGTTTGAAGACATTTTCGAATTTTCCTTCGCATCTTCCAAATGGACATTGAAGTAGAGGAATTTTTTTGGTGCAACCTGACTTCAAAACAAAAACGAATAATCACCATGATTTTATAATCGTCCGTCATTTTTACAATGATTTTTTCTGGAAATGTGCAAATGTCTATTTGGTGATATGCCTGAGAAAAATTTGAGCTTTGTTTTAGGAGTATATTTAATTTATATGTATTCACGATCAGAATAAAACTCTGCTTATTCTTGTATTTATGATCTTTAATTCGAGCAGATCTTTGACTTGAGGGTAGATTTAACGATTATATTAAGTGGAATTAATAAACGGACAGAATAAGGTTAGAAGTTCTCAGAAAAACCAAATCAGAATTTGCATTCATCCAAAATGGAGAAGTGAGCAAACACTAAAGATTTAATTTCAGTCTACTAATATAAACATAATTTTTCATGGTGATTTCAATGTGAAGAAATTATGTTCCGCATGTAAGAATGTGTAAGTTTAGGAAATTTATCAACCTGTACAGTGTGAACATACACAATGACTTTTGAACTACCATGTTACACTATTTTCCCTCATATAGAATATATGGTAAACTGTGTTTCTTTGAATAATTCGAAATCTTGTTAACTCGATTTTGATATGTCCAACTTAATCGAAATTTTTTGCCTTAGGGTTAATTTGACCCACATATCTGAAACTTTTATTATCCTTTGGGTATTCTCAGAAAACATGCAATCAATTCTGGAAAATTTAATTAATGTTTTTTTCTATAAAATATAAATATATCAATGAGTTCACGAATGATATTTCAGAAGGAATATAAATACTAATGTATCAAATTCTTCGTGTAAATATTTTACAATACAAAACATTAATAAACACACACATTAAAAATAAGTCGTACGAATGGTCAAAAACAAAGTCAACCTTTCACCTTAACAACGATATTCATGTCATAGAACAGTCTCAAATTATCAGATTTTTTCAATTTATCCTTTAAAATCTCTATAGTATTGATCCTTCCAATAGAATTTTTATTCTTGTAAACATCTATAGGTCGGTTGGTCACAACATTATATATAGAAATTTTAGCTCTAGGTTGTGTTGTCTCCCGACGCGTAGCGGAGGGAGACAAAAAGCCGAGAGCTAAAATCTAATATTTTTCCCGTGTATAATACACTATTTTTTTCTGTGACAGGAAGAACGGACCATTTAATAGTGAAAGAAATATAACTGTCTACGAAATTACTTTTTTCCCCGGGAAAAAAGTGAGTACTTTTTTCCCGGCTACATAGAGAATCATTTTTTGACAGGGAAAAAAGGAATTTCGTAAAAAGTCATACTTTGTGACCTGTCAAGAGACATAAAATGTCACATTTTTTTTCCGTCACAGAAAAAACATAATTTTTCATGGTGATTTCAATGTAAAGTAATTTTGTTTCGTGTGTAAGAATGTGTAGGTTAAGGAAACTTATCAACCTGTACAGTGTGAACATTACTTTGACTTTTTAACTACCACGTTACACTATTTTCCCTCATACAGAATACATGCAAAAACTGTGTTTCTTTGAATAATTCGAAATCTTGTTAACTCGATTTTGATATGTCAAAACAAGGTTCGTGTTATGATGTCCAACTTTATCAACATTTTTTGCTTTATGTTTAATTTGACCCCTATATCTAAAACTTTTATTATCCTTGAGGTATTCTCAAAAAACATTAAATCAATTCTGGAAAATTTAATTAATGTTTTTTCTATAAAATATAAATATATCAATAAATTCATAAATGCTATTTCGGAAGGAACATAAATGCAATTGAAGCAAATTCTTCGTGTAAATATTTTACAATACAACACATTAATAAACACACACACATTAAAAATTAGTCGTAGGTACAAATGGTCAAATACAAAGTCAACAATTATTCTTTCACCTTAACAACGATATTCATGTCATAGAACAGCCTCAAATTGTCAGATTTCTTCAATTTATCCTTTAAAATCTCTATAGTATTGATCCTTCCAATAGAATTTTTATTCTTGTAAACATCTATTAATCGGTTGCTCACAACATTCTGTATGCTCAAAAGAAATTTAGGGTGTCCACAGCACTTTTTGTTATAGTTGTAGATGACCTGCATCGCGAAATCAACATATTTTTGGTAAGATTCCTCAATTGTACATACGAAGTAAACATCGTTTTTGGGCTCGTAAAGAACGAACATATCACGAGAAATGTTCCTTAATCTGTACACTAAAGGTGACTTTAAAGTCAATCGAATAGGCCCGTGATTTAACTTCAAGTGTTTGAAGACATTTTCGAATTTTCCTTCGCATCTTCCAAATGGACATTGTAGTAGAGGAATTTTTTTGGTGCAATCTAAGGTGTGTGCAGGAGCTGCTGGTTTTGAGGGAGTCACTGGTTTTGAAGAAGGTGCTTGTTTTGAGGGTGTTTTATATGTTGTGGCTGTGTTTGGTGAGAGTTTTGAGGTGGAAGGCTGCTGGTATTCGAGGGTGGTCAAATGGACGCATGCCATGATGGGCGATCCTCTGATGATAACTTGCTCACCTTTGTTCAAGCACGGAGTTGAGGGGCAGCAGTCTTTTTGGCATTGTAGGTGGGGACTGTGCAGATAGATACCACTCTGGAAAATTTAGAATCGTATTAGTATTAGTCCCTATCGCATATCTGACGAACGAACAAAGAATACTAAAATCATTTGAGAAGTGTTCTGAAGATCCAACAATAACTTTCTGATATTTATTTGATGCTCGAAAATCGAGATTACAGAGCACTTCATATTCATATTTTCTAGACCAGGGCCGAAACCTTCAAAAATGGTAGGTAAAAAATGAAAAAAAATCGCAGTAGGATGAAACCCATTAGAAAAGGAGGGGAATATGATCAAAATGAAAGGAAAAATAAATCACGGTCGATCTGAGTTCGGGAAGTGGGAGGGGTGAGTTTTTAAGGGTGAAAAATGGTTTTCCTTGATTTCCGGCAAAACTACAAGTCCTATGGAAAAAAATTAAATGGCAAAGTTGTAGGTAATGAAAAGATCTACAACTTTTGTATCAACAATTTTTTCACATAACCTCAAAATTTAGGTGAAAAATTCAAAAAACCAAGTTTTTGGTTTTTTATTTATATCTTTTTCAAAAAAAATTTTTTTTTCACGAAATTTTGTGAAAACTTACCTTATTATGTCCCAAATACACTGTAATTTATTTGATTTAAAATATTCATGTTTTCGTCTTATTTTTACTTAATATCAAAAAAGCACCCCAATTTTCAATCGAAAATTCTGACGTCAAAATATCAGCTTTTTTTTTCAAAGTTTAAAGGCTTTTTCTTCATTGAAACATCTACTTTCTGATGGTGTGAAAAAAATATACATTACTATAAGGAGTGTTCTCAGAATCAACGATTTATGAAACCCACCATTAGAGTAACTCAGTCCCCACTTCTCTATGAAATAACTTACAATGGGTTAAAACCTAACCAAAAGTCACTCAGGTATATGAATTATCGCAAAACAGCAATAAATAGTCATCTAAAAATATTATTTAAACAAGATTCTACAGCTTTTTCAAAATATTGTAGATGTCTTATTAAATATTAACTTTATTAACTCATTTTTTTGTTAATTATAGAAGTATATTTCAAAAAATCTTACGTTTTTTGAGTAATTAAAGAGTAAATTTTAATAAAAACCTCAAAATTGTACATAATGATTAGAAAAAAATTTCGAATTTGGGTTTTTCAATTTTTTGCATTTTCTGAGAACATTTCTAGTATGTATATTTTTTTACACCATCAGAAAGTAGATATTTCAATGAAGAAATCATTATGTACAATTTTGAGGTATTTATTAAAATTTACTCTTTAATTACTCAAAAAAGTAAGATTTCCTGTTTCATTCAAAAACGAAAAAATTACAAATTGAAATATTATACTTCTAGTAGAACCCCTCTAATCCGTCACCTACAGGACTGGGGGTATGGTCGGAACGCAAAAAAGGTCGGATTATCCAAAAATCCAATATTTATTACATTAAACATATACAGACATGTTTTACAGTGAAATAAGTGATCTTTGATCTTAGAAAATGTTTGTAACATTGTTTCAACTGTACAAATCAAGAAGTAGATACTTAATAAGTAATAAATAAAAGTAATGAAGGAAGAATAAAGAAACAGAGCTTATAAACTAGTAAAAGCATTGTATAAGGATTATACAATGGTAAAAGTCAGAAAGAACGTTAGGACGGCGCCTGGTCGGACTAACCGGAGTGACGGACCAGCCGAGGGCGGATTAGAGGGGTTCTACTGTAATTAACAAAAAATAAGTTAATAAAGTTATATTTAATAAGACATCTACAATATTTTGAAAAAGCTGTAGAATCTTCAAGATTCTACAGCTTTTTCAAAATATTGTAGATGTCTTATTAAATATTAACTTTATTAACTTATTTTTTGTTAATTACAGTAGAACAAGATTCAATCTTGTTTAAATAATATTTTTAGATGACTATTCTTTGCTGTTTTGAGATAATTCATATACCTGAGTGACTTTTGGTTAGTTTTTAACCCATTGTAAGTTATTTCATAGAGAAGTGGGGACTGAGTTACTCTAATGGTGGGTTTCATAAATCGTTGATTCTGAGAACACTCCTTATAGTAATGTATATTTTTTTCATACCATCAGAAAGTAGATGTTTCAATGAAGAAAAAAGCCTTTAAACTTTTTGAAAAAAGCTGATATTTTGACGTCAGAATTTTCGATTGAAAATTGGGGTGCTTTTTTGATATTAAGTAAAAATAAGACGAAAACATGAATATTTTAAATCAAATAAATTACAGTGTATTTGGGACATAATAAGGTAAGTTTTCACAAAATTTCGTAAAAAAAATTTTTTTTTTGAAAAAGATATAAATAAAAAACCAAAAACTTGGTTTTTTGAATTTTTCACCTAAATTTTGAGGTTATGTGAAAAAATTGTTGATACAAAAGTTGTAGATCTTTTCATTACCTACAACTTTGCCATTTAATTTTTTTCCTTAAGACTTGTAGTTTTGCCGGAAATCAAGGAAAACCATTTTTCACCTTAAAAAAACACCCCCTTCCACTTCCCGGACTCGGATCGACTGTAATTTATTTTTTCTCTTTCATTTTGATCATATTCCCCTCCTTTTTCAATGGGTTTCATCCTACTGCAATTTTTTTTGTTTCAAAAATTATCGACCCTGGTCTATTCTGTTCGAATCTATCGTAGAGATTTCAAGCTTTGAAATGTTGAAGTTATATACTGTTTACAGTTGACTCAAAAAGTTAACACAGGAACCAGGAAACATGATATAAACTTAGGTTGAATGGTACATGAGTATAATGAGATCACTAGACCTCAGAATATACAAATTCGTATTATGACCATTGGATTCAAATTGTAGAAAATTTTTCACAAATTGTAGAAAATAAAGAAATTCAAAGAATTTATAATTTAGAATATATTATTAATATTAATAAATTTGAGGTTATATCTATGAAAATTATACATACATATATGTAGATTACTGTGAAAGGAAATATTTCGAATAATTTGAAATGTAGAATATAGAATATAAATACAGAAATTCAAAATTGAATAATATTGTAATTTAACCGGATAAATTTATTTAGAACTAGAGCTCCAACAGGAAATCAACACATCTTCTAAATGACAATATAATTCGATTGGAAATTTAAAAAAATCAAAATATTTCATTCATAAAAATCTATAGAAGAAACACAAGATTTTGTAGTATTTTCATTAAATTGCAACTGGTAAATGAAATAGTGTTGGAATTTCTTTAGAATTAGTTTAATTCAAAACAATCCGAAATCAATTTGTTACTGACGTCGAATCTCGAAAAATGGAAATTAAAAAAATTGTTTCAATTGGGTATTTGAGGATATATGGTCGATATAAATTCGCAATATGAAAACCCGGTAAAATCACAATACTTTAACTACTTTTATTTCATAATAACTGAAAAAACTGAATTAATCTAACGGAAAAATCAAGAAATTAAAATTCTATGACAAAATAAACTCGCAATCAATATTTAATGAATATTTAAATCAACAGTTTATGAATTTATGTTTATAAAGATATGAAGATTATTCGAACAAATCTCTTCTTGAACTGATACTACTCCAATAATTTTCATTATTGAAGTGAATATCAAAAATTTTCTTCGATATTCATATACAAAGAACTAAAAATAGAGAATATTCTCTATGAAAAAATAAGGTGAAATTTCCATAAAAACTAATTGGTAAACTAATGCGAAAAAATTATTTACTGAATTGTGGATTAGGAATTCTCACCATTTTTATTTTTGTGTTCTCTAGCACGCTTATAGAACGACTAAACCTGAATATCACCTTACTCAGTGTAGGTAATTCGAAAGAATTAAGACACATGATCATAACTACGTGAAAAACACAAGATATCAGTTTTTTGTTGAATTCCGACAGAGAACTAGATCTTAATTCACATTATTTCCACCAAGAAGATGACAGAGAGAGAAAGGTTTATTTTAATACGACTAATAAGAGATTATCAGACAAAGGTATTCTTTTTATCGAACAAGGTAATGTAACATACGATATACAGGATGTTTCAGAATAAGGTTCCGTAAGTTCGCGATCTTAATCCTCCCATGATTTCATGACATAAAGTTCCTATGGACTATGGGTCTCGGATGCATTTTTTTTGGGATACGGGATATTGACATTCAAACAAAAAATTGGTTTTTCTTGAATATTTTCTACACCTTACACTATTTTTCTTTGCGTTTTGGTAGGTTATGTGTCGATTCAATGCACATCTTCGCAATTTAGCATCATTTTTAATTTTCACCAGTAGCGTCCCTTCTGACTACTGTCCGAATAAATTTGGTGGAAAAATGATACGACAGTAAGAAAGTTAGGAAATTCCTTGATTAATGATTAATTCCGAAAACGTTTAGACACAGGTTGAGGCAATTCATTAATTGCCACCCCTAAAAAACCCAAAATATTTCTTTACATTGCTTCTTATATTTTCCTTGTAAACTATTTCTCCGTAAAGAAAAATATGTTAAAATAATTTTTCATCATTTCAAGTGAATCCTCAAAAAATAATAAATATGGGTTGTGGCACAACCATAATTTTGCGATTCATGATGAAATATTTTGGTTGCTCAAAGAGATTCAATACAGACAATAATAAAAATAAACAGAAACAACACCTTGAACATAATAAAACAACTTGATAATTTTTTAATTAAAAATCAACGTAAGAAATGTTCGAATTTTATTCTTAAAAAACATTAACATAAAATGAGAAGAAATACTTTCACATTTTTTTACGCCTGGAGAGAAAAAATATGAGGGTGCCATTTTTTTAATATCGGAGGTTAATTTTTAGGGGGTGATAATCAGGGCAATACATATACGTATACACATACGTATATCAGACAGGTTCCGATAGAGTTTTGGATGCCATTAGAATAGGGCTGCCATACGTCCCGGTACGCCGGGAAATGTCCCGGTTTGAAGCATTGAATCTGGTTTTCCCCGTCAGTTATTCAATTGTCCCGGTCAGTAATTTGAATTTGGTTGATCTCTTAATTTTTTCGTATCTCTAACCGTTTTCGAGGAAAAAATTAATGAACGATTGTATGTTATTCGCTAAATAAAAAAGATAATTATATCCTCGATAGATACCTATGTCCAAAATTTGCTTTAATTTTGATAGGTCGTCATCTGAGACTCAACTTAAGCTTATTCAAAATCAACATACAATCGTTTAATAATTGTTTTCTCGAAAAGGTTAGAGACACGAAAAAATTACAAAATTTAAAAAAATTCACACCATTCAGTTGTGATATACTATTATGTAACACCTTGTAAAGGTTGACGCTCACTTGGACGAGACGAGACGAAACTAAGCGACGCGTTAGTTCGCCTGGGACCGCGCCACTTGGACGAAGCGAAGCTACGATCAGCCATCGGAAGAAATTCCCCCTATTTTTGGGCCGCAATAAATTTTTATTACCCATGCTGCATGCTGACTACCCGAATGAACAAGGGTAGAGCTATTGTTCGAATCGTGTTTTTGGTCATAATCTGTTTTAATAGCTTCGTCGTCCCACCTTCATATAGGAATGAAAAAAAAATGATGTGACGTGGAAAAAATTTCGAAATTTTATCTCTGTTGCAAGTTACAAAATATAACTTTTCTTCTCGAAATTACTTTTTCCCCGGGAAAAAAGTGAGTGTATATATGTATTCGGGAAAAAAGTACTCACTTTTCTGCCGGATAGAGATTTTTATGTACTAAATGTTACTGAATAAACTCTCTATTATTATTATTAATTTCGAGAAAAGTTATATTTCTTTCCATCGTCATTTTTCTAGTCACAGAAAAAAATTATGTATTATAGGGAAAAACACGGGAAAAAATACTAGATTTAGATCGAGGTTATGTTGTCTTCCAACGAGAAGCGGAGGGTGACAAAACCCGAGAGTTATTTTTTCAAAACTATATATAAAATCATTGATACGAAATGTTATTTTCTCTTTAACCGATTGAAAAAATTAGTATTAATCTAATTCCTTCATTCTGGTGATTTCAGAAAAAAATACTTTTCCTACGACAATATCGAAAAATTTCCAGTAATGAGTTCTGGGAAGTTGCATTTTTTTATTACCTTGCTGCATACCGCTTACCTGTATAAGCTTCAAATCAGACTAATTTATATTCAATTTATTCTGAATATACTTTTGCCGGGGCGGTAAAATTGGCGCTGTCCCTGGTTATTTTTGGGTATGGTCAGCCACAAGCCGTAGCTAGAAAAATTTTCGGGGGGTCCACCGAATGACAATTTTTCTAGTCCTGTACTTCAGAAAATTTAGGGTCCATGGGGTCCGGACCCCCTCCCCCTCGCTACGGCCTTGGTCAGCCATGAAACATTTGTAAGAATCGTGTTTGGTCATGATCATGTTTTAATTGGGAATTTCCAATGAATCCTCGTAGTTCCTCATCCAGGAATACAATTAATATAAAAATTGATACGAAATGCTATTTTCTCTTAACCGATTAAAAAAAAAACAAAGCAAGTAGTAATCGAAAGTTCAATGTTTGCATATCATATATCCCAAAAGGAATTATTCCACAGTTTTCCAATTCTATCAGATATTTTAATTTCTCTCGGATGAAGGGTTCCTCAATATTTTGTTGTATTTACATAATAAAATACCTATCCTTCAGACTATTTGAATTCACATTCACAGTTGTACAAAATACATTAATTTTGTTCGTTTTGTATATAAATTCGTTTTTCCAGATCTCAATCGAGAAAATTCTAACCAACACTCTCATGAGCCATTCAAAACAAACTCATTTCACCCAAATTCAAAAATAACTGTGTATTTCTCCATTGACAAAATTCGAGTACAAAAATTTGAAATACAGCGCGCCGAACTTCCCGGCCGTCGGATACCTACTTGCCGCCTCGAGAAATTTCGCTCACATGCCCCAAAGATCTTCCTGGCGACCACGACTCGCCGCCTCGTTGATCTTCGCTTCGCGTCTCCCAGGTGCGTGTCTACCCATTTATTTCAATGCAAAAGATCCCAGCGGAAAACGACGCTTTCCTTCCGACCGTTCGCTTCGTCCAAGTGCGCGTCTGATCTGCCACGCGCCTAACGATTCTGATCTTCGCTTCGCGCCTCCCAAGTGAGCGTCTACCCATTTGATTCAGTGCAAATCGTGCCTGCGGAAAACAACTCTTCGCTTCGTTTCGTCTCGTCTCGCCCAAGTGAGCGTCAACCTTAAGTATAACACTTATATGGACCTATTTGCTTTTTTGCACGGTAATATATCTTTGTGCCACTTGTCCCGGTAGGTGTTCCAACATTTATGGCAGCCCTACATTAGAATTACCCTTCGTTTGAAGTTAACATTATTTTTTGATTCACGAATATCTCTCTACTTCGTTCAAGGTTCAAGCAATGGAGGTGGGTTGTTCGTATAGATTCTCAGAGATGTTTCTGTTTATAACCAAAAAGTGAAAGCCAGAACTGAGTATAAGTTCCTAGAACGCTTTATCATTTAGAGCCATTCTCCCTACCGATGAGCCTCGATAGACGAAAAAGCTATCTACACTACTGGAAAAAATTAAAGGATCAAAAAAAAATTCCAAATTTTTCGGCAATTTTCAACATGTCGTAACTTTGAGAGGAATGGTCGTACAAGGAATTTAAAAAAAGGAAATTGTAGCTCCAAGTGTCTAGTTTTTGGATTAGAACTTCAAAAAATTTAAGTTTCAGTTGTTTTTGAGTAATGATAGAAAAATCAGCAACAACAAAATTCTCAAAACTTCACCACTTTTTTTTCTTGTCTACGAGCTTGGAAATTTTATTTTTGCATAATCGTTATAATGATGGGATACTTTGTTAATTCAGCTTTAATTTATTTTTTTACTGACCTCAATACGTCCACTTCTCGCCGAGATATCGGGCTTCAAATGGAAAAGGAACAATTTGTTTTTGATTATCGATTTCTCAGCAACCAATGATCGCACAGAAAATTGAAGAAGGGATTCAAAACCTTAAATGAACTCCCATTAATGAACAACCATTGCTTATTCATAGAAATTTTTTTTCTTCATGTCGCATCAATATAAAAATTTAACAAAAAAAGGGCTTTTAGTGGTTTCTTGGAAAATCTACCGCTGGATCGGAAATGTTGAGGAAACCAATAATGTTAAGTGTGACTTTCACAGTACAATATGTTGATGAAAACCTTACGAAGAGCTAACTCAATTCAGCGAGCCGTTTTTCTGTTTGACTCGATTGAATTTTTGAAAAAAATAAGGATCCCGTTTTTTGCCCTGAGAAGTTCATAATCTTTAAACAAGGCAAAAAAAAATTTTCTCGAGCTTTTTCCACATTTTAATTGCAGATAGTACATAAATTTCAGAAAAAAAAAATAAAATGAACTAACAAATAAAATTTTTTTTAATTCAATAACGGGTATTGCCACCCCTGTTTTTTCCATTTGAAGACCGATATCTCGGCGAGAAGTGGACGTATTGGGGTCAATAAAAAAATGAATTAACAAAGTATCCCATCATTATAACGACTATGCAAAAATAAAATTTCCACGCTCGTAGACAAGAAAAAAAAAGTGGTAAAATTTTGAGAATTTTTTTGTTGCTGATCATTACTCGAAAACCACTGGAACTTAAAATTTTTGAAGTTCTAATCCAAAAACTAGACACTTGGAGCTACAATTTCCTTTCTTTAAGTTCCTTGTACGACCATTCCTCTCAAAGTTACGACATGTTGAAAATTACCGAAAAATTTGGAATTTTTTTTGATCCTTTAATTATTTCCAGTAGTGTATGATGAGCTCTGGATGATATTACCTCAGTGCTTGTTCTGTAACATTGTCGTGATCATCTCGAAAGTATGAGTTTAATATTGGTTGATTTTAATCGATTACATACTGTTATTCCCTGTTTTCATTGTTAATAAATTTTTGTTGGAAACAATCTGTTCTTTTATTCCTTCAGATATCTCAATAGTTATCAGTTATTGGAAACGCTCATCATCGTTTCTTTATTCAGGATGCTCTCATGTCATTCGAAGAAGATAAACTAACAAAAGCCATCACCACCCTTAAAGAAGTAGAAAGAAGGTGTACCACCAGAGGATGGTTCAAGATAATGAAAGATAAGGTGTTTGGAACAACAGAAGAGGAACCTTCGTTGACAGAAACCCTGGAAACTCAGATAATCCTTGCTGATTCCCAAGTTTGCCTAGCAATATTAGTGTTCTTACAACAGGATATTACAGGATATCTGAAGGCGGTGGGTGCTCAGAAAGGCGTGAAGGTGTATCAGAGCACCTATACAGACATACTGAACTGTATACTAGTCAAATGGGGTATTGAATTACCTGGTGAGTATCATCATTATTAATTTGAACTGGGGCCTTCCGAGAACTGCCACCATATGTACCGGGTTTTTCACTATAATTTGACCCCCCCTTCATCTTTGTTACTGAAGGAGATACAAAAAAATGTTTCGTATAAAAGTTTCACGAAATAAACTGAGGTTTTTTGATATAAGTCCAGAAACTGAAATATATACAGGGTTGATAGCAACTTTATTTTTTCAAATGGAACACCCTGTATATTTTTCCATATTTGGTTAACTCTTTTTCCCCCGATTTCGAATATGTAACATATGTTGGTCTTCTTTCTTATTCTCAGCACCACAGAGTTTCAAATTTCAATAACCATCTGGCATAGCGTTTTGGAAGTTCGTGAATATTTAAGTGGCCAATTTGATCTTTGGATTGGTAATGGCGCACCCATTTTATGGCCACCAAAAGTCCCGATTTAACACCGTGGACACGTTTTAATAGCCGTTCCTGAAGAAAAAATTTTACTTCAGCAATAATGACAATCAATACAAGCGAAAGAGAATAATATAATGATAAAATCAACCAATATTAAACCCATAATTCGGAACTAATCCCGTCAACGCACAAAGAATAATGATAATATTGTAATGATTAGAAACAAATTTTGAAGCTTCAATTTCTTACTTGAATCAGAGCCATAATAATGCTATCAAAAATAGTCTAAACATGAGGACAACGATATGAACTATGTGTATTGAATGAAGGTGATCATTTTGAGTAATTTCTTTAGTTGATGTATTCAAAACTTTGAAGCTCTGAAAATTGAAGAGACACATCTACGTACGCACTTATATTCGAGATCAGGAGAAAAAGGCTATCAAATAAAGGAAGAATATACAGGACAGGGTGTCCCATTCGAAAAAATATTGTTGCATTCAATGTTGTTCACCCTGTATCTTCCCATTGAAGTTATTATAACTCCAAAAGAGATCATTTTCAGTAAACGCACTCTGCCACTTGTAAAATGATTACAGATCTTGGCAGGTGGTTCTTAAAATTTGAAACTCTGTGAATCTTAGAATAAAAAGAGATAGACCAACATATGTTACATATCGAAATCAGGGGAAAAAGAACTAGCCAAACATGGAAAAATATACAGGGTGTTCCATTTGAAAAATGAAGTTGCCATCAATATGTTGGTCACCCTGTATATATTTCAGTTTCTGGACTCATATCAAAAAAACCTCAGTTGATTTCGTGAAATTTTATACGAAACATTTTTTGTATCTCCTTCAGTAACAAAGTTAAATTATAGTGAAAAACCCGGTATATCTTTTTTCTTTACGCTACCATTCATGGAAACCAAGTTAGGTCGCGAATGGTGTTGATAAAATCGTTTCATAACTCAAAATCTATGAAAGATTTGAGTTAGTCGGGAAAAAAGAGCCCGAAAATGTGTCATCAGTTTTCGTCTAGCTGCTATATGGTTCTCGAGATTCCTTCAGAAGACAACGAATTTTGCTCACCCTGTACATGAATCAAATTATTCTTCAAGAGGACCTAGATATTCTTTCTCGATGGTGCCACGACTCGATGCTTCCACTTAACATCCAGAAGTGTTGTGTACTCTTCATTGGTAGGAACAATCCAAAACATCCTTTCTCAATCGATGGTCATCAACTACTGCCTGTTACTCAGCACGTTTATCTTGGAGTTATTGTGTGATCAGATTTCGGATGGTCCGAACGTGTTGGGTCGGTTACGGCAGGGGCGAAGCAAATAATATACATGGTCTTTAAAAATGATTGTAACATCATAGGTTGCTTTGGAATTTTTTAATCTCATGGTATCTTATGCACAGTCAACAAATTTTTGATTCCAGAAGCATTATTCAATTTCTTTCGGAATGACTAGCCTTAACACACAGTATCGGTTGTTTAAAATAAATTGTACATCAATAATTATTGATAATAGTCTAACGCCAACTGCGCTGTTATAATTATATTATAGAGACCCTGTATTTACTTCGCAAAACTTTAAAAAACTCCGAGGTTTCAACCTGGACGTTCCTTCTTGAAACATATATAAGACCAATAATGGAGTATGCTGGTGCCGTATTCTCGACAAGAGATATTCGAAAACGTATACGAAATTCATTGCGCGAGTCCCTGTTTTACCTGCAAAAATGCACACCGCGCAATGAAGTTCGTATACGTTTTCGAATATCACTTGTCGAGAATACGGCACCTGGTCAGGTGTGGTGGCCTTCAACTCTCCTGGAGTCTGTGCAGCGATGGGCCACTCCTCAATCTTATTCTCGCTTTCGCCCATCATATGAAGATCGTCTCAAGATCTTTGACCTTCCTAGTTTCGCCGAGCGCCGATCAAGGGTGATCTCATCTTCACATTTAGTGCGTTGCATGGTCACTTTGGCGAAACTATAAAAAACCTTTACCAGCTAAATATACACAGTTTGCGTGGTTATAGCTTTAAATTATCCAAGGAACCATTCAGATCATCGCCACGACAGCACTACCTTCCCAACGCATGGAATCAGCTGCCATCGACGATTGTGGAGTCTCCAACTGTCAATACATTTAAGAATATATAAGATAGATGGCATCCTCATTGTCGAGATTTCTTCTATAAATGTGTTTTTTTTTGTTCTACATCAAATGTTCATTTCGATGTGGTTATATTATTATTTTTTTGAGTTATATAGGTTTAACCTCAACCCTAATTCATTTTATTATTAAATACGTAATTCATAATTATTATTGTTATTTCGCAGATCCCACCATGGAGTCCCGCACCTCAGAGACCACCTTGAAAAACGAACAGGCCATACTGACGTCCAAAGAAGGCTCCTATGACCTCACCACCACCAACGGGTATATCCTTTCCAATCCTTTTCCTTGCTCACAGTCGCTAGAAATGAACGGCGACTTCCTCGCCTCGGTTCGCCCCGAAGAAGCTGCTCCGGAGCAAATCGAGGCTTCCTTCTATCCCAACGGCTCCTTGAACTCCAAGTCCAGGTCTAACCACTCTAGAGGCGCCATGACGAAGTCCATTTCGGTCAACGAGGCGCTCTCGAAGTCTGGACACGGCTTGACTTCAAGGTTTGGGAACGTGAGCGGTTCCTTGAGCATTAATTATTTCACGTCAGCTTTCGGCTATTTCGCTTCGGAGAAATTGTGAGTGGGAGCTGTTGAAACGTTTGAAGATGGGCTAGTAGAGAAAGACGTCACACTTGGCGATAATCAGCGAACCTTCTTGAACAAAACGTATAAATCTTGTCAGGAAATGTTTTTTATCCACGACTATTTTATAATCTACCCATTGTACGTCTGTTTTCTCGGTCATAACAATACTATACCATTTCCAAGTGTATTTCAGAAAGCGTCAATTGTATTTCAGAAAGCGTCAATTGTATTTCAGAATAGTCAATTGTATTTCAGAAAGCGTCATTGTATTTCAGATTAGTCAATTGTATTTCAGAAAGCGTCACTTGTATTTCAGATTAGTCAATTGTAACGGGTTATCCATTTCGCGGTTTCAAAAGTATACGGCTGGAATTCGATATCTGTCAAACGAAGTTTTTAAAAAAAAATTTTTTGTTTAGTTGAAAGTCTGACATTTATGAAAATGGATCGCTTGACTATCGCACAACGCATGAAAATTGTAAAAACCTAATACAAAAATGGCGATTCTGCCAGAGCCACATATCGTGCTTTAAGAGCAGATTTTGATTTACATAATCGTCCAACTACGCAAGCAATTGGTAAAATTGTGAAGAAATTTGAAGGGACTGGATTAGTTACAGATATTGTAAGCCCTGTGCATCATCGTTTTGCTCGTACCACTGAAAATATCGCTACTGTAAGTGAAAGTGTTGCCGAAGACCCGAATCTATCGATTCCTCGTCATTCTCAGGAATTAGGACTGTCTTACGGCACATTATGGCGTATTTTGAATTAAGATCTACACCTACACCCAAATAAAATCCAGCTCACACAACAACTGAAGCCAGCCGACCATTCACATCAACATCGTGGATACGTCGAATGGTGCTTGAACAACCGGCGTTGGACGGCCACCAAGATCATGCGATTTGACACTGCTTGACTTTTTTTGTGCGGCTACGCGAAAGACCGTGTTTATGCAGATAAACCTTCAACTCTTGAGTAGTTAAAAACCAATATTCGTCAAGTTATGGCTGAGATACCGCCCAATATGTGTCAAAAGGTGGTCGAAAATTACCTCAAAAGAATCGATGCTTGCAACAATTCGGGTGGTTGTCATTTAAATGATGTAGTGTTTCACACAAATGTCAACGTTCAAACTTCATAATAAAAAAGAAATATCATGATAAAAAATATTTTTTATGTGTTTTATTTACGTTTACTTTTGAAACCACAAAATGGATAACCCTATATATCAGAAATCGTCAATTGTATTTCAGAAAACATCACTGAATTACAAATGACGGGTTCTGAAATACATATGATATAATCTGAAATACAATTGACGCTTTCTGAAATACAATTGACTAATCTGAAATACAAGTGACGCTTTCTGAAATACAATTGACGCTTTCTGAAATACAATTGATGACTATTCTGAAATACAATTGACGCTTTCTGAAATACACTTGGAAATGGTGTAGTGATTAATGAGTCATTATTCACTGCTGTCAGATGCTTCTTGGATTTAGCTATAATATTATATAGTTAAAACTGATATTTCTTGAGTGTCTTAGAGTTTCCTAATTAACAAATATGGGTGACGATAGATTTCCAATGGAGAGCCAAATCAACGTTTATTACGAAATATCCAATGACAAGTTCATCAAAAAATTACTCAACTTTGACGGCCGCCAAATATTAAAAACTCCAAGAAAAATATTCAGTTGTGGATAAAGTATAGCATTCTTAGACATCCTTTGTCTAAGATAGCATTCGACTCGCGTATATTGGCTATTATTTACTCAGTGATTTAGGCTACGAGATGCAGGCGAGTAGCCTAAACTTATGAATAATATACTAACTGACGAACAAACAGCAACACCTAGAAGAAGCTGTTTGAATTTCAATTTTTTCTGGTGAAACAAAGATAGTATACCAAGGAGTAAATGATTAAAATTTTCATTAGAACATTTTATGTTACTTGAATATTGTATCGATTGAAATATATTCTGGGAGGATTCTGCATTTCTAAAAAACTTTATAGGTTTTCACTCCCAGTCTCTGAAACAGAAATAATTGGAAATTTTCAATTAAGATGAAGTGCTCCTGCGAGAATCTTTGCACTTATTTGTCAGGAGCAAATTGGCCTTGAAAAAATTGTTGCCTAGAAGTAAAACTGAAAAAGGAAGTAAATGAAAAGGACAATGTAACGTTTCGGTGTCTATATCAGACACCTTCTCTTCTTCTTCTTCTCTGTGCGGTGCCTTACCGGCCGAACTGAGGCCTAGTGGCCCATTGTTCACCCGCATTGTTCCATAGAGACTCAGCTCCTCAGACACGAAGACAGAAACGTCGCGAGCCTGCCAGGAGTGGTCCCTCTCACCATAGGAATAGAAGGTGTTGGATTTCCTAGGTGTGTTGACTTTAACTTAGTAAGGTTTCCACAGTTGAACAAAATATGCTCAACCGTTTCATCAGTACTCCTGCACACCGGCATAGGGAGCAGCTCGTCAATCCCATTCTCTTCAAATGCTTGTTAAACAGGTGACCAGTCAATGCACCAGTCACCAGACACCTTCTTCAGACTAACTTGTAAAAACTTCAGAATTGTGTGTTTTTTCATTTGCAGTCTAATTGACATTGAGAGTTTTTTTCTTAGAAACTTTATAGGTTTTCACTCCCAGTCTCTGAAACATAAATAATTAAAAATGTTTGATTAAGGTGAAGTGCTCCTGCGAAATCTTTACACTTATTTGTCAAACATTTTTTACTTATTTATGTTTCAGAGACTGGGAGTGAAAACCTATAAAGTTTCTAAGAAATGCAGAATCCTCCCAGAATATATTTCAATCGAGACATTGAGAGTTGTCAATACATAAAGATGCTGATTTGTGTCTTCAATGAATCAATCCAAATACGATCTATTCCAAAAAACAATTGGCCAAATTATCTACTTCATCCAACAAAATACATGTGGAATCCTTAATTTTCCATTTATAATTATTAGGTTTCGTCATTAGGATCTTTGTGTTGTTCCAGTTCATCATATGATCTCGCTATTTGAACATACATGAACAGCATATATTTAGCCAAATTTTGACAGAGAGATCCAATCGAGCTAACTATTGATCTTATATTAATAGAATTGAGGGTTTGTGAATTTTGGTCAGGCCATATAAGTTGAATATTGTAGTCGTTCATTGCAAATTTTTAAGTTTTCCAACAAATCAATTGTTCGAGGAGATGTTTAGTTGTTGTTAAAACGTCTAGATAACGTGTACGCGGAATTTATCGCCAGCTAAGTGAACTTGAAAGAGGTTGAATTATTGGAAGGCGGGGTTGTCATTTCGAGAAAACTGTAAGAAACGTGTGTGAACACCAATATTAGATGAAATGCTCCTGCAATATCATTGTTTCACCATAATCAGTTTTTACTGTGTTGCAGTTTCTTTATCAGTTAATATTATTAACAGCGTAATAAGTATAAAATTTGATGAAATGAATTATTCTACTCAGTAGGTACGACAAGGATGCGTTTGTTTGAAGAGGTTAACTTATGGCCATTTTAAACGTCTGGACTTGTTTGTCCCTTCTCTCCATCTAACTATTTTCTTTTTTAGGAAGACCAGCGATCGTAAGCTGAATAAAAAAGTGATAATTCGTTTGATGAACGCTGTTACGTTTGGGTTTGGCATACTTCAATTGGGAGTATCTTTGTTGCCTCCGACGCTCTTAAGACTTACCAGTTTTTTGGGATTGAGTGGGAATAGAACGCAAGGATTGGCTTGCCTGATGTATTCGAGGTTAGGGATTGACATGAGGGCGCCTTTGGCTACGTAAGCTCACTTATTAATAGAGGAAAGTCGCCTAATTTTGGATAGTTTTTTGCTAGTGATAATTATGTTTTGATTATGTTTTCTGCCTACATATGGCATAACCTTAAAGATAACATATCAAACAAACTGAACTATTTATTCTCACCAAAAGGATAAAATAGAGCCTTACTGAAAATAAACAATTTTCGTCATTTCCAAACTAGGTTCCTAATATTGGATATCTTATCCAAAATAAGGAGTCTATTGTCCTTGCAGAAATCATAAACATAAATTGTCTTCTCATGGGGTTGATGTTTCTGTCTTCGTGTCTGAGGAGCTGAGTCTCTATGGAACGATGCGGGTGAACAATGGGTCACTAGGCCTCAGTTCGGCCGGTAAGGCACCGCACAGAGAAGAAGAGGGGTTGATGGGATTTTTCACGTTTTCGATATTCCATTTTTTATGGAAGAGTCCTTTCTTAGGCATTCAAAAGAAATAAATAGGAATTAACACTGGGTTCCAAATTATGGGCAATTATGGGCTACCTTCCCTATCCAAAATTAGGCAACTTCATGTTTCAGGTTCTGTGGTGAAATTAGAATAGATCCTTGGAATAAATGTTTGAATCAAATGGTTGTGCGCATTGTAGAGGAATTTATAATAACTTATACTATACAAATTTCAATATTTCACATCCTCTTCTCACCTATTTTTCATGGTTTACAGTTGGAGCTATAAAACATTAGGTCCCAAATGCAACCGCTAAATTTTAAATTGCCATCTAGTGATGAAAGATTGGACTACATAGTTACAGGGGGATGAATTTAGATCATAAACAAATATTCTTCTGCATTCAATGCCAGAAAACTCCAGGTAGAATTGGAGTTGATGCAGTATCCAAAATTGGGCAACTGTCCAAAATTGGGCCACTGTCCTCTACTCCTATACAAGGTGTTCCCTCTCAGACGAGCCACCTTATATTTCTTATCCCATAATGGCTGGAAAAATTTACCGAAGCAAGTCGAAATATTTGTTTGATTTCGATGTATATTTGAGGCTTGATCGAGCAACGCCCTAAAAGGAAGCGCTTCAATCCCTTAAAACTGAATAGGTTTTCTTCAAATTTTTTATGATTTCAGGCTTACGTTGTTATGGTACCACTGCATCGTCAGGCCTTTCTATGCTCTAGATGGAAATAATGTGAAAGCTGGAGTTCGAGCGGCAGATATACTAATCAATGAAACACGAACAGAATTTGGAGATTCTTCACTTTTTCTTTTTTTAGGGGACGACTGTGTCGACTCAATGTGAGTATTTTAGACTAGTTTGCACCAATCACAGTTTTAAGCGCCCCTCAAAACAAACCCTCAACTTAATTACGTTGCAACAACTATTAAGTGACATTTAAATGGCTAAAGCTGACCTTAAATTCAAGAATTTCTATAATGACCACTTAAATCATTAAGGGCAAGATTCTAGCCTGAATCATTTGTTGTACTCATAAATGACGAATAATTCGATACTGGATTCCAAACAATTCGGAATGGACGCATTACATGACGACCTGAAAATGGTTGAAATTGTGGAAAAAGGATTTCCTGGGCGTATATATGAAAGACATTCATATTTCAATGAATTCGATGAGCTGTCTTTCTTCCAAAAATTTAGATTAAAAAAACAGATTTCTTTGCATTTACTGGAATTGGAAAACCACATCTTTTTTTCACATTCGTCTTGTACAATGAAACGTTTTCCATGGTTTGCAAAGAAATAAAGTGTTGTAAATAAACTCACCTTCTATACCAAATAGTATATTATGCAACGAGCCTATAATGATAGCTACGAGTGAATAACAGCCATATGAGTTACCGCGACAAGACCCTTCTATGACAAGCGTGGAAAAAGTCAAGTTGACACATGAGAAATTTTTTCAGAACTGGTCATTGTATATTTTGTAATCAAACAAGCTTTAATTGATATAATGAAAGTAAATTTGGCCCTCGATTGACAAGGTATGCCCATATTTGTTAGCTGGAGTACTTAAGAATACTGAAGAAATACCAATTTAAAGAATATTATATCAAAGCTAAATCTATGAAGCATTGACAGCATATGATAATGATAATCTCATTATTCCCTTGTTCATTAATGGTTACTATTAAGGCCGAGCATAGAGACGTAGGTACAATGGACGGATTTTACAACAATCGTGGATAAATACTTTTTATGAATGCTAATAACTACACTGCGCAAAAAATTAACGCACATTCTGAAAATCTCAATTTTAATGAAAGTTAACTCTACATTGACTTCATAACTTATTTTTCATGTTCTATCGGGAAGGTTTTGAACGAAACAAGACACAAAAAATGGAAGAAAAATTAGGATTTCACCGAATCTTATGTGAAAGAAGAGAATTTTCAATATATTGGAATGCTGATAAGTGATTTAATACTTGGTATTTCCACCCTTTGCGTTAATTACAGCTCGGCAACGACGGTTCATACTCAAAATGACTGATCTTGAATGTTCTGATCTAATCCTTCCCAGATTTCCCTGGTTGGATTCCTAAGTCATTAAGAGTAGCTGGATGATTTTCTGAATTTCTCAGCCTTCTATTGAGGTTGTCCCAAACCTGCTCAATCGGATTGAGATCTGCACTTTTTGCTGGCCATTCCATTCGAGAGACTTCAACCTCTTCAAGGTACTCCTGAACGATGCGCGCACGATGGGGTCTGGCATTATCGTCCATAAAAATGAAATTTTCACCAATGTATGGGGCAAATGGCACTACATGCTCTTCAAGAATGTTCTTATATACCTTCAGCATTCATAGCTCCATTATCAACGACCACTAGGTCTGTGCGAGCCGTCAAAGATATTCCACCCCATACCATAATGGATCCTCCCCCGCAACCAGTAGTATTCAGGAAATTGCACTGAGCATATCTTTCATGTGAACGTCTGTATACAAGGGAACGTCGATCAAAATGGCAGAGGCAGAATCTAGACTCATCTGTGAAGAGAACTTTTTTCCCAATCAGGAAATCATATGGATATGGAGTAAGAGCTGGGCCTCTTGCCGCGACACGAGGCCTTAAATCATATTCTCTGAGGCGATTTCTTATTATCTGAGTGATAATTTGCACCCCATGAGTGTGTCTCAACGAAGAAACTCTCAAGTAACGTTCTTGAATGGCAGTTGTTACCCGTGGTCTACCCTGTCCTGGTCTTCGGACATTCATACCTGTCTCCCTGAATCGCTGCAACATTCTGGACACACTTGTATGGGAAACTCCAAACCTTTCTGCAATTCTTGTGTAGGTCCACCCTTCTTCTCTTCTTCTCGCAAAACTACTGCTTGGGCACATTCCTCTTGGGTCAAATTGCGTGTTTCGCGTTGCATAGCGATCGAGTGTAGAAAATCAAACGAAAGAAAAACTATTGATCACTATAATTGATGGAGAAAACTGATTTCAGAATGGAGCCAATACATTCAAAATATGATAATCTCATCTTTTTTTTATTCCTGCTGGGAAAAAACATCTGTATTGAAGAAAAACATGAAAGTATATAACACATGCATTCATAATTCTGATAAAAATAACTATCATTGAAAACACCTTCAGTTGTAGAATAAATTTGAGATTTCCATAATGTGCGTTAATTTTTTTTGCGCAGTGTATTAAAATAATCTACTAGAAATTGACCGACACAAGTATCTGGACACTGGTGAAAATACATGGCAAACGGCAATCTAATGAAATGGCCTTGTTGAACTACAGTGAAGATGCACGATATGAAAAACTAAAATATCACTACATAGAAGAGTCTTTACTCTTTACGATACTGTACGTGACAGTCATGCAACCTGTGATACATTTAAGCGTATTTACTTTATAATGTCATACTTTTGAGGGGTACCTAATGTGCAAACTGGTCTTACCTAACCTAACCTTACTATAAATGTTTCTTTCGAACCATTACAACATGGTTGATCGATTCCCATTTCAGTCAGACATACCAGCTGCCTTATCCGCCTTCCAAGCCTCAGTCAAGAATTCCACCCAGAGAGAAATCAAGCTACTTGCCTTACACGAAGTGGGTTTGTTACCTCATCCAGCTAGATTTCCAGAACGCAGAGTCCAATTTCGCCTTCCTGGCTACCTGGAGCAGGTGGTCAAGCCCTTCTACTACTCCTACATCACTTGCATTTGCAAGGGTTCCATGAACGCTTTTGGTGAATACTCGGTCCTGGAAGAGCTGCTGGTTAACATCAGGACGTCGGCCAAGACGAACCAGCTGGACGATTTTCTCATGAAGAGGGCTGCCATTTTCCCTGGAAAAGAGGAGTTCGGGTCGTATTCGGTGAGGTTTTGGAAGCTCTTCGTTTACGAGATGCTTTATTTATGGAACTCTCTGGCTAGCTGTACGAAGGAGGATTTTTACGCATAATTTCAGGTTGGTTTAATAGCTATTACTATCATTATTGCTATTTGAACTAGGATCTTCGAGGCTGAATAGCCTTTTGGGAACTGCGACCATGTAATCTTTTGTTCTTTACCCTTCATATTCGTGATAACTCAACTCTGGACACTTGAATACCCTGTATTTTTGGACTGAGCAAGTCCAGGGCTTTTTCTTCAGGAGTGTTATTCTGTTTTAATAGTTAACATAAGTACTGTATTACGTATCTTTAGCTTCCAGTTTCTTGCCTTCGCATCTTCTTAAATACAGACATACCCCCACCGAAAATTCTTGGACTCTCCTCGTAGATCATTTCTTGTCAGATTGATACCTACCCAATGTGATCAATATTGCATAGAGTTCTCTCAATTTGGCATATTCCACTGTTTATATTAAAATTTTAGGTTAGAATGATTATTTTCTTGTCAGATTGATACGCAATGTTGTCAATATTGCATAGAGTTCTCTGATAACTCGCAAGCGCGTCGGACGAGGCCGGGTACATTCCGCAAGTTTGAGCGCATAGTAGGCGTTTGTTTATTTATCTGAAGTTGGCAGTATTTGCAGTCATATCGTAAAATAAAGTCAACGTTGCCGAATGTACCCGGCCTCGTCCGACGCGCTTGCGAGTTATCAGAGAACTCTATGCAGTATTGGCAATATTGCGTATCAATCTGACAAGAAAATAATTCTAACCTAAAATTTTAATATACACAATGGAATATGCAAATTGTCATGGCCAACCGACGGCTCAACCTTTCGTGAACGGACTATACCTATCAATGTAGCCTTGAACTTTTATAATTACAGAGAGTTGTTTTTTCAGATTGTAATCTAGAGTCGCCTACAGAAGAACCCATGAAGGGTGTATCAAAACTGATACAAGGCGCGTGCTACTTGATCTTAGGGAGGACGTCAGAAGCTAGAACGATGTTGAGAGAATGTATACAGACTAGAACAGAAATGACGCAGAAAGGTCAACCTAAGGATATTCACATTCTTGCATTTGCTCAGTACGAATTAGCTACCATACTGGTTGGAACACCTGAGGTAAAGTAATTGAGAATGAGTTTTTATCTGGTACTTTAGTCTTGTATGCCTCAGTAGTAGGTACTTCTAGAACAGAGCTGTGCGGAGATAAAGGTATTCTATATTGCAAAGTTTTAAATTCGAACGTTAGTGATTTTCTCTGTGGTCTAATTGAAATTTTGTAAGTGATGCTTAACCGATAGCACCTACGTTAAAGCGATTAACAACTAATCCAACAGAACCTTAACCAAGAGTCAAGAGATGATCCTGGGCTTCACTGATGCATACAGAATGATCGTTTGATGTTAATCTTATGACGAGGGGCCTATTGCACAAAATACTCTGCAATTTTTCACTTTGCACTTTGCATTCAGACAAATTTTCAAAGTGAAAATTAATTACGTTGCATAAAATTTCTCTCAGATTTAATTGTTGCGAAGGGTATTTCCCTTTGCACTTCCGTTTCCACAATGCACTATTCAATTATGAATGCGTTTCGTTCAACATTATTCATTTGAAAAGTGAAAAGTGCAAAGTGAAAAGTTACAAAGTATTTGGTCCAATAGGCCCCTGTTCATAAATTGCTCAGTGCTTGGTTATACCAACTTGTGCTTCATACGAATGCAGTGCTCTGGATCACTTCATGTGCTTGGAAGCATAAGTTGTGCTTGCGAGTACCATCCATTACTTCGAGGCACTTTTTTAAATTAGTCTGGTCAAAAATTGCAAAAACTATGGACCTCTTAGCACCAAACTGATGTGGTGTTTGCGAGCAAGCACAGTTCTCAGGATTACAAAAGTGCTTCGAATACTCTCACGAGCACCACGATCAGACTTGCCACAGCTTTGTTCTAGAATACTACTTCTAACAGATCCTTCCTTATTTTATTTCGTGAAATATCGATTTGATTTCATTGAAATATGTTGTCTTGAAATCAATATTTTGAAGAATTAGTAGTTGACGCCATTTTTCGTTCGGTCTGCCATTCAACCCTGGAGCTGAAGCCTGAAGGTCCAAATTGTAGATTGTTAAAGTAATTGTAATTCCAATGCTACATGTAGGTATATTGTGCACCCCATCAGACCTGTTTTCTCAATTACACTACAGCATTCCCTCCACTTACAGAGCCTTAATGAACTCCAGTATCTGGGAGGATATCAAGGAGACCGAATCCGCATTTCTCCTATATTTCTCTGGTCCACGACATTCTTTGCGTGGTATCGCAATGGCTAGGCATTCTGTACCTTAGTGAACTGGAGTTTCTTCCTTTTCCACACAAAATCTGCACTCGTCAGTTTCTGTAAAGCCATCATATGCTTCCCACCAGTCATATGCACTTTTTAGAATGATCCATTCCCAGGAGATTCCTCCACAGTGGTTCTCTACAGTTTCTTCCATTCTAGAACTCTTTCTTATAAGTGTATTTGCCTATACCTCAGCGTTCGTGCTCTCTTTCTGGCTAGTGTACTCCGAAATACTTTCAGATCAATATTAAACCTTGTAAATCATATATAAGATTTTAAAACAATAAATTCTGTCGAGTTGAACCAATAATATTTTTGATGGTCCAAACTGCTCTAGGATAGTTAATGTTATCATCAAAAAATAAAAAAAGGACTTTTCGAAATAACAGTTGGGGTTCAGTACATAGTTTGGTCAGTGGTCGTCATTTGTTGAGTGACTGTGCGTAAATAGATGGTATATTGACACCAACTCACTGATTCTCCTGAACTCGAGAAAATTATACTTTACAATTTTTATTTACAGACAAAAGACGAGGGAAAAAAACTTCTTCAGGATACTGTGCAGATCAAAGACTACGATTTCGAAGAAAGACTGACGGTGAGAGTAAGCTCTTTGTTGAGACATGGCTAGCACAATATTGACACCCCCCGAACAAAAATGACAATATATATTACCAGAACTATGGTATTTCTGGAATTGCCATAACCTCAAATATGTACAATCGCTAATATAAGGAAAGCACCACCTAAATTTTCCAGCCGAGAATATTTTACAAGATTTGTAATATCGCTATCCACGAATAGATAAATAATCCGAATGTGTAGAAATATTTTTTATATTTTAAATAAAATTTATAGATCGATTTGATGGATTTTCAAGGTACAGAATACAGCTAATGTCAGCAAGTAGGTACATTTTATACAGGTCTATCATGCTGTATTTTTCCAAGTGATGATTGTTATTGTCCATAAATTTTAAGGCAAAATTATTAGATTAATATTGAGTTGTAGGGAGGACCATCCTGAAACGCGAAGTAATACAAATACATATTAAGGCGGTGACTTCAAGCACCATCAATTCAAGATGATACAGGAACGCCTAGGCAAGTTGACCAAAAGCTAGTGAAAAGGTGAAAATAATCGATAACAGAAAGTTCATCTCAATCTAACTTAACCTAACATATGTCTAGCGAATGACATTTGTCAGAGTAGACTTTCTGAATGATGACCAAACTCCATGTACTCCGTCATACTCTTATTCTATTCTCAGAGTATTTTGTGAACGCACCCAAGATGTTATAATATGACTGGAACCCTCCTGTTGCATAGCTAAAAACAACACTACAAAAAGGAATTCACGAGATGGAAGGAGGCAATCATGAAAGCACTTTGGCAGAACCTTTCGGACCTAAAACAATCCAAAAAATTTTCGTACAATAAGAGAAGATCCTGAAATCTCATTGAAATTCACTAATAGCAGGCTGCACCTCCTCACAGGGTTCGTCACGAGTCAGTATCGTTTCAGGAAACTCAAGCTGAGACTGGGTAGCCAAAAAACTTCAAACGCAAATTATGTGCAGAACAGGAGGAAACTCTGAAATAAAATTTGAATATAATTATTACAATTCAAAACAGACACCAAACTTTGCCTAATTGATTGTACGAAATAATAAGTTATATTTCGTTTACAAACCTGCTCATTTCCTAAGTACTGAATTGATTAATTAGTCCGTCCATTTATTTGCTAATAGAAAATTTGAAATATGTTAAGTTGTATGAAAAATTTATTGAATAATAAAAGTATTTATATGTTATATTAGTTTTGTGACTGCCTTAAAATGACTCTAGGGTACCATGGACACGTAATCTGAAAGAAAAATATCGATTATTCAGGTTGAAATACAAATTTGTTTATGCAATATGATTTCGAATGGCACACATAAAAGTGTGCCAGAATCCCCCTTTTATAACTACTGAGAATCAATGGAAGTTCATTTTGTTTCAGTTGTACAAAAGCTATACAGCAAGCGAACGAGTGTATTAATACTTATACACACAAAAGCTGGGTAGTTTCGATACAAACCCTTATATGCAGCATTTTAGTGGCACTAGTCATATAATAACTGTTCATTTAGTGTATTTTGTATTTGTGGGCTATCTATTGACTAAATTCTAACAATGACTATGGAAAATAAATCTAATCCAATTCTCACCTATAAACACACGTATATTTCGGCGAACCATGATTGGATTCTACATGAAATTCGATGAATTGAAATGGCACTTGACACGACGCCTGGAGGGGAAATGTTTGAATGGGGTGAGAATCCAATTTGTATTGAAATTTTCCCAGGGGTATTTTAGACTTCTTCAAATCCTCCAATCCCTAAAAATGAAAACACTCTAATGTATTGAGGGCATTAGTCAGAGATTTGAAATTTTCGAGAAAGCAGCAGTATAGAAATATCTAGGCTGAGTTCTGTCTCAAATCGGTCCAATAGTTCTGCAGTTATTAATTCGGCGAATATTCATGCAGATTCAACTCAATATTTTCCGAGACTATAAATTCATTTTTCTCCAACCATCAAAAAATGTTGACTTTTCTGTACTATTTTCAGGTGCAAAAGTCATAAATTCTCTTACCGTACAAAATTTGCTCGTTGCTTAGCAACACTTTTAATCCTAGGATTAAAAACGCTACTTTTAATCCTTGGATTAAAAGTAAATGCATTTGAAGTCTACTCGACAATCACTGTCATAATTCTGTGTTCAAATTCATAACCAAATTATGAACGATTTTCACTAAAACCAATTTTATTGTAATTTTGACTTGGTTGGAGAAAAAATAGTATATTTATTCGGATTAAAAGTGCCTATTTTAACTCGCAATTTTGCATTCGCTCGGCTACGCCTCGCAACTGCAAATATTGCTCATAAAAAAGATGCACTTTTAATCCTTATATATAATATACTATTTTTCTGTGACGGGAAAAAATGTGACATTTTATATCTCTTGACAGGTCACAAATATGACTTTTACGAGATTGCTTTTTTCCCTGCCAAAAATATGATTCTCTATCTAGCCGGGAAAAAAGTACTCACTTTTTAGTACTTTTTTCCCGGGGAAAAAAGTAATTTCGTGAGAAGTTATTTTTCTTTCACTATTAAATCGTTGTTTTTCTTGTCACAGAAAAAAATAGTGTATTATACAAGGGAAATTAGTATATTATATTATATGGATTAAAAGTGCATATTTTTTTTACGAGAAATATTTGCAGTTGCGAGGCGCAGCCGAGCGAATGCAAAATTGCGAGTTAAAATAGGCACTTTTAGTCCGAATAATATATATTATTTTTTCTCCAACCAAGTCAAAATTACAATAAAATTGGTTTTAGTCAAAAATCGTTAATAATTTGGTTATAAATTTGAACACATACTAATGACAGTGATTATCAAGTAGAAGTAGACGTCAAATGCAATTACTTTTAATCCAAGGATTAAAAGTAGCGTTTTTAATCCTAAGATTAAAAGTGTTGCTAAGTAACGAGTGAATTTTTGTACGGTAAGGAAATTTATGACTTTTGCACCTGAAAATAGTACAAAAATGTCAACATTTTTTGATGGTTGGAGAAAATTAGTAGATTTTAGCTCTCGGTTTTTTGTCTCCCTCCGCTTCGCGTCGGGAAACAATATAACCTCGAGCTAAAATCTAATACTTTTTCCCTTGTATAATAAATAACTATTTATTTGAATTTGTTGATCAGAAGTAGAGGATTCGTTGATTAAAATAAAGGTTTTCCATAAACTACCTTCAGAATAAAAAGAGCTACCGCTTTCAATTATACCTACTAGGTAGTCTCGGAGACGTATATCTTTCAGTCGAAAATTTAAATGAATTGAATCAGTTCGGCTAAAGAATTATATTCATTTGAATTCAGGGAGAATTTTTCGAAGAGAATGACTCAAAGTTTTTTGAGGCACAGAGGTTCAAATTTTTACGTGAGTAGGTACTTTTCTTCATTCTTGTTTATGATTTTTTTTAACGATTTATGTGCTTCATATTGCAAAATCTCTTTGTTATTAATGCACAATACTCGTGCTCATCGTTCTAACAGTTGTTCGTTCAAAAACCGACCACATCCTAACTGGAAGTTCGAACTACACTACTGGAAAAAAATAAAGGATCAAAAAAAAATTCCAAATTTTCGGCAATTTTCAACATGCCGTAACTTTGAGAGGAATGGTCGTACAAGGAATTTAAAAAAAGGAAATTGTAGCTCCAAGTGTCTAGTTTTGGATTAGAACTTCAAAAATTTTAAGTTTCAGTGGTTTTCGAGTAATTATAGAAAAATCAGCAACAAAAAAATTCTCAATTTTACCACTTTTTTTTTCTTGTCTATGAGCGTGGAAATTTTATTTTTGCATAATCGTTATAATGATGGGATACTTTGTTAATTCGGCTTTAATTTTTTTTTTATTGACTCAATACGTCCACTACTCGCCGAGATATCGGTCTTCAAATGGAAAAGGATCCATTTGTCTTTGATTATCGGTTTCTCAGCAACCAATGATCGCACAGAAAATTGAAGGAGGGTTTCAAAACCTTAATTGAACTCCCATTAATGAACAACAATTGCATATTCATAGAAATTTTTTTTCTTCATGCGCATCAATATAAAAATTTAACAAAAAAAGGGCTTTTGGTGGTTTCTTGGAAAATCTACCGCTGGATCGAAAATGTTGAGGAAACCAATAATGTTAAGTGTGACTTTCACAGTTCAATATGTTGATAAAAACCTTACGAAGAGCCAACTCAATCCAGCGAGCCGTTTTTTTGTTTGAGTCGATTGAATTTTCGAAAAAAAATAAGGATCACGTTTTTTGCTCTGAGAAGCTCATAATCTTAAAAAAAGGCAAAAAAGAATTTTCTCGTGCCTTTTCCACATTTTAATTGCAGATAGTATGTACATAAATTTCAAAAAAGAAAAATAAAATAAACTAACAAATGAAATTTTTATTAATTTAATAACTGGTATTGCCACCCCTGTTTTCCATTTGAAGACCGATATCTCGGCGAGAAGTAGACGTATTGAGGTCAATAAAAAATAAATTAAAGCTGAATTAACAAAGTACATATACCATCATTATAACGATTATGCAAAAATAAAATTTCCACGCTCGTAGACAAGAAAAAAAAAGTGGTAAAATTTAGAGATTTTTTTTGTTGCTGATTTTTCTATAGCTACTCGAAAATCACTGAAACTTAAAATTTTTGAAGTTCTAATCCAGAAACAAGACAGTTGGAGCTACAATTTCCTTTTTTTAAATCCCTTGTACGACGATTCCTCTCAAAGTTACGGCATGTTGAAAATTGCCGAAAAATTTTTTTTGATCCTTTAATTTTTTCCAGTACTGTAGTTACAGAATATCGATGGCTTCTGCACTGGTATCATTATTATCAATTTTCAAACGAATAAAACTTCATGAACCTACATAAATTTGGAAATCCTTCGGTGCTGTGTCCAATCTTCCAGTGGGCGAGATTTTACTCGAGATATGCTCAAGGCTTATAGCGTCAACTTTCACTCTGCCGAGAAGCTTTATCAGAACTGTTCCTTTGGATCCTTTGAAAGCCCAGCATTCCCCAGGTGCTGTACTTGCCTGAAACATTTAATTATAGGCACTTTATTCGGAATTAAAATTTTCCCCACACTTTATAAAGAATGGGTGTCTCTTTTCGTACTTTGTTCGTGTTCTATTTTATCGCTAGATTAAGAATTAATTATTATTTGTTGATTGTTATCGAATAAAAGTATATTATACAATGAGTATAAAAATAATGACTGCTGTTTTACACAAGATGAAGTTAAAGCTACGAGCCGTAGTTGATAGTTGATAATTTAACAAGGGGTAACAGGAGCTATTATGACAACATCCTTCACAGCTCGTCTTCCAGTTCCAGAGATCTGATGAAATCCAATATCTGCGAAGTCTCAAACGAGGCTAGTTGTTCACTCTTACTACAAGTTTCTCGCCCAAGGCTTTGTCTCCTTAGGCTCGCAATTCAATGCCTTTCCACAAAACCTACACTCGTTAGTGTTTGACAATCGACAGTGTTCTATAAGAAAGCCAGTGAGGAGGTGTAATTGTTTCTTACCAATCCAGAAATCTTTTGGATCTTGCTGTTTCAAAGTTCCGAAGGAACTCAGTGGAATGATCCATCCCTGGGAGATTCCGCCAGAGTTTTTTCTCTCGGCTTCTCCTTCTTCTCCAAACTCCTTCTTATAGGTACATTCACCTATACCACAGAAGGGTTCTAGGCCAATGAGTGACATTCGTGCACCCTCTTTGGCAAGTGTATTGACCCGAATGGCCGGGAACCCAGGTTAAACTACCTAATTTTTCTTGCCTACCTCATTCAGTTTGTCCGGTACTCCCAGATCATCTTCTAGTCGATGACGTAGGAGCTCAGTGCTTTAATAGCAGCTTGACTATCTGAGTGTATGGCTATATCGCACTTCTGATAGTTTCTTTCCAGATTTATATCTAGACATCTTTCAATAGCAAAGATTTCCGACACAGAACTTAAGCGCTACGTGCCACACAGATCCTTTTTGGGAAAAGTTTCCGGACTGTGTTATCTCTCGAAGAGGTGGCCACAATTGGCCATCGAGATCTTGTGATTTAACATCTTGCGACTTCTTCCTTTGGGGTCACGTGAAAGAGAAGGTCTACGCCAATAGCCCAGCGTCGATTCAAGACCTCAAAGATGAAATTCGTGAAGCTATCGAGGACATAGGGCAGCCTTTTTGCGATTTGGTTATGAAAAATTTCATTAAGAAGAAAATGGTCCTGTAAGCGTGGTCGTGGTGGTACTGGTGGTCATTTGCCTGATGTTATTTTCCACTATTAACGGCATAGCTTCTTCTTTATAATGAAATAAACATCCGATCATTCATATTGAAAAATGACATTTTTCTTCGAATATCAAGATAACACATCTTATTGGAAAACCCTTTATATTACTTCATCTGGATAATCACCTGAATCATAGCTCTTGGACCATTTGTTCCCTCGCATAGAGTCATCCCGAAAAGTCCCACAGTAGAACCGTAGTTTTCTGTGTTGATCACCTTGACAATTCTACCACCAGCGCTTTCTAGAGCGAAGTCAGTTCTTCCAGTTTTGTCTGAGCCAAAATTCTCTAATTCTTCTTGTACCAGACCTTTGATTGCCGATGTGAATTCAGTAGGTAATTTTGCTGTTGAAAAAAAATTAAAACATTTTTAATAGACTTATTATCGGATGAAGAGAAAAAGCTGTACTAACCTGATTGATAGGAAGCCTCCGATTTTTGTAAACCAGTTTGGATCTGAAACATTATTAGGTAATATTATATTATGCAACGAGCCATATGAAAGTGGCCTAAATCACCAGGTGAATAACAGCCATTATACGCGAGTAGCATTCTATACTTCATCCACGACTACTGAATATATTCTTGAAGTATTTAACTTTTGGCGATCGCGACAGCACCCTTCTATTACAAGTGTGAAAAAAGTCAAGTTGACATATAGTTCGTTCACGAAAGGTTGAGCCGTCGGTTGGCCATGATATTTGACATATTTCACTGTGTATATCAAAATTTTAGGTTATGATGTTTATTTTCTTGTCAGATTGATGACCAATGTTGTCAATATTGCATAGAGTTGTCTGATAACTTGCAAGCTCGTCGGACGAGGCCGGGTACATTCGGCAACATTGAATTTATTTTACGTTTTGACAGCAAATACTGCCAACTTCAGATAATAAAGAAACGCCTAAAGGCGGGGACACACTGTCATGCAGCCTTCCGATACGACTCCGGTCCGATATTGCTTAAAGGGGAGTAGGACGGGTCGCGTGTCGGACAGGTGAGACCTACTGCATTCCAAACCATTGTTTATTTCCATATCATACAGTCGTCCCCTGTATGACCGGAGTCGGATCGGAAGGCTGCATGACAGGTGTGTCCCCGCCTTAATATGTGCTCAACCTTTCGTGAACGGAGTATATAAGAATCTTTTATAAAAGTAGATTCGGCCCCCGATGAAAAGTTATAGGCATATTTATTAGTTGGGGAAGTTTCTCAGTTTTAACAATAATTAAAACATAGATTTCTTTAGTAATCTAAATAATATTTGATAGAAAGAAAGCATCATATAGCAGTGAATAATGACTCATTATTCGCTAGAGATTAATGGGTAGATTATACAATAGTAGTGGATAAAGTAAATTATAATGCGGTAATGTTGGTTCTGAGACAACGTGAGGACACAAAAGCACAGCTAACAGAGAAAGAAAATAACTGATGATTTCACTGAATATTACCTTCATATCTTTCATTTCGTTGTGTATAGAACATATATCAGATCTGAGGCCTCCTAGTATTTTGGCAAGTGTATAAAAATTATGATGATAGCACCTACAACAGAGCAAATTAGTTGGATGATTCACTAAAAGATTTTACCGCCGACCTCGAAATAAAAGGTGATTTTAATGTGTACGAAATTGATCATTAATGACCCATTTTAATGCTCAATTTTTTGGCTGTTTTAATGTGCAATCCTCATGGCAGCCGTTCACAGTATTCGAAGCACTACGAGAAATGTCAAAACTCTACTGGAACATAGATACATAGAAATTTCATTATGACAAATGTATGTCTTGTGCAGAATGAAAATGTATTTCAATCAAGAATTCATACACAAATTATATTGAGATCGTCGGAAAAATCTTGTAATAAACTCGGTTTTTAATCGAGCGACTAATGGTCTCGAACTCGAACTATTACCTAAAGCGTTCGCTCCGCTCACGCTTTAAAATATCTTGACCATAGTCGCTGTCTTTAATAACCTGGTTTATTTAATAACTATTATTTGGAGAATTGTTATCTACTGACAGATTTTGAAATTCATTTAAACAAAAACTTATGCAAATATCAATTAATTTTCAATAATCAAGTACATTGAAAGTTATTTAGGAATCGATTGAAATATAATCTGGGAGGATTCTGCATTTCTAGAAAACTAAATCTTGTACTTGATTATGGAAACATAATCAAACCGATATTTGAATAATTTATGTTTAACTGAATTCTAAATCAGCAAGTTCTTTTGTCCCACCCTGTATAAGCGATTTTCGGCTTTCTTAAACTATACCAGCGCAAACAAATACGATATTCAACTTCTTTTCATTTTTCGGGCGTCTTGTTTACTGAACTCACAATTGAAATGTTTTTCGGTCAGAAAATTTCACAGCTGGCATCAAACATTTGGATTTCATATGACATTTACGTGTGTCTACTTCTATTGAGTATTCTGCATCCGATTCTAGTTGTTTACTCAGTTTCACTTTGTTATTTGAAAAAAATTAATATTCCTGAATTCGCAAAGTGTCATTCTGATATTGATATCAGAGGTATGGTTTTTCTGTAGGGCCGAGCTAACGAAAGTGGTCCATTTATCGATTTCATCGGGCTAGTAGATAATGCACTCACCGGCCAAAAAACTCGGCCACCAAAAATTCTGCTAAAGTTCGTTGTTCAAGAACTCTCGTAATTTTTCATAGAATTTAGAAACTTATGTAAGAAGCTATCTATTATTCGCGAGGTGAATCACCGAGCGAATAATAGTCATTATGTGCGAGTAGCATAATATACTTTATACACGACTACTGAATATATCTATTGAAGATTTTAACATTTGGCGACCGCGACAAGACCCTTCTATGACAAGCATGGAAAATGTCTAATTGACACATGAGAAATTGTTGGTCATTGTAACGGGTTATCCATTTCGCGGTTTCAAAAGTATAGGGCTGAAATTCGATATCTGTCAAACGAAGTTTTTGAAAAAAATTTTTTTTTGTTCAGTTGAAAGTCTGACATTTATGAAAATGGATCGCTTGATTATCGCACAACGCATGATAATTGTAAAAACCTAATACAAAAATGGCGATTCTGCTACAGCCACATATCGTGCTTTAAGAGCAGATTTTGGTTTACATAATCGTCCAACTACGCAAGCAATTGGTAAAATTGTGAAGAAATTTGAAGAGACTGGATTGGTTACAGATATTGTAAACCCTGTGCATCATCGTTTGCTCGTACCACTGAAAATATCGCTACTGTAAGTGAAAGTGTTGCCGAAGACCCGAATCTGTCGATTCCTCGTCATTCTCAGGAAATAGGACTGTCTTACGGAACATTATGGCGTATTTTGCATTAGATCTAAACCTACACCCATATAAAATCCAGCTCACACAACAACTGAAGCCAGCCGACCATTCACATCAACATCGTGGATACGTCGAATGGGTGCTTGAACAACCGGCGGTGGACGGCGACTCAACTGGCCACCAAGATCATGCGATTTGACTCTGCTTGACTTTTTTTGTGGGGCTAAGCGAAATACCGTGTTTATGCAGATAAACCTCTAACTCTTGAGTAGTTTAAAACCAATATTCGTCAAGTTATGGCTGAGATACCCCCCACTATGTGTCAAAAGGTGGTCGAAAAATACCTCAAAAGAATCGATGCTTGCAACAATTCGGATGGTTGTCATTTGAATGATGTAATGTTTCACACAAATGTCAACGTTCAAACTTTATAATAAAAAAGAATATCATGATAAAAATATTTTTTATGTGTTTTATTCACGTTTACTTTTGAAACGCCGCAAAATGGATAACCCTGTATATTTGTAATAAAAAAAAGCTTTAATTGATATCATGAAAAGTAGTTTTGCCCTAGATTGACGAGGTGTGCCCATATTTGTTAGTTGTAGTACTTAAGAATACTGAAAATTTAATAAATATTATATCAAAGCTAAATCTATGAAGCATCTGACAGCAGTGATTTAAAACCCTATTATTTCCTTGTGATTAATGGGTATTAAGGCCGAGCACAGAGACGTATTTCACAAAAAGTCGTGGATAAATGTGCTTTTTACATGGTGAAAAAAACATGTATTTGTGGACTAATTTCTCAACGCCCTGTGGAGCAGTTCGGGAATTTTGTAAAGTTTACGCTCAGTTGTTTACAAAAATCATTCTTATCCCTATCTTTCAGTTCTTATTCCACCTTGATATCTTAATTTCTTTCGAATATACACTTATTCAAAAAGACTCGGATTTTCTCAACACACCAAGCTCACTAGACAAAGTTTTTTCCGATTACATCAAGATGTTCTTTTGCTTTATTCTTAAACAAAAATAAAGTCTTTACGTGAAAAATTAGAGAAGTAAATGATTAATTAGTGAGTGCAGTTTTCGAGAAGATGAAACATGTGATCTTTCCTCTTAATAGAGTTCAGCGTGTTTATAAAATTCAAGCCTTTCATTTGAACATGGTATCTTAAAAAAAAAACAAGATATCAAGGTGAATTAAAAACTAGAAGATAGTCTCTGTGATAACTTTGAATAACTGTAAAAACTGTAATAAACTAAGCGTTAACTCTACTAATTTCCCTAAATACAAGGTTATTTTCACCCTGAATAAATATGCTATCAATATTTTAGGAAAACTTTCCTGAAGTTTGTTTAAATACCAAAAAATTTATCTGCAATTTGGCGTAGAAACGAATGAAATCGGTTGAAAATTACGAAAGTTTTTGGACCACAAACTTCAGCAAAATTTGAGAAAGCCGAGTTTTTTTTTCGGTGAGTGTATTTTGAAAATCGCTCACATCTCCAAATCGGCTCATTAGCGAACCCATGATCATATATCTTAAAACTGTAAACTTATTTTGGGATCCAAAATGAGCTCTCAATATATTGAAACTTTTCCCAAAACCCGATAAATCAAAAACTTCTCTCTTCACCAGAATATAAGATGATGAATTACCCATGGCAATCAGACATGGCCAGAACCCACAGGTCTTCTGTTGTCTGTTACAAGAATCCCCATATATTGAAGGATCCATCCTCAAATTACTATTACAGTTCATCAACTGGCAAGCTGTACCACTACTACAACCATCATGATCCAATAATAAGCTAGATCTTCTCGGCACTGCAAGAATTTGACTTGAACATCTATCCGATCCACTCTTTTTTTCGGTAAAATCACCAGAATTAAATTCTTGTTGTTCCCCAACTGAAGATACTGAAGATAATCTCCTCAAAAGCGAGAATTTTGTTCTTGAATTCTTTTTTGATACTGCTTGGGCTTCCCCTTCAACTTCTGCGAGAGAAGATGTTGAGGTCCTCCTGTAAATTGATAGAAGGGATTCTTTTTGCTCTGTTCCGGGGTTTGGAGCAGGATTTTCACTTGAATTTGACGTTTGTTCTTTTCCACTGAAGGCTGACATAGATCTTCTCACTGAAATTCGGCTACTTATTCATGCAAACTTGTTCAGGTTTTATGATTGACTTACCAGAAAGCCTTGTATTGTAGTTGTGAGAGGACGGTTCACCTGGAAATTACATAGATTTTAAGGTTAACAAAAATTCTTTTGATGAAGACTCACCTACTTTAGAGTGATCATTGGGTAAAGAATGATAGCTCATTCCTTATCGAATATATTTTCAGTCTTGGCAGTGCTTATGACACTTTTGACATTTTCGTATCTGAAAAACTTAAAAGTCATTTTTTTGCGAGTTACCGTGTAACAAACGGTAGCTCAGAAACTACCGATTTCTTGAACGGCTTGAGGTTACGGAGAATCAGTAGATTCTTATACAGTCTGTATCACTGTTACTAACAAAACATGACTGTAGCTTAACTTTTCAGTATAGGTATTTGTATTTCTGATTGTTACGCTGAAACGTATAGTCGGTTCACGAAAATTTGAGCGCATACTAGGCGTTTGTTTATTTATTTGAAGTTGGCAGTATTTGCTGTCATAAAGTAAAATAAAGTCAACGTTTCTGAATGTACCTGGCCTCGTCCGACGAGCTTGCAAGTCATCAGAGAACTCTATGCAATATTGACAACATTGCGTATCAATCTGACAAGAAAATTTATTACATAACCTAAAATTTTAATTATACACAGTGGAATATGCCAAATTTCCATGGCCAACCGACGGCTCAACCTTTCGTGAACGGACTAGAAGTAGAATCTCGGGATACGAAAATCTGACCTGATTGAGTTGGCTCGAAAGCATAAAAAAATGTATAATATAAATAGAAAATTTGAAAGGACCCCGCACATTTTGTATGGGAATTGGCTCCCGGTGGATTTGGCTGAAAATTTGATATGATGTTCTACTAATCCTTCTGATCAAATGTCTAAACAGTCACGAAGCTGAAAAATGCATACTTCCAGGAGTTTTTAGCGATTTTTTCTATCCATTATGGCTTACGTATTATGGGAATTGGGTCCCGTGGATTTGGCTGGAAATTTAATATGATGTTCTACTAATCCTTCTGATCAAATGTCTTCATAGTCACGAAGCTGAAAAATGCATACTTCTAGGAGTTTTTAGCGATTTTTTGTATCCATTATGGCTTACGTATTACCGTTCACACAGAAATGTTTGAAATATTTCGAATTGACAGAATCTGCTTTCAATAATCACGAAATATTCTCAAACATTTCTGTGTGAACGGTAATACGTAAGCCATAATGGATACAAAAAATCGCTAAAACACCTATAAGTATGCATTTTTCAGCTTCGTGACTGTAGAGACATTCCATCAGAAGGATTAGTAGAACATCATATCAAATTTTCAGCCAATCCACCGGGAGCCAATTCTCATACAAAATGTGCGGGTCCTTTCAGTTTGATTTTCGGAACGAGTATGAAATGTAGATTCAATATGTGATGTCATGTCGAGGATGCCACACCTCCAAGTTTTTTCTATGAATTTTCGAATTGGGACATACGTTCCTCAATGCAAGAGCACTATAAGATACGCCTGTTCCAGAAAATTGTTGAGATGCAAATTGATGAGCATGACGATGTGGAGAACTGCTGAAGAATTAAATGAATTTGTGTAGGGAATTGTGATTCAGTCACATGTGTTTAAAGAACATGATTGAATCCAGAAAACACAGACATTTTAATAGAGACCTCATCTTGTCTAGAGTATTTTTTAGTTTTTATTGCTGAAAAAATGCATGCTTACCTATATGGTACTATGATAATCAACTTAAGTCTATTGGCTTTCTCACTCCCTCTAAGGGGAACATTCACTCATCCCAGATATTCAGAAATAAAAGGATTGAGATCTAGGGTATTGCGTGTTTCACTTTTCCTGGGGCCCTTAATCGTTCGTCCTTCGTTGTTTAATACTAGATTTTTCAGTTGATGAACTGGTAGTGTCCTTGAAATGTTTCGCTTCATGATTGTTCTTCATTTCATTGTTCTAGAAGTACCGATCTGAAATATTTGTTGTAGTTTTGATTGGTAAAAAAATATGCGTATGGCGTATCCATAGGGTGCTATCATCGCAGAATTAAGCCTATTAACTTCCTTCATAAGAGAAACATTCACTCATACCAGACATCAGAAATGAAAAGGTTTCAGGGTGTTTTGTTCCTGGATCCCTGGCTGTTCATCCTTCATTATTTGGTAGATACTCGATTTTTCAGTTGAGGTTCTGATAGTTGGTTTGGCAATGTCTCCCTCCATGTCTGTTAGTGGCATACATCGTTTCAGCCGTACCGAAAGAGATTGAGCTCTTAAGTATTGGGTGTTCTTCTCCTGGATTCTTGCTCTTGCTAGTTGTTTCGTAGTTAATTCTTCAGTTGATCTTTTGATAGTCGGTCTTGCAATGTTTACCTCCATGGTTGCTATTGGCATCCCTCCTCACTTACGAAAGTTGTAGGAGATAACTATGTTTTTTGGTGTTTATGGGGACACATCTATTCACTTTATTCTGTTAGTTTGATTGTAATTTGGCCCACTTAACGTAAAATATTCATATTAAATATTACCCCTCAATATGATACTTGTAAGTTACGTTTATTTTTCCTAGTGTGGATGGAGAATATCGTGATAACAGTAAGTTAATTGAAATGACACTAAAAAACAGAAGTTTAAATTGCATCAACACTTTTAAACGGTGAATTGGTAACCTTCTACTACCTCCTCCGGGATGTCGAACAAACAATACCAAAAACTTAGAATTCGATCTCGTTGATAACAACAACTGAATAGTTTTCAACTTTCATGTCCAGAAAACAGATTCTATTTACAGCAAATAATTATCAAATGGGACGAAAACTCTTCAGTTGTATGCGATGCGCTGACTGAATATTCTTATTGCGCTGTGGTTGCTGTATACAGGTTTGAAATTTACATCGGAAACATACGAAATTCAATGGATCAGGGAAAAAATTTTGCCGTAAATTTGTGGTATACTCGAAAGATTTACGAGCGGCGATTCGGGTAAGAATAGATGGTTGTATGGGGATTATGCAGTTGTCTTTGTTTTATCGTTGGGAGTGGCCTGAATAAACCGGTATGATAGGTAACTTAAAGTATTCGAATCAAGTATTACGCAAAATTCTGCCCGTGTAAAGGTAGACTTTCGATGGTAACGGCCACTGCGACCATTCCGATCGATGCGGCAATACGACTAGTCGTATGGATATCGCTTTAATGGATTCACACATATCTCCTTTCAAAGCCTGCGATGGCGACTAATAATGCAACAGTACCCATAAAACTGGTCACATTGCCGCATCGATCGAAATGGTCGCAGTGGCCGCTACCATCGAAAGTCTACCTTAACTCGATTTTAGAGAGACAACCATATGTTCATTGGACCATCCATCGCGTCAGAAACATAACACGTAAATCTTTCGAGTATACCACTTTTTAAGTAGACGGCAAAATATTCTCTCCACAGTGAATTGCGATGTGAATTTCCAAACCTGTATATGGAATGACAAAATCATATTGATTAAAACTAATAATAATCTACATAAGATTTGTGAGAGTTATGGTTATTATTCATAGTATGTGAGATGTGGGCAGAAAATCATAACCACAATAAGTAAGTTCAAGTGACACTTCGAAGAAGAAAGTCAGCTCCCGTAGTGCTTCAAACTGCAACAGAACAATTTATCGGTGAATTGATAATTTGAACATGAGGAGATATTACAGAGATCCAATGAAAATCGTCGCAAGGCTAGACACATTTCGGTCAATATTGAAAAGCATTATGATATTTCCACCTTATAAACGATACCGAACAAGCAATAAAACCTACAGTTTGGTATCAGTAACTTCACCAATAAAATGGTTCTCGACTTTCATGTAGTTACAGGCCAAAAGGCACGTATGATTAACGCATACGATCACCTATTGAGACAAGAACCTTTTGTCAGCGCAACGCCTACAACAGAAGAGCTCTTGTCTCAATAAATGATTGTGTGCGGTTAATCATACGTGCTATTTGGCCTGAAAAAACATGAAGGTTAAGAACCATTTAATGATGTAATCACTGAAATCACACTGTAGATTATATTGGTTATTGGTGACCGTTCAAAAGGCGAAAATATCAAAATGTCTTTCAATATTGACCAAAAATGTGGCGAGCCTCACGAAGAATTCCATCGCATCTAAGTGAAATCTCCTTATGCTATAATTACCAATTCACCGATAAATAGTTTTGTTGCAATTACAAGCACCCGGAAGATAACTTTCCTTCTTGAAAGTGTCATTTGAATATACTTATTGTGGTTTTGAATTTCTGCGTACATCTCGTACACTGGGAAAAATTGGCATAACTTCAGAAACCGCATATAGATAAGTAATAGAAGAATTTCACATTAGGTGGACGAAATCATACTAAAAAGCAGTAATAATGTAAATACAGGGTCTCTATAAATTATTATGACAGCGCAGTTGGCGTTAGACTATTATAAATAGTCATATCCTGATGTAAACTTCAATTTAAATATACGATATTCTGAGTTTAGGCTGGTGATTTCGAAAGAAATTGAATAATGTGACTGGAATTATAAATTTAGAGAATTTGTAAGAAGAGATAAGATACAAAATTTCCAAAGCAAGCTACGATGTTACAATCATTTATAAAGACCACGTAAATGATCAAAAATCATGAAGCAATATTTATCAATAGGTTGGTTGACATAATATATTATACATTACATTACTAATCTATATGTTTATTGTAGGTATGCTTTTCCTAGTATATAAAGTGTAGACAGAATGTAAAATAAGTTAATTAGAGCGATGACACTGGAAAGAAAAAAATTAGATCCTTCAGTACTAAAAATTGCAACCGAACTTTTAAACGGTGAATCGGCAACCGTAATATAGGATATATAATGAAAACACAAAGAAAGTCATCGTGAAGCTACCTACATTTTTCGTTGATATTGAAAAGCATTATGATATTCTCTCATTTGAACGATAGCAAACAAGCAATAAAACATACAGTTTGATATCAGTGATGACATCAATGAAATAGTTCTAAACTTTCATGTATTTTCAGGCCAAAAACACATATGGTTAACGCACACTATCACCTATAGAGACAAGAACCTTTAGCCAGCGCAACGCCTTCGACAGAAAAGTTCTTGTCTCAATAAGTGATTGTGTGCGATTAATTGTAACGATACAATCGTTAAATTTTTTCTTTTTGAAATTCAAATTTATTCATTACATATTTGTTGCACCGCCACTGCATTTGTACCTATACGGAAGAATTCAGATCTGCAGTTTGGCGCATGTTTTCAATCTGATAAGATATCAATCGGTTATTCGAAGATATTTATTCTTTCTTTCTGCTTTTTCTGGTGAATGAGATAAGTCAGTCATCAGAGTTGAGTTCTTGATCTAGATAATTTTTGGTATTAAATTTTGAGATTCAGTTAATATTTTATAGTTTCTATTGGTTAAGTGAAACTCAATTAAAAATTGAGTTTTTGGGTGAAGCCCAGAATTTCGATTTGAATTTATATATTTCCAAGATTGAACTTCTTTGACCATCATCCAACTTCGAAGAATCTATCACACCTGAAAACTGTGGTCACTGGAACCTGGAAATTCTTATATTGTGCTGTGGACAGTATCGTACCAAATCATCAGATGGTTCTTTCTGAATAGGAGCACTTCACCTGGATTTTGATTGTTAATGGAAGTATTCTGTTATGTATTTTATAATTTCATTTGATATCCAGTTTATATAATTTCGTATGCTCTATTTCATTTTGCATTTGAGACTTTTCGCTTCGAAGCTTTTCATATTAATTTTCATTGTTGTAATTCAATTGTAAGCAGCTATTTTTCAATATTTCACTCAACAATTTTTATTCGAATTTGAGCAATTTAGTCGTCCATTTCATATTATTAATTGGTAATAAACCTCTGAAAGTGGATAACTTGTTTTTGTGTGAGAACCAAAGCCTTCAGAATTGTTTTCTATTTTGAGAATAGGTTCCGGGCTAGCTAAAACCTAATAACCCCGACCACCTCTCCGACTGAAGCTTAATAATAGATCTCTGAAGAGAGGAGAAACACTTAATTGGTTACACAATTTTTGGCGCCCAACGTGGGGCGATTTTTTCGTATTTTGCATTTTTTTTTGTTAAAATTTTTGCAATTTTGAAGGCTCCTCACACAATTACAAGGTCATAGGTATCTTTTTTACATTACAGAGGATAGCTCGACAAGTGATTGTCTCAGCTGGTATTTGTCTCCACAACATTTTTCACTTTAATCTTCATTATGGTTAAATTAAATCCAAATCATTTGAGAAGTTTCGAACTAACTTATGAAATATCAATAAGAGGTATTATTCCTCCTACTACTGTTCAGGAAAAACGAAAAGTTTTAAGAGGTCTTTTATCTCAGGAAAATTCCGACCGGAGTTTTGTTGAGATATCAGACAACTATAAGTTTGATGAAAATGTTAAAGAAATTGGTGATACTTTAAATGACATTGAAGCTTTGCTGCAGCATGTTAGTGATGAAGCTTCTGATGATGATAAAAAGTTAGAGTCTAGAATAACTCACGCCACAGGGCGAATTTCGAGGTTGTTCGCGCAATCAGAATCTGAAAACAATGTTAAACAAGAACTTTTGAAAAAGGTAATGATTTTGGAAGCGGATCTTTCAGATAGGCATGTTAATAGAAATCCAATTGTTCAATTACCATCTCATTCATCACAAGATAACAATCCATTACAATCATCAACGCCAACTCGTCATAGTACAGCAAGTTCTCGGTGTCTACTAAAAAGGTACCAGTTTATAAGTGGGGTATAAAGAATTTTCTGGAAAAGAAGATTTATTATCGTTTTTAGAGTTGATTGATTCATTGAAATTTTCTAGAGGTTGTGATAATGCCGATCTTTTTGATTCGGCTGCCGATCTTTTTGAGGGCGATGCTTGGACGTGGTGGCATAATAACTTTCTGAAGAATAGATTTAGTAATTGGTCTGATCTAGTTTTTAAACTAAAATCTACTTTTCTTCATAGTAGTCATGATGAAATTAAGTTAGCCGAGATAAAGTCAAGAAAGCAATCAATTAGAGAATCGGTAGCTATGTTCATCACAGATATGGAATGTCAATTCAATAGATTAAATTCTCCACCTTCTGAAAAGGAGATTGTTGGAATTATAAAAAATAATTTATTACCCGATTATGTGAAAGCTTTAGTTTTTCAGGATGTTGAGACTATTACGGATTTAACTTTCCTTTGTAAGAATTGAAAATGTTCTGTCACTCAATCTTTCTTCAGGTCCTAGTAGGACTATTGTCTCCTCAATTTCTTCTAATGTAAAATGCTGGAATTGTAATATGTCAGGTCATGTTTTTTCGGATTGTCAAAAAGCAAAGAGAAAGTTTTGCTATTCATGCGGAAAAGTTGATTTTACCAAACGTAACTGCCCTAACTGTTCAAAAAACGCGAGCAGGTACTGCAATCAGGCAGACGTTGCAGGACCTTCGGGAGAACAATCAAAGCCTGCCAACCAAGTTCACAACGGGAACAAGTAATTCATATAGATTATGAGTCTGAAAGGGGAAGGTGGCGTGAATGGCTTATCACAGTTAAAAATTTTTATAGTAACAAAGTTTTACCCACAAAACCATCTCATTCAGACTTGAAATCTTCCAAATGTCATCCTGTTGAGATGAGTCCGATTTTGGCTAATAAATTTGGTGATAACCGTCCTTACATATCGGTTAAAGTATTCGATGATTCGGTAACAGCTTTGTTGGACAGTGGAAGCAACGTTTCAATCCTGGGTAATTCGGCTCTCTTTTTGTTGAAGAAATATAATTTGTCCTTGAATTATAATGTATCTCTTCAGGTCTCGACAGCAGACGGACAAGAGCAGAATACACTAGGTTTTATTCATGTTCCTATTTGTTTAGAGGGTACATCGAAAACAATAAAACTTTTGGTTGTTCCTTCTATTACGCACAAATTAATTTTGGGGATGGACTTTATTCGATCTTTTGAACTGTCCATAGATTTTAGGGATAATTCATTCAATTCAGAAATGTTAAATATTTCTGCGATTCGTGCTATACAGGGCACTGAATCTCTGACTAAAGAGCAAAAAGCTGAACTCGATAGTGTTGTCAATTTGTTCGAGAATATCAGTCCTAAAGATAAAATTGGTAAAACTAATTTATACACCCATCACATAGACACCCAGGGTTCGAAACCAATTAAGCAGAGGCAATATCCTTTGTCTCCGGCTATGTTAAAGATTTTGAATAATGAGGTAGACGAAATGTTGAAATTGGGCATAATCAGACCGGTAACTGAATGTTCTCCGTGGTTAAGTCCTCTGTGGTTAGTCAAAAAGAAGGACGGTTCATATAGGGTGTGCTTCGACGGTCGGAAACTAAATTCTATCACGTTACCGGATAGTTATCCTATGCCCTTAATAGATTCTATTATCAGCAAAGTCCGAGATGCACAATATCTTTCCTCATTAGATTTGAAACAAGCGTTCTTCCAAATTCCTTTAGACAGGGAATCTCAATTGAAAACAACATTTGCTATTCCTGGTAGAGGTCTCTTCTGCTTTAAAGTTGTACCTTTCGGTTTGAATAATAGCGCCCAAGCTATGTGTAGATTAATGGATAGAGTTATAGGTCCTTCATTGGAACCTTATGTATTTTATTATATTGATGATATTGTTGTAGTAACCCCAGATTTCGAAACTCATATTCGTGTGTTGAAGGAACTTTACTCAAAACTCAATAACGCTAACTTGACTGTTAATTTCGATAAATGTAAATTTTGTCGGTCTTCATTGAATTTTCTTGGTTTTGTTGTGGATAAGGACGGGCTGAGAACAGACCCCGATAAAGTTCAGGCAGTATTAGAATATCCCACTCCTACAAATACTACTCAAGTCAGGCGATTAATTGGTTTAATTGGGTATTACAGGAGATTTTTGGAGAATAGCTCAACAATCTGCGCTCCTATCACTGATCTTCTCAAAGGAAGAAAGAAGGGGCAACCTATCGTTTGGACAACGGAGGCTGATGAAGCATTCACAAGTATTAAGAAAATGTTGACTACAGCTCCAATACTTGCTAGTCCTGACTTCACAAAACGTTTCTTTGTTGCTGCTGATGCTAGTAATTATGGAGTAGGAGGAGTGTTATTCCAGGAAGAAAATGGCTTTGAGCATCCTATAGCTTACTGCAGTAAGTCTCTTAACAAATGTCAAAGGAATTATACCACGACCGAGAAAGAACTATTGGCTATTGTTTTCTCTATCGACAAATTCAGACCTTACATTGAAGGTACTGAATTTACTGTTATCACTGATCATTCGTCTTTAAAGTGGTTGAATTCGATGAAGGATCCATCTCCACGTTTAGCCAGATGGATAACAAAGCTGTCACAACATAAGTTTGATATCGTCCATAGAAGTGGTTCTCTCAACAAAGTGGCGGATTCTCTATCCAGAATTCCGGAAAGTCATAAAGACGAGATTGCTGTGCTGGATCTGAAGGATATGAAAACTGACACTTGGTATCGACGGATGCTGTGTGAAGTACAGAAAAATCCTCAAAAGTATCCCGATTTCAAAGTAGAAGGTGAAGTTTTATACAAACATATACTTCCTCAATCTAGACTCTGTGACGATTCTCCAGAATGGAAAATTGTCATTCCAAGCCCTCATAGGAAAGAAGTCATGAATATGTATCATGATGATCCTCTTGCTGCGCATTTAGGTATTTATAAAACATTGTCACGTATATCACAACTATATTATTGGCCAAGAATGAGAAAACAGGTGAGAAACTATATTTTGAACTGTAAAGTCTGTGCTTCTTGTAAAAGTAGTAATCTTCCTCAGGCAGGACTTATGGGCAAAAATAGGGACATACGTTTTCCATTTCAATTAATATCGGCTGATTTATTAGGACCTTATCCTAGATCGAAAAACGGCAATAGATATCTTTTAGTAGTAACTGACTGGTTCACCAAATTTGTCTTCATACATCCCTTAGCAAAAGCAACTAGTAAATCTATCGTGAAATTCCTAGAATATAATGTATTTTTGATATTCGGAGTACCTCAAATTTTCGTTGCCGATAACGGACCTCAGTTTATTTCTAGTGAATTCAAAAATTTGATGAATAAATATAGAGTACAGAAAATTTGGTTCAATGCTCGATATTTTCCACAGGCGAACCCAACTGAAAGAGTCAATAAGACTATTGTAACTGCTATAAGATCTTATATACGGGATGATCACAAACTCTGGGATGAAAATATCCATCAAATAGCACAAGCTATTCGCCTGGCTAAACATGAGGTCACTAAGTTATCCCCTTCATATTTATGTTTTATGAGGAACGTCCCAACTGATGGCTCATTCTATGGAAAGATTTCGGAAAGAGATAATAACTTTATAGAAATCTCTGGGAATGTATTAGACCCCGAAGTTCAACTTAAAGTCCCTGAACTATTCGAAGATGTAAGAAAGCGGTTGTTGCATTCTCATGAATTAAATAAGGGTCGATATAATTTAAGACGTAGGGATGTCAGATTCCGAGTGGGAGATAGGGTTTGGAAGAAGAATTTTATATTATCCAATGCTGCTTATGATTTTTCCTCTAAATTAGCACCTAAGTATATCCCTTGTATGGTTCATAGAGTTCTTTCACCCCTGGTATACAATTTGAGGGATCTCAATGGAAATGACCTGGGTAATTTTCATGTTAGCCATTTGAAGTTGGATATAAGTGATACTGATGATCAGATCGACAATTAGTGATATAATTGTGATTTTTTTTTAATTAGTTCATATTTTTTTTTGTTTGTTGAGGTCATTCATTTGATTTTCAGCTTTTTTTTTTATTTTGAATTTTCTCAATTAATAAACTTGGACGGACAGTTTTTGCTGGGGCTTTCAATTGTGACTATTGAATTCCCATATTTTTGGTTATTTTGGCTATGCATTGAGTATGTTAGTAAGTAATAACTTGCATAAATATTGTGGTTCTGTCTGTCCGAAATTTATCAGAAGCGATAGATTTTTATTCAGTGAAACTAATTTTTGGATACATTTTTAAACTGCTTTTGTTTAGATTCACAATCATTTCGAATATAAGTATTAGCACCAATAGCTTTACCTAGTGTGGTATTTTGAGTGTGAGATAGTATCTCACTGGCGCCCAACTTTAGTTTTTTGTTGTTGTTTCTATCTTTTGATTTCATTCTGATCTGAAGGGAGGTAGGGAGGAGAGTCAGGTTGGTTGTGTATGGTTTTTTTTTTAAAACTATATACTGCCTATCTTGAACTGTTCACTGAGTGGTTTATTTTAGAACTTTTCAAACCAAATTAAAGAAGAACCGTAAAACTGTTCTCTTTTAGTTACTCATATCATTGAGAGGTACCCAATATGAAATAACTTTGACTCATTTGTGATTAGTTTTATAATAATTTTATATTTTGTTCAGAAATCTGATGTGGAGACAAATATCTTTTATGTGTTGTAATGTTTATTAGTATTTTTTTTTATTGGACTGAAGAGGGTACAGACACAAACTTCCTGTAGCGCACTGTCCAATAGGTTTGCTGACCATCTAGCATTCCATATGTCTTTTCTATTTTTGATAGGTACTTGTTTCGAATATGTATTATGGTATAATTTCTATTTCAATATTTAAACATTAAAATATTTCCACTTTCGGGGTTTTATGCACTGATTTTTTTTTTTTTTTGGTGGGTAGAGGAGATGTGTAACGATACAATCGTTACAACTTTTTTCTTTTTGAAATTCAAATTTATTCATTACATATTTGTTGCACCGCCACTGCATTTGTACCTATACGGAAGAATTCAGATCTGCAGTTTGGCGCATGTTTTCAATCTGATAAGATATCATCGGTTATTCGAAGATATTTATTCTTCTTTCTGCTTTTTTCTGCTTTTTTCTGTGAATGAGATAAGTCAGTCATCAGAGTTGAGTTCTTGATCTAGATAATTTTTGGTATTAAATTTTGAGATTTAGTTAATATTTTATAGTTTCTGGTTAATAATTAAGTGAAACTCAATTAAAAATGAGTTTTTGGGTGAAGCCCAGAATTTCGATTTGAATGTATATATTTCCAAGATTGAACTTCTTTGACCATCATCCAACTTCGAAGAATCTATCACACCTGAAAACTGTGGTCACGGGAACCTGGAAATTCTTATATTGTGCTGTGGACAGTATCGTGCCAAATCATCAGATGGTTCTTTCTGAATAGGAGCACTTCACCTGGATTTTGATTGTTAATGGAAGTATTCTGTTATGTATTTTATAATTTCATTTGATATCCAGTTTATATAATTTCGTATGCTCTATTTCATTTTGCATTTGAGACTTTTCGCTTCGAAGCTTTTCATATTAATTTTCATTGTTGTAATTCAATTGTAAGCAGCTATTTTTCAATATTTCACTCAACAATTTTTATTCGAATTTGAGCAATTTAGTCGTCCATTTCATATTATTAATTGGTAATAAACCTCTGAAAGTGGATAACTTGTTTTTGTGTGAGAACCAAAGCCTTCAGAATTGTTTTCTATTTTGAGAATAGGTTCCGGGCTAGCTAAAACCTAATACCCCGACCACCTCTCCGACTGAAGCTTAATAATAGATCTCTGAAGAGAGGAGAAACACTTAATTGGTTACATAATCATATGTGCCTTTTGGCCTGAAAAAAGTCATGAAGGTCCAGATCCATTCATTGTGGAATCACACATATCAAACTGTATGTTTTAATCGGTTTGTAAGATATCGATCAGAAGGTGAAAAATCAGAATGTTTTTAAAATATGACCAAAAATGTAGCGAGCCTCACGAAGAATTTCATTGCTTTTCTATAATATCTCCTTATGCTATGATAACCGATTCACCGTTAAATAGTTAGGTTGTAATATCAAGCACTCCAGGAGCTTACTTTCTTCGTTAAAGTGTCACTTAAATTAACTTATGACATTCTGCCTACCCCTTTTATACTGACATTCTGCCCCCACAATGGGAAAACTAACCCTTACTCAAAAGCATCATACTGAGTGGCAATATAAAAGTTTTACGTTAAATAGATGAAATTACAATCAAATGAACAAATGAATTGAATAGATGATTTACATTCATTTAGCAATATTTATCGATGTGTTAGTAATATTCAATACTGTATTGACTGTCATTATATGAAGGCATTCTACAGATATGCTGGGGGCGAATATAAAAGTGAAGAAAAGAAAAAAAAAGATTCTGATGAGAATTACAAAAATATCGTGCAAAATCAGACTCTCCATATCAAGGAATTATCTCCAATGTCAAGGAAAGCCGGTTGAATTCAGGCATAAATTGATTCTACCGAAAAGTGGAATATAAAAAATTAAATGAATACATAATATGAAAAAATAGATGATTACGGAACCATATTCATTATACTAAATTTTTTTAAATTACCGTCCAGAAGCAAAAAGCAATAATATTTTATTAGAGTCCTACATATATACCAAAAATAATATCATGACCTACAATAATTTTTCCGGGAAAATGTTGAAAATGAATGAAAAATATCAATTCAATTGAGTGAGTTTGAATGGTCTGATGAAAGCCAAATTCTAAACAAATATTAATGAAATCATTGATTTCGGACGAAGAAATTCAGATCAGAGAAAAAAATTTATTTTGTCACTAGATATCGCATAAAGAACTCCAGTAAATTGGAAACTGAATTAAAATCTGACCTGTCCAGAAAAAAATATTGAATAGCAGGAAACAGCTTGCTGTTCTAAATGGCGCTATATTCTCGCCAACATGTTTGAATTTTATTTTTAGCCAATATCAATGTTAAAATTGTGAGAACCAGGAGTGAGTACAATACCGTGTCCGAACGTTGGTTTTAAATGAATTTTGAGTAAAAGTTTATAAGTTCACAATCAACCTCAATATGTAGCTGCTATAACTAATAATAAAAAAATATTTCGTTTCCACTTCTATTATATAGCACTATTCAAGATTTGAATGGAAATCCCAAAATGCAGTAAACAAGGGGAATTGATCCGAAAAATTATGTACCGACGATAGTTTGAAATGAAAAATTCGAATTAATTTCATTTAGGATCTCCAAATTTCATAAATTTCGAGAAATATTTCATGAGTTCATAAGCATCACAAATATATAGCCGCTATTCATGATAACAATGAAATAATGAAAATAATCATTTCCATTTCAATAGTATCGCTTTATTCAACAAAAAAGAAAAATTTATTTAAAAAATGTGGGACCGAAGTGTTTTTCAACGTTGGTTTGAATTAAAACATTCGAATATATTCCGACAAGAATTTCCAAAAATCCAAAAATTGTTTGATAGCTCATATAATTTTAATCACCCCAAAATATGTAGCAACGTTTATTTAAGCATTATGATGAAAATATTCCGTTTGGATTTCGATAATAATTCACCATCCAAAATTAAACAGAAATCCCGAAAATGCAGTAAATATGGAAAGAATTTTTTCAAATAATTTGAGACTAATTGGGACCTATGTTTCATCATCAGATTGAAATGGAAAATTCGAATATATTTCGATTGAAATCCCCGAATTGGTCAATTTTGAGTGTTAATTTGAAAGTTGAAGTTATGCTGAATGAGTACACGGTAATATAATTAACAATAAAAATATTTCGTTTCCATTTGATAAAATGGCACCATTCAAAATATTAACAGAAATCCCAAAACTGCAGTAAACAAGAAGTATATATTTCAAATAGTTTTGGGTCGACGTTTATTCCAATTTCAGTTCGCAATCAAAATTTCCAATATATTTCGGCTAGATTTCCCCAATTTAGTAAATTTTGAGTAATGGTTCATAAGATCATAATCACCCTAACTGCGTAGCCGCTAGTAATATTGATAATAATAAAATTATTCACCTTGTAATAAACGTATTACTTGAAAGGTTAGCTACCCAAAATTACTGGAATTACTTTCACGAAATGAAAATATTAAAATAAATTTGTCCGTATTGAAATAAAAATGTTACTTACCTTTACCGTTCCATAAATTAAACTCACGCGATTTAATCCTAATTTTGTTTTAAGGCCACAATACACCACGCGATTTCCACTTTATACACTCTTTATGTATTTGAATTTTCACTCGAGCACTTTTTGTAATCACACTCGTAAAATATTCACTTGCCCACTTTTCGTATCACGACAATAAAATTTCACTCGCGCACTTTTCGAGGAAAATTCATTCGCACAAAATCACTTTTTTCAAAATTCCGATAATACACCTTACGAAAACTCGAAAATATTCCACGGAAATTTTCCTCGCGCAGGGGGGCACATTCTACGAACCGTACGTGACCCCTGTTCACGTTAAACTGATTCATCCGGTATAGCACTGGACAATAGCCCCGTTTACACGTACACTCCGAAGCGACGCTCCTGTAGCGTCGCTCCGATGCGGCACTCCGGAACGGCGTTCCAGAAGCGTGAGGTTGATGCGTGGTCGTCAATTAGAGCAACACTTTTGGATCGCGCATCGATGCGGCAGATTTTACTGTACGCTCCAAAACTCTCAGTTTTGTAGTGGAGCGTGGAATTTCCGCTGTGGCGGAAACTCCACGTTCCGTGCTCTCTTATAAATACCAGTCAGTTGATTCGAATACCGTAAGTGGACAGTGTGGTGAACATGAATTCGAGAAAAAGGAAGGCTATTGCGTGTTTAGGGTGGTATGTCATCAATGAAGAAGAGAATAAACTCCTCGGAAAATTTGGGTTAAACAGTGGAGGTTGAATAGAGAGCGTTTTGGTCATATGCCTCTATTAAGGGAACTCCGGGAAAATTATCCAGAGGACTACAGGAATTATTTAAAAATGGATGACATAACGTTTCGGCTTATTTTGAATTTTGCACTCGGATCTACATTTTCTTTGCAAAACTCAAGCAATTGATCATAGGCATTATTCCTCAAATTCTTATTTTATATTCGTCACTTTTTATTTTCCATAAACACGGAAAGTTTCTATACATGTTTATGAATATTTCTAAATTATCCTATTCCACATGTGTGTGTGGGTACTGGTGAAACTGAGCAGAATTCAAGTTTATAAACATAAATAAAAATTTCCATCTGTGAAAATTCGAGAGAACGATAAGCATTTACTGCTACATATCTCGGTAGATCGGAGTGTGCGTGTAAATGCGACTTGAAATCACAACCAGCACATCTGGCACGTCGCATCGAATCGACGCTTTTGGACTCACGATGGTCTAGCATTCACACGCACGCGATTGGAGTTGAGGAATGAGCGAACGCTCCAAAACTGCCAGGAAAACTGTCCGTGTAAACGGGCCTAATGACTAGTCATGATTTCACCGATTTCACGCAATACGATTATGTAACTTCAAAAGTCGTGTGTTTTCCTGAGACCTGAAGATATATAGGCTGTTTCACATGAAAAGTGGAAAATTTTGATTAGAAATAGTTTTAATCTCATATTATTCCGAAGGGAAAATGAAGAAAAATCAATAATCTGATTAGTAGCAACAATGTAATGAGAAATATTATTATTAGAACGCTAGAATTTTACGTATCTATTGATTAGAAAGAACCGAAAAAAATAATTTTGACGTAAGTAGGTGACTTAATTTATAAAAATTAATAGAAAATTTGTTGGATTGTTCATAATTTGATCGATATTCAATAATTAACAGTCTCAAAATATTTCGAATACCTAATTATATTTTCAAAATTCTAAAATAATTATGATGTAATGTTGAAACTGAAATCTTTCTGTATTTGTAGTAAGAGGTTAGTGCGCTTTGTTAATTTATGGAAAAAATCATATTGTATTATAGATAAATTAATTCAAAATGTGAAATATGAGATAATCAATGAATAAATAATTATATTTCGATTGATAAGCAGTTTATTCAATCGAAATATAATTGTAATTTTTCACAATTTGATTCTTCTATGAATACCTATCATAATTTTTATGTTATATGTCGCATAGAAATTAACGATATGTGGTACCTACTTGTGAATTTTGATTTCTAGAAATTAAATTAAAGTTTAGTGCACTAAATTGGAAATGCCTGAGATAATCAAGTTATAGATATTTTTATTCAATATGCAGTTTTGAATCAAATTTGATTGCATTCGATTTTTTTCTATTTTTCCAATGAAGAAATTAATTTTATGATATGATGTTAGGATGAAATTAATGATATGCGATAGGGCGGATGGTTAATTTCTGAAAATTTAGATATATTCGAGAATATTAAAAAAAATATAATAGAAATATAAGGTAAATGTACCAATTATCGACAGTGCCCCAATTATCGACACTTTTCATTTCTTTTCCATATATTAAGGTTTCGGGACCAGCCATAGAATTATTTTCTTCGCGAATATGTAACTTATAGTTTTCTCAGCATATATGAATATTATCCCGATTTTTTCTGAGTATCCTCAGTGCAAAATGTGCCCTCATTCAGTTGAGTTTCAGCCTCAACCGAGTTACAGCCTATTTGTTACCATTCAGTAAGAAAAGCCTCCTCATCATATCCAAGCAAACTCGCAAGATTCAAGTGATATAAGTTTTTTTGTACATTAACACACTTTCATATGGTTTGATGATTTCAGTTTTATCAATGAAATAAATTTTTCTGTGATATTTTCATTAAAAAAAGGGTGTCGATAATAGGTACATCTAAAACATGACCATCCCCATTCATCGACACAAGTGTCGGTAATTGGGTAAGTCTGGTGTTATTTGAAATACTTCCTTGAGCTTATATACTTCTTTTTTCGGAACAAAAGTAACTTTATTGTATGCGATGCAATCATTATTTATTATGTACCAATTATCGACATAATGATTTTCTTCAATTTTCCAATTAGAAAATGAAATATTTCAATGTCGATAATAGGTTCAATTCTATGTCGAATAATGGTTAAATTTTTGCCGATCATAGGGAACCTCGACATGACTTTTCAATGTATTTTTTCGTGGAATTGGTGAGCCCTATCAACAATTAAGTTTCAGTCCAAACAAACCGACACCAAATGATGATAAACTCTTATGATATTATTTCATACTTTTTCGCAGATGTCGTTGACGAGTGCATTACATTATCGATTATTGGTTTCGTTAATTTTTCAGTCTATTCTGAATACTAAAATGTCACGGATGTGAAAAACGTAATGCCTGCTCTAAGAACTTCCAAACAATTCGATGTTTAAAGAACACATATGAAAGGTAGATAGGTTCTGAGACTGTCTTAACCAAAGAGGAGGATGAACTATTGCTGGTGAAACGGATGTTTCACGTCGCGAAATGTGGATCTTTCATGACTAAAGCTACTTCGTCAAGAAAATAGGTGAAAATCCACTAAGAAACTGCCAAATTCAACGACTCTGACTCGAAATTTTTAATCTCTTCTCAATTTTCACAGAGCACTTTGAATGAGTTTAGCGTACACCAAATTTTAAAACGATAGCAATAGTTAATTTCAAAATATAAAGAAAAAATTTTTTTCTTGAATTTTGATATCCGGTCTCTCGGTAACGAAGCCGTTTCGGACCCATGTTGTTTAAACTTTTCTTCTTAAAAGAAGTTGAGAAGTCCCCTTTGGCATTTGGTAACGTTATTCTGGAACACCCTGTTATGTTATTCTATCAGATTTCACGATTTCATTAATTGAATTTATCGATCCGGTTGAATATTTATTTTTCTCTTATCCATACAACTCTTTATTCTTCTTGATTTCACAGTGTCGATAATTGGTCCTCATGTGTGTCGATAATTGGTGATTTCAATTCCAGAGCTGTCGATAATTGGGACATCTGACTTTCAACTTGATTTGAATTTTTTTTTTAAATATCAAAACTTTCTGTTAACTATTTCGTGTTTGTTTTTTGAAGTTAAAGGTACAATGAGTATAAAACTGGCTTTTATGTGTGAAAAAACATTTGTTGACTATCCGAAAAAACTTTGTACATTCCCAAGTTTCCACTATAGTGTCGATAATTGGTACATTTACCTTATTTTTACTTTCTTCCGTTTATAAATATCTGCAAAAAGTGCAAATTCTGAAAATTTTGACATAAATTCTCATGAAATATCTACAATAATACTGAATTTGTTTTTGTTCTCTAATAGCGAAATATCAGGGTAACCCTCATATACAGGGATTCCCAAGAAAACTAGGCTGAAAAGGTGAACAAGGATATTGACAGATCTACTTACTCATCATGGAATATCTAAAATTTACAATAAATGCAATCGAATTAAGTTTATTTAAGAGGCATTATTTATTATGTGGGTACAACATTTGAGGAAAGGTAAGGATGTAATAGTTGAAATTTATAGAAAACAAAGGAATGTAGTTCGATGGTAAGGAATATCAGTCACAAAGAACAGTTGTATACAATATATTCAATGGCAACGTTTCTGAGCATTTAGCTCCTTCATCAGGCCTATGAATAGCGGTTACAAATCATTCGAATACATCGAAATCATCAAATAAATGTTCACACAATAAAATGGCATTCTCAGGATAGCGTCTTGTTTGATGTGGTTTTAATGCTATCCTGAGAATACAATTTTATTGTGTGAACATTTATTTGACGATTTCGATTTATTCGAATGATTTATAACCGCTATTCATAGGCTTGATGAAGGAGCTAAATGCTCAGAAACGTTGCCATTGAATAAATTGTATACAACTGTTCTTTGTGACTGATATTCCTCACCATCGAATTAAATCTTCGGAACGATAATTTTATCAAAAGGAATGTTGTATTCACTTTCATCTTGTTTGAGAAACTGTAACATCTGTACCCCCAGTAGTTTAGTTGAGTTGTGAGAAATTCAGTATAGCTAGTCGCCAGTCAGATCTTAAGGCTTGTTCGCACAAGGCTAGTAGTTTAGTCGAGTAACGAGTAATCATTAAATAAGACAAAATTCTTGGTGTTCACACACTTAAGTAACCAATTACTCGTTACTCGACTTAACTACTAGCCTAGTGCGAACAAGCTTCAAGATCGGACTGGCGACTAATTTAGCAATAGGCACGCATTTTAATTGCGATTCGCAATACTTCTTTTCATTGCCGCTTCGTTTCAAATGTCACTCACATCGTTATTTGTCAAATATCGTTTTGAATTATTATTCTATCAGATATTTTTGTACAGCTCACCTAACGGCCGGGAAATGAAGTTTCCGAACTTCAAATTCTGACGCCGTAATGTCTGAACCAAAAGCGAAACTGTGAACTCAACATTACTTAACTACTCAACATAAACATCTCATATTTCACTTATTGTCACTATTGAGTTAAAGAAATGGAAACAGCGTTAACTCTGACTGTTATCACTGCTCGAGACTATCTGACTAAATCTCAGGACGTATCATGAACATCTGTGCCGATGATTAGTCATATTATTTGTATCCTACTTTGATTGCAGTGTTTATCTTAGAACATAAATAGATGGAATGGCAAAAAAAACAAATTGTTGTTGTACGAACACTGGAGAGAGATAGAGGCCTAGTGTCGCCAATCACAATCGAGCTAGCTGAATTCAAAACGTTGCCAGATCAACTTTTCAAGACGAATGAGTGAGATACTTAAAAAATCAAATGTGATTATACAGTATTGATTTCTTGATATTTGAAGAGCTTGAATTCCACTATTTGAATTTTAGTTGAGAAAATTTCATCTTAGTTTTTGATTTATAAAAAAAAATTAATAATCACGATAATAATTTTCCTCCCAATTCAGATAAATTGTCGACTTGGCAATGTGAATAAGGTTTACAAGCAGTAAACATCTGTCAATACTGTCTTTCTTTTCTCGCTTGTTGACCACGTTATTTCGCTAAATCTTGATTATTCGAGGGTTTTAGTATTTTATTCAGTTAAGTTTTAAGTTTAAAAAGTGATAAAACATGCCTAACAAGTGCTTTTCCTTCGGTTTCAATTATATTGTGGGAGGAGAGGTTAGTCTTCACAGGTGAGTACCATTCATGGGCGTGCAGAATCTTTTTTTGTTGATACCACGAGTAACAATTTCGATTTCTATACTGAATGTGAATACTGAAAATAAAATGTATTTTTAGACTGCCTACTGATAAAGATGAACAGGAAAAATGGTTGAAGAGAATTGGTTTCAAGGGTACGCTTTTGGAAAATAAAATATTTTATCTTTGTTCGAACCATTTTTCTGAAGATTGCTTTAGGAAAATAAACCTAAGAAGGCATCTTATCCCAGGAAGTTTGCCTTTGGAAACATCTCCGTAAGTTCAACAGAAACTTTCTCTCACAATTTCCATATTTAATACCCCCTTGCAACAAAATGATGTCCCAGAATATAACCATATACCTATATAACGTAAAGTAATTTGTAGGTCCTTATTAGGAAAAGATGAAGTAGAAAAACAGGTTACTCCTGAACCCGAATCGGATTTTGAGTTTCAATCTCCACCAAAAAAACTACCACGAGTTGACGACACATCACCAACCACTGATTCAGAAGAAACATTAACTTTAACCTCTCCTTCAAAAGTGCATCAGCCAGTTCGAGTGCCACTTCATTCTCAGGAAAACGAAGAATAGTCAAACTAAAGTAAGATATTGAAAAAAAAATAGTGCTTCTTCTAATTTTATCTTCACAGGAAGAGGCGGTTTCTCGCAAATCCTCGCTACATTGGGGATTACTCAGAACAACATTTGAAGAACCCTTTGCTGCGAAAAAAATTTCTGAAGTTAGCTCAAACAACAACAGCCAATTTGAAGAAAAGAAATATGTTGTTAGAAAGACAGGTCAATCGACTCAAATCATCATAAGAAGTTTACAAGAACTAACCAGAAATATCCGTCAAATTTTTCGGTCGAAGGAGATATGGAGAGTGCATTGAATGTAAGAAAACTAGTAATAGTACCTTGTGGTGATAAATTCAATTGAACTTTTTTTAATTTTGTATGTGTCATGTAAATATTTCACATAAATCAATTTGAATAACTGGTAATAACTGCTTCAATACAGGTTGATTATAATAATAATAACAATCTTTATTTCAGAAAGTTCTAAGTTACAACTAAGAGCAAATGAAATAGTTAAAATTTGATAATTCATTCACAGATAAATATGTAGTTGTAATACTTCCTCGGTCAGTTTTTTCTAACCTTCTTTACTTCTTGGATTTCTTCTCCTAACTGCTTGTATGCAGTTGGTTAGTACCAATGATGACCTGTTTATTCGCTTGGAATCTATTATAATCAGTAGTCAAATTGGATGGTTAAAACTACAATATATATGTAAAAATCATTCTATTTATTTGTAGGTATCTACTTCTGGATCAGCAAGGCAGATCTTGGAAAAATTACTCAGGGGGCCCAAGCGACAGAAATATTCAGAAGAGCTGCGGGCATTTGCTCTCACACTTCACTATTACTCTCCTCGAGCATATTCATATGTGAGAAGCACATTTAATTATACTTTGCCTGCACCTCGTACATGCGAACATGGTATAGTAAATAATAGAAAATGAAGGTGAAGTTGGCCACACAGATTTTGAGTAAAAGTGTATCAGATGCTTTACTTTATCTTGAAAAAGATTTGAAAGTTCCTGACTTTTTAATGCACAAAATACAGCTAAATTCTGCGAAATGTTCAATAATTTATTTGACGTATTTAATTGCAGAAATTATATTCAAAATCAATTTATGGTAAAGCTCTTTCTAAAAATACAAACACTTTCATTTTTTCTTTTTTAAATGAATCCTACAATTATATTACCAATCTGAATTTGACTAATGGTAGAGAAATTGATATTCTCAGATGTTAAAACTGGATTTTTAGGATTTCTGATCAATATCGTCAGCCTGAATGGTATTTACGAAGAGTTTATCAATTGCCAGAATCCACCTTTAGATTTCCTATTGACATATAAGATATCCCAGGATCACTTGGAGATCTTTTTCAGCTCAATAAGAAGTAGAGGTGGATTCAATAATAATCCGAGTGCTAGACAGTTCGAGGCCGCTTTCAAGAGGCTGCTATTACACAATCACGTGAAAGCTTCCGGCTCTGCCAATATTTCCAGCATTGATGATACTATTTTACTGCCCCTTGACAATAGTACTGTTGATTCTGATAATACACCTCAGATTTTTGAAGCGCCTGCTGTAGGGGACCATACATATGTTGTGAATTCTAAAAATTGGCATCTAAGTGAATATACAGAGGATGTAGTGGTATACATAGCAGGATTTGTGGTAATAAAGGTAGTACCAAAAATCAATTGCCAGATATGTGTTTCAATACTGAGGTCTAACAGCGTACCATCAAAACTGCAGTTGAGAAAAACCTTGGGAGGTCTATCTGATGCCTCACAATTTGTGGTCAACATATGTACAGAAGCTGAAAAAACGTTCAGGTGGGCAGAAAAAGTTTTCAAGATATTTGACAAAAAATACTGTAATTTGTTGCCCCGCTTGGTTCTCACCACAATGAACAGCATTGATTCAAATTGTTTGATGTATTTAATACGCATCTGTTTGATGATGAACCAGAAAGGAATCATGGTCTTGCATTATCAAAGCTTATATTAGAGACATATTTCAATTTAAGGATTCACCACGAATTGAAAAATCGAGGAAGCGAACGGTTAGACACAAATAGATTGAGGAGTAGATTAACCAAAACAATTACATTTATTAATCAATAGATACATATGATGTGTTTCCTATGTATGTACACTATGTTAAGTTATTACTAATAAATTATGTTATTTTTCTCATGTAGTTTTGGTATTGCACCTTTTTCATATACTCTCTTTTCAAAAAATAAAAACGATCTGGTAAAGAATCACCTTACTCTCCATACACTTATACTTATTCCACTTTAATCGAGAAATCACATGCAGGTGGGAAATGGAAGGCATGCAATGCAACTAGGTAAGTTTTATAATTTAGAGAAGATTTTAAAGATTGCATTGTTTACCTTCAATTTCGAATACTATTAAATACCGTAATTTATTTAATGGGAATAACACAAAATGCGAATCAACCAATCGTATTAGTGGTAGGATTTCTTGTTGAACCTCAGAACATAAATCTATTTATGTTCTAAGTCTTAAACAATCACGATAGTGCTAAGAAATGTGAAATTTATAATGTTAATTTAAGTGCAATAAATGAAAAAAATGGTATTTATATAGTATTGGATTCAACGCCCCTTAGATTGTTTATTGGTAATCCTTTCTGGCCTTGAAACATAAATAACTCTAAACTTCTGAAAATTTTCAAGAGCCAAATCATCAAAGTGAAAAATAAACATTTTTTAAAATACTTAAAAACACGAAGTAATTTTATTAAATGAAACACAATGCAGACTTTTTTTAAATATAAAATAAATAAATAAATAAACATATCAATTATAATTTATATTCCTAGAACATAAACAAACAATAATACAATAATCTTTATTGTTAAATGTGATTTGGGCATATACATAAAGAAAGTATAGAAGAAAGTATAGTATATTTATGTCTGTTCTGTGGGCATATATTCGAAGTTACAAACTAATATATGAAATTATGTTTACGCCACTGTCTTAGTGTCCGTTGAGAGAGAGAGGCTTCGAGTGTTCGTACATAAACAAATGTATCCGTAGCACTAGAGTTGCCATTCCATCTATATATGTTCTAAGGTGTTTATTTATATTATTTTCTATACAGTACAACAGGAATTGCTTAAACTTTTCGAATGGTTGAATCGAAGAAACTCTGAAAAGTATGATAATAAACTATGATGTACCTACATCTATTCAAAGAAATGTTCATCGAGTACACTACTGGAATTATTTTGTGTCACAACAAATACAAATAATTATAATAAGGAATATGATAATATCAAGATGAATAAGCAATAGATGTATTATTATCTATTGTCATTGCTTCGCTGATACATACAAAGTGTTTCTGAATTCATGCGAATGATTTAAAAAGTTGATCATTTCACGAAAAAAGTTCCCATAAATGTAGGACCGAAAATGCATTGTTTTCAAGATTGAAGAGGTGTTGAAGGTCTGTTCAAACACTAACTGAAAAAGTGGTACACCACTGAGCTATTTCAAACTAACAATTGTTTCCGTAGTTTCCATTCAATATGTAACGAAATAGTATATTATGCAACGAGCGTATAATGATAGCTATTAGTCACGAGGTAGCATACTATAGGTACTTTATCCACGACTACTGAATTCTTGAAGGTTTTAACATTGGCGACCGCGACAAAACCCTTCTCTGACAAGAGTGGAAAAAGTCAAGTTGACACATGAGAAGTTTTTGGAGAACAGTCATTGTATATTTTGCAAAAAAAATGCTTTAAAATATGATATAAATACCCGTACTCATAGTCGATGCTCCGTCAGACCTCGTAGTCAAGAAGATCTTAGGCTTATATTCATAGTTCGCCCTTGAGGGTGAGTGAGAGTTTGTATCGCCCTTAGTTTGAGTTGAGGTCACCTTTATGACTAGTATTCATAAGGGCCATACAAACTCTCCACACCCTTAAGGGCGAACTATGAATACGAGCCTAAGATCTTCTTGAGTACGAGATCTGATGGAGCATCGAATATGAGTACGGGCATAAATGATAATGATAACAACCCTCACAACCTACAAATCCTACAATGCACCACGATACAGGAAAATGACAGCAGACAACACAGACGAAAGTATCCAACTAAGCCACTAATGGATGTAATAAAGGATCTCTCAGAAATGCCGTAGATACTATAACATATATAATTACTTTTTTTTTTTTCTGTAAACACATGTATTCCGTTTTTGAGCGCTCGTTCTACTTAGACGAGTGCTATATCGTTTTGCCCAAATGTCTGTAATTTTCGAATTTTGAGCCGAAAATGGTCTCAAACGATAGGGTTCGACTCCCTGATGGAAAATATGAGGTCAAATCAAATTCTGTAGGGCCGGCCGTCCGTCCGTGAGCACAATAACTCTCGAACGGATTGTCCTAGAGACTTGAAATTTTCAGGGTGTGCTCAGCTCCCAAATAGCTCGGTTAAGTTCGTTAACCGGAAAAATCGTACAGGGTGTTCCATAAAAAGTGGCCATTCAAAATTTTTGTTCCTCAATATTTCACACAAAACGAGGGCAAACGGAATGAAATTTTGCAGCAACTTGCCAGATGCTCATAGTAAGCCTCTCGCAAATTTGTGGCCATAGTATTAACAGAACCATAGAAAATTCAATTGGAATATTGAAAAGAAGAACTTTTTATTTCCATAACCAACTTTCCGATTCAAATGAAATTCATTTTGTGAGTTGAGACTGATATACTGAATGTTCATGCAAAATTTCAAGAGGATAGCTTCATCAGAACCATAGAAATTCCAATTGGAATATTAAAGGAAAGACTCCTTATATTTTCATAACAAGATATCCGAATCAAGTGAAATTTATTTTTGGAATTGAGATTTATATATTGATTGTTTGTGCAAAATTTGAAGATCATCGCATCATCCGAACTATAGAAAATAAATTCAATTTGAATATTGAAAAAAAAAATTATATTTTCATAACAAGATATCTGAATTGAGTGAATTTATTCCTGGTATAAAGATTGATATATTGAATGTTCATGCCAAATTTCAAGAGGATCGATCATCATCAGAACCATAAAATTTAATTATTTTAATTTTCAAGTGTGACCATAGAATTGAATTTTTTTAATTGTTTATATATAAAGTATCAATTTCAAGTCATACAGAATTTTGAGATGATAGTCCTATTGCTCCACCAGGGAACGAGCGCTCAGAAGCTCCTGCTCAGGGCTTGCTTCCATTTTTTTTTGTCAAATCAGAATATCTTAATTATTTTTCCATTTGTAATAATATACACAAAATGTAAGTCACACGGGCAGAAAGACGCAAGTCGTTAGCCATTTGCCAAGCAATAAATATACTTTCTCTCTCTCTCTCTCTCTCTGATAATGATAGTAGATTCGGCCCTCGATTGACAAGGTATACCCATATTTGTTAGTTGGAGTACTTCAGAATACTGAAGAAATACCAATTTAATAGTATATTATTCGATGAGCGGTAATGCAGGTCAAAACACACGCAGATGAATTTTGCACCACGAGCCGTCAGGCGAGTAGTGTAATTCATCAAGTGTGTTTTGAGCATTACCGCGAATTGAATACTATACTTTATTCACGACTTCTTCAGTAAAATTCGAATTAATTTGCATTTAAAAATTTTGAACAGTTGTCAAAAGCGTTGACAATATTTCGTCCAACCGTCAAACCTCTGTACTCTCTGTGTCGGGAATCAAATCAAGTACTTTCGCAAATTCAAAAATTTACGTTTTCCAAAAATAAATCTGGAATAAATCGCTAGAACGTTATCTTGATGGCTGAAATAGATTTTCGGATCGATCCTACTTTTTATTCATTTTTCATAAGCAATTTCATTCTTCCTAGGTATTTTTATTAGCGGGTGTTATGGGCGGGTGTTATTATAACACTCGCTTTTCGGTTTATAGACATGTCTACGGTTGTGTTATTATTATTATTATTATTATTATTATTATTAATCATACAGAAGAGTTAAGTTTACACTATAAACTCATAAGTAGAATAATTGACAAATAAAACTGTATATTCTGTAAGAAAAGAAACGCCACATACTCTCAGTATATTCCACTTCGCTGACTAACAACATCAAGTCTATTCTTGAATGAATTCACTGATGGCGCCCGCACAACGCTAGCAGGTAGTCGATTCCAACACTCGAAAATTCTATTAACCAAAAAGTTCCGTCTGCTCCTCACGTGGAAGCTCTCCTTTTTAAGTTCGAAGTCATGCCCCCTCAATCGGTTGTCTACATTTAAAGAAAACATATGGGACATGTCCACGCCGAAAAAATTATTAAAGGCCCTGAAAGCTACTATAAGGTCCACCACGCGTTCTTCTCGAGGAAAACTTGTTTAGTCCAAGGATAGAGAGTCTTTCCTCGTATGAAGGTCGTATTACACCATACGGAATACGGGTTGCTCTTCGTTGAACACTCTCCAACAACTCACTCTCACGCACTAAGTCTACACTCCATACAGGGCCTGCAAATTCCAAAATAGGTCTTATATATGTTTTTATCAGTAAAGAGCAGGTCCCGGAGAACATCCACGAAACGATCTTTGGAGCATGTAAAGCATCTTATTTGCCTTGTTAACGGTTGTGGCTATATGTTCCGACCACGACAAATCTTCAGTTACGGTGACACCCAATCGACATGATTTCTAACTGAGGAAAGTATATGACCTGCCAGGCAATAACTGCGACGTGGATTATTTCTGCCCATGTGGATTACTACACACTTCTCCAGGTTTAAGGGAAGAAGCCATTCATCACACCACTCCAAACTCGTCTCAAGTCATCCTGTAGAACCTGGCTACAATCAGAGCATTATTGAACATTTTGGTATCATCTGCAAAACTTGCCAGCTGAGATATTATTCTGTTAGGTAGATCAGACGTATACAATAAAAACAAAAGAGGACCAAGCACAGATCCCTGAGGGACACCACATGTGTTACCGGCTTCCAGTCCGAGTAAGATTCGCCAACACGCACTCGAAAGCATCTATCGGAAAGAAATGCTTTTATCCAGAGCAAAAGATTTCCACGCACTCCCAGGTGTTCTAACTTCAATAGCAACCGCTTGTGGGAACGCGGTCAAAGGCCTTGGCGAAGTCCAAGTAAACTATGTCCACAGGATATTACTATCAAGCATCTTCGTCCAAGTATCGACACAACTAAGGAGGTTCGTGATGATGGATCGACCGGGTAAAAAACCGTGTTGACAGTCCGGAATCAAACTATTGGTGAGGGCAAATCTCCTCATCTCTTCCAGGACAACACGCTCACACACCCTCGAAATGACAGAAACCAAGTTTACTGGCCTGTAGTTATCGGCAGAGAGCTTGTCCCTTTTTTAAAAATAGGAGTGACATCAGATCGCAGCCAACAAGCAGGCAGTGAGTGGTCAGCAAAAGACTTTCTGAAGATGATGCACAGAGGAACAGAAATGTTATTCGAGCAGTGTTATGACTACTATTACACATAGAAATTAGTTTGATGGAGTGGATAAAGAATATTATATCAAAGCTAAATCTATGAAGCATCTGACAGCAGTTATTAATATCTCATTATTCCCTTGTGATTAATGGGTATTATTAATTATGGCCAAGCATAGAGAAGTACAATGGACGGATTTTACAATAGTCGTGGATAAAATCCTTTTCGCTCTTTTTTCGAATAGAGCGTCGTTTTTATGTGAGAAATTAAAATATCTTAACGCGTATTTGTCGTCATTTAACACATTTAGTAAAGAGCGTCGTTTTAATGTTTCACTTTCTTACATAATACGGCACCCCACACTAAGGAAGGATTTTTTATCACAGTTGAAAGAAGAATTCAAGAATAATCGTTATTTTAAAATTTCTCAGTAGCGTATATAACCTTTTTGGTCTTGTTTCAAGTAAAACTTCAACACCCTGTATCCTGGAAACAATGAATTTTTGGACCTACCTTTTTAATCTTCCACATCAATTCAGAAACACACTATATATGTTGTGAAATAGATTCAAATTAAAGGAAACAGATTGCTATCCACTTGGCACAAGCGCGCGAATATGGTTAACAAGAATTCAAAAACAAAATATCCTTCTTTCTACATTTATTTATCCAACCATAACTTTCGAATACTTACAATAATATTCACAACATACCAAAAATATGCATTCAGAAACAAAGAGACATCAAAATATCACTGGTTTTATCTTCAACGTTCAGAATCAACTTAAAAACATCAATAAATACACAGGTCGAAAACAATAATCATTATCAATAACAATATAACTATAACTGAATAAAAAGCTGTACATCGTAGAAAACAAGAAGAAAACAAATGAATAATTTATTGTTTAATTCAATTATTAATGATACCTAATCAAATAGTTTCGAGCTGTCTCATTACTATTTCTTGACTTATGTAGCGAACCCTGTTTGAAATCGTGTGAAAATTATAACTTTTATATTTTGAATATTTTCATTATTCGGATGCAATCTTTAGAATATGAAGTCATTCCTCAAGATACTTCATCAACATAATAAATACTATACAACATTCTCTAATACTGGTCAAAATAATACTAAATCTAAATGAATACATCAGTTTATTTCCACAATGAAGAAAATTTCATTCAACTAGTTTTTGAATCTACCATGGTAACTTTCAGAAAATAATTTGGCTGGCAATGTACAATTTTAAACAACATTAGGTGTGAATAAGCAAATATACAATTACATATTATCATATTTTGTAAAAAAGCATTCATGAAATGATATTATAGTAAAATTTCAATCAAAGCTTTTATAAACTTACAAATTTCATTTTCAATTTCAATATGAATTTCACTTAAACAGACTAGTAGGTCATATCAATTTTATACAGTACTTTCCATCCAAATCATGTCTGTCGTATGGTATTCAAAATTTTATCAAATGTTTCGAATTGGATATATAATAATGGTTTTATTAATTCACTAATTCTTATTACCTAGATGGCGAATTCGTAAATTCGCACTGAAATCAACTTATTTATTGCACAATCCCGACCATATTTCAGTAATTTATCTACAATTTTTTTTCAATATCTTGAAAAAGACAGGTTTCCTTACATTTTGGAAGATTAAGAAATCTAGAAAAATACCAGAAGTAACTGGTTGCTTGGAAACAAAAACAGTAGATTGCCTTTCTACAACAAAATGTTGCATACACGAACATTTTCAACTGCAACATCCCATAAATAATATTGCCAGCAGAAACAATCATAAAAATATTGAAAAAGAAGAATTATGAGATGCAGTAATAAAGATTATCCAAAAAGGTAAATGTAACATTTTTACAAAAACCTGTTTCTTATTTTGTATGTTTTGTTCTATATTTTTACTATTATTTTTTTTTCTTTTCAAATTTTCTGAAGTGTATGAATATTTCAACGAGTCAGATAATTATTTCATGCTTCATATTCGTATCTTAAATGAATCCTTCTGTTTTGGTTTTCAGTTTTTCAATTTCTTGTATGAGAATAAATCATGTGGTGGTAAGTGATGAATAAGGGCATCTCTCATAATAAAATACCAACATTTACTGCGTAGTATAATACTCAGAGTGAAAAAAATATGCCAGTTGGTTCAATTGAAATTCAACAGTATTATACAACATGAAGCAAACACATACCTACATGTAATTCTCTGCTCAGGTGTTTGAAAAGATAGAAAAGAGTAAATCAATATATCAGTAATAGAATAATGAAAATAACTTTTATATTCCATAATAAGCGATTATAAAGATAACATTTTTCATCCAAATATGAACATGAACACATTTCCTTACATTTTGCCTTTTCATTCCTCCTAGATGAAGGGTATGAAATTTATCGACAATTGTATGTAATAAACGGACTTATTTTATACTCACAGCTAATGTTTGCTCCCGTGGAAATCTTCCAGTTTATCCGAATACCATCAATTTTCAGGAATATATTTGATAAAAAGTGTTTTGAAATATTCAGGTATTTTTTTCATAATTTTCTATTTGTTACGAGGTCGAAGCGATGAATTTTTACGTAGAAAACACTTTTCGCATTTTTTCAGATTGATATATTGAACCACATTTCAAGTGTCTTCAATATTTGCTTAGAGATGTCATTCTAACAGCAGACATTTTTCATGGGTGTCATATATTCAATAGGTTAGGGCCGTATTCATAGTACGCCCTTGAGGGTGAGGGATAGTTGAGGTTACCTAATATTCACAAGGGCGATACAAACTGTCACTCACCCTCAAGGGAGAACTATTAATACGAGTCTTATTCAAAGTATGGGTGGATGTTTCAATCTTTTCGAAAATTATTTTTTTTCAAGATTCTTGAATATTTCCGATTTATATTAGGTGCCCAAGTAAGTTCTCGCAGTTTGTCATTAAATGGTTCCAGCAGTAAGTGTCTGTTGATTTTGAGATGTCTGAGACGTTATAGGTCAAAATCAGAAAGAGGCACTAGCATTGTGGTATATGGACCAAAACTTAGGACCTCCAAAGCCCTAGGAAGTGAACTCTCTATTTTTTAGACGGAAATAATTGGCTTTCTGTATGTGTATACTCAGCAGTGTCTTGAACTTAACCTCAAGGGGGCGCATGTCACATCACCACAAACATCCAGGCCAAGCTGAAATTCCTGGAACACCATAAAGCAACTGGCAAGAGGCAATCAAGAGACTCTTCTATGGGCGCCAGGGCATTGTGGTGTTGACAGAAATGAAAAAGCCGATTAACTTCTGCTGGTCTAAGCCTTTCTGTTGGTTTGGAAGAGACCAATATCTGGACTGCGTCGTAGACAATTCCACAGTCTGGATGAACAGGGTAACTAAGCTGATAAGACCGCCGAACGCTACCACTGCCATCAAGGACTCTAATAGGGCCAGTGAACTCTACCAATCATACTATGGCACTGGACTGGATGCACAAAATGTGCAACACGTACATTGACAACCCTCCCAGATACTGGTCAGGTGAGGACTATGTACGGGCAATACAGCTGCAGTCAAACTGCTTACCAACAGTATGTATGCAATGTGAGTCACTCTCACATGTCCTGCAAAGGTGCAGTCTTATGCACTGGGAGAGAATAAACAGTCATAAATACGTTTATTATCGCCTTGAGAATATTGCAATGAGGAACGGCTGGCAGGTAACGAGGGAGCTCAGGATCAGAGACAGGAAGGAAAACTTTTAAAACCCGACCTTCACCTTACTAAGGATCAGCACGTCATTATCAGTTAGCTGGGAGTGCCCAGAGCCGTTGAGCATGGCTTACGCAGTCAAGAAAGCCATATACTCCACCCCCACCTTCCTAGAAAAGGTTAAAGAACAGTACCCCAAGTACTTCCACTCATCGTGGGTGCTAGGGAAGGATGGTGGCCAAGGCTCCTAAGGAGGTTGTTAGTTTTATCCACGCCAATCTCTTTGCGTTTTCATGAAAAAGTGTAGGGAAGAGAATAAAAGATCTATATGCTTGCTGTCCCCAAGTTGGAATAATGATAACATTGAGCTTTATATTGAATTTTCGTTCTGTTACCATTTTTGTACAATAAACTTGCATTTTCATGAAAAAAAACACGAGAACCCAGTTGCGCACCTAGTATCTGACATTATAAAACTGTCAAAGTATCAAATTCAATCGTATATTCTTCCTAAACCGAAAGATCTCCACTTCCAGATCCAAACCAATCCTCATTTTTCCCTAAAAAATCGGCCTAAACTTCGCACGGAACTGTAGGCATATCAGCCAGTGTTAGTTTCACCACAGTACTGACGTCTTTCTTTTGTCAAGCCGCGGTGGTACCACCCGCGTGGCACGGTACCACTGGTACCGTCTGGCAGCCCATGGTTGCCATGCTGTTCGAGACCGAGTTGGCAATGCCGCACGCCTTGAGCTCCGTGAAGATCTCGGTGAAGTAGCCAGGCTCAGCGTTTATCCTGAGCATGTTTGTGGACAGCCTGTTGACGATGTCCAGACAACGGTCCCAGAACTTCTCCTTGGAGTCTTCCACCAAGAAGGGTTTGAGAGGGTAGGAGATCTCGTTGCCCATGTAGGAGTATGAGAGGTAGAGGCAGGTGAGGACTACAGCTTGGAGGTCTTGCTCGCAATCGATGTCTTCTTCTACTAGCTCCCTGACTAGCATGTACACGAATACGACGTTTGCTGGGTTGATGAAGGCGACATCCTGGAAAAATGCATTTTGAGGTTAGTTTTGGATGGTCAGAAAAAATGTCGTCAAACGCATTGCTCTATCTTCTTTTGTTTTCGAGTTATAAGCTATAATTGACATTTGGCCAATTTCAACTTGGCCACTAAAGTCTATCCAAATCCGAGAGGCCAGCGTAAACAAACTAGAAACGCGATTTGGTCGCTCTTATTGGTCGTAGCTTCAGGAACGCCACTTTCGACCAATAAGAGCGTCCTAATCGCGTTTCTAGTTTGTTTACGCTGGCCTCTCGGATTTGGATAGACTGTACATCCGTTTCTGTTTGTGCTATAAACTTGAGACGAAAATATTGCACAGAAACTTTTGTAATAGGAATCCAGTGGCTTAATTCTTTCTGATGACAGCGAATATGTCAATTTTGGCTTATAATTCGAAAACATAAGACGATAGAGTTTCTCGGAAAAAGATTATTGCAATGTGCCTTTCTTTTCTCTATCTCATAGGGTAAAGGAGTTGTAGTTCAGGATTAATCATTTCTGAAAACCCTCTACACTGCTTATAGTACAAAGGCAATGTTTTGAGAAGGATTTCTTCTTTATCAAGGCTATAATACGCAATTAAGTTAACAATGATATAATACAAAACAGAGTAGGTCATTACCTAGTTGAGCAAACTGTGAAGTCTTTGTCAAAAGGAAGAAAATGACATAAAACAACTTGTAGTACCATGTCAACATCCATATCCATACTAATATTATAAATGCGAAAGTAACTCTGTCTGTCTGTCTGTTACTCTTCACGCCTAAACGGCCGAACGGTTTTGATGACATTTGGTATGGTGATAGATGATAACCTAGAAATGGTCATAGGCTATAATAATCACGCCATCGTTCTTAGGGGGTAGGCAGTAGGCAGATAACTAAATTGAGTTAGTGATTTTTAGTCGTTTTTGTTGGGACTTTTGCTCTTTCACGTCTAAACGGCTGAACAGATTTTGATGAAAATTACTTACTTAGGGGGTAGGAAGTAGGCAGAAAACTGAATTGAGTTAGTGATTTTTTTATGTTTTTGCTGGGAGTTTTGCACTATCATGCCTAAACGGCTGAACGGATTTTGATGACATTTGGTATGGTGATAGATGATAACCTAGAAATGGTCATAGGCTATAAATAATCACGCCATCGTTCTTAGGGGTAGGCAGTAGGCAGATAACTAAATTGAGTTAGTGATTTTTAGTCGTTTTTGTTGGGACTTTTGCTCTTTCACGTCTAAACGGCTGAACAGATTTTGATGAATTACTTACTTAGGGGGTAGGAAGTAGGCAGAAAACTGAATTGAGTTAGTGATTTTTTTATGGTTTTTGCTGGGAGTTTTGCACTATCATGCCTAAACGGCTGAACGGATTTTGATGAAATTTAGTTAGGTGATAGATAGTAACCTAAAAAAAGATATGGGCTATAATATTCATGCTATCGTACTTAAGGCGTAAACAGTAGGCAGAAAACTAATTAAGTTAGTGATTTTTAATCGTTTGTTTTAAAAGTTTACCTCATTCACGCCTTAACGTCTGAACGGATTTTTATAAGACTTGGTTAATATAAAGATAGGATCCTAGGCACGGACACAGGCTACTTTTCACGGCGGGAAAATACCTCATTCCCGCGGAAATCTAGCGTGATCGTGTCAAGAAGCGCATGACGCCATAGCTACTGAAATGATTTTGATGTTTTTTTTAACTGAGTGTTACTAAGACTTCAAGTTAGTATTTGATCACTTTTCCAACTTAGAGGGTCGGTAGGCGCCATAATTTAGTACTTCCTACGCAGACGATGTTGCGGATGTCACACTGTCTAACATCGGGGGTTGGCAGGTAGGTAGTTAGTAGTATTTCAAACCGATTTACATTATTTACTTTTTATATTTACTAAGGAAACATTCGGACCTATCCATTATGTAGCTTAGGTTGCTTTTGAACAAATTTTGATGTGAAGTTGAGGACTGGAACACGATAGTGGGACATTGTTGCAGGGGGACTTACAAAAAAACTTATGCGGACGAAGTCGCGGATAAAAACTAGTCATAAATGGCCTGTTTCACCACTTGCTGATGAGTATAGTCGGTTCACGAAACTTTGAGCTGTCGGTTGGCCATGGAAATTTGGCATATTCCTCTGTGTATATTAAAGTTTTAGGTTATGTTGTTTATTTTCTTGTCAAATTGATACGCAATGTTGCATTACTTATATTTCTTTTGAGTTGACCTAAATATTACCGCTAATGAGGCTAAAAAAGAATCAAAACATTTCTATAATCACATATACAGTTCCAAAATTATATCGCGATTTACATTTACCAGTAACGTACGAAAAATGCTCCATATTCATCAGTCAAAGTTGTCCTAGAAATACAGGCTATCTTGATGGTGGTAGTCACGCAACTCACGAAAATTCATGAGGAATTGGTTTTCTCATTGTAAACTAGGAAAGTCGTATTTTTCCAATATTGTAGTTTCATAAAATCCACATGATGCAGTATATTCTTTGAATTGGAACTGAAACACGTCAAGACATGCAAACGCGTTTCTGTAATTCTATGGTAGATCCTTTCATTAGGCCATGCCTTATACAGCATGCTTGTGTGATAACATCTCAGTTTTATGCAGGTTATTTCATCACTTTATAGGGTGTTCAGAACTCTTCTTTTATGCAATAATTTATTATTTTTTAAATGCATTGAATCAGAAAACTGTACTGCCACCAACATGTCTCAATGCAAAAAGCGAACGATTTTGATAAAACTTTTCGATTAATTTCATTCTGTTAGCATGGATGCTTTGAACTCTTCAAGTTTGGAAACAGATAATAATCGCTTGAGGCTGAATCTGAAGAATACGGAGGATGGGAAAGCAATTCGGGGCATAGTTCATGAATTTTTACCATCGTTTTCATTGATTTGTGAGCTGGTGCGCTGTCATTTTTTCTTCGATAAATGTGGCTGGTTTTTTATTATTATTTATTTATTTGGTTTGAAACATTCTAGGACCCAATGGCCAGTGTCTTCTATTGTTGCAGTCCCTTCTCACTCATTGACTTTCTTATTCCACTAATCCATGTCGTTTTTGGTCTTTCTCTTTTCCTATTTTCAGGTGGTATCCATTTTTTTGCACATGTTCATACCATACCACCTGCTTCCTTTCAATATATTCCGTGACTATCTCATTTGTTTCCTCTATTCTCCCTTATCATCAAATTGGGTACCTCTTCTTGAAGTTCTTGATGCCCGTCTTGGTGGGGCAATCAGACTATTACCTCAAAATTTTATACTTATGGGACTTGAGATTGATACCAAATATATAATTGCATAATCTCAGCACAATTGGAATTATATTCTGGAAATTATTCAGAAAATGAAAGATGTAAAAAATAAAATAAAATGAAATTAATTCTATGGTTCTGTTGATGCGATCATCTTGAAATTTTGCACGAGCATTCAGTATATAAATTTTCATTCACAAAATAAATTTCACTCGAATCGGATAATCTGCTATGAAAATATGGAGATTCTTTATTTCAATATTCCAATTGAATTTTCTATAGTTGAGATAATGCGATCTTCTTGAAATTTTGCATGGACATTTAGTATGTCAATCTTCATTCACCAAATAAATTTCATCTGAATCGGATATTCTGTTAGGGAAATATGGATATTCTTCTTTCAATATTCCAAACGAATTTTCTATGATTCTGTTTTTTTTTGGATGAGCATACAGTATATCCATCTCCATTCATAAAATAAATTTCATTCATTTCGTATATTTTTTTAGGGAAATATGAAGTTTCTTCCTTTCAATATTGCAATTGGAATTTTCATGGTTCTGTTCACACTATGGCCACAAAATTTTGCATGAAGCTTATTATCTAGCATTTGGCTGCAACATTTCATATCGATTGGTTTCGTTTTGTCTGAGATACTGAGGAACACATATTTGGAATGGCCATATTTTATGGAACACCTTCTACGATTTGGCTGGGTAACGAACTTAACCGAGCCAGAACTCACCCTGAAAATTTCAAGTCTCTAGGACAATCCTTTCGAAAGTTATCGTGCTAATGGCCGGACGGCCGGCCCCATGGCCAGAATTGAGTTTGAACACGATTTCGTCATCAGGGAGTCGAACCCTATCGTTTGAGATCATTTTCGGCTCAAAGTTAGAAAATTAAAGACATTTGTGCAAAGCGATATAGCACTCGTTTAAGTAGAACGAGCACTTAAAAACTGACTGGGTATAATTCCAACATCGATTGAAATATATTCTGGGAGGATTCTGCATTTCTTAGAAACGTTATAGGTTTCCACTCCCAGTCTCTGAAACATAATAGTTATTTATGTACCAAGTGCGTTATATGGATCCTAACGCCCGGAGGGAAACATTCGGCCCGAGGGCCTTTGGCCCGAGGGATGAATGTTGCCCGATGGGCGTTAGGATCTAATAACGCTGGTGGTGCATACAAGATTTTATTTTTCACGAATATATCATTTAATTACAATAAAATTCGATTGCTCCTATGTTTTTTTTTTCATTTAACTTTCAGTAGTAACCATGGCATTTGGTAATATTTTGAAGTTCGTTATTGCTGTCATCATTTTATTAAGTGAATGTCATTACTGTTTGTTCGTTGTGAGCGGGCGTTATGATCCATAATGCCCGCTAAAATGCCCACGGGCATAATGAGTGTATTTATAGCAACCGTTTCTAAGGTAAAATAAACATATAATGTAAAAGTGACAAATAAATAATTAAAAGTGTTTGATTAAGGTGAAGAAAAAAAAACACAATTCTGAAGAATTTTAGAGTTTGTCTGAAGAAGGTGTCTGATATAGCCACCGAAACGTTACAATATCCCTTTAATTTGTTTTATTTTCCAATTTTATTGTTAGGCAACAATTTTTTTTTCAAGACCAATTTGCTCCTGACAAATAAGTGCAAAGATTTTCGCAGGAGCACTTCACCTTAATCAAACATTTTTTAATTATTTATGTTTCAGAGACTGGGAGTGAAAACCTATAAAGTTTCTAAGAATTTAATTCCAACCCCGAATTATTTCAGCCTCAAACCTACTCTCGAAATATCTGTAGGTCATATCATAAACTTCTCATCCCAATTAAAATATAACTCACTCCACGATAACTACAAATAAACAACATTTTCCGAGCGTCGCTAAATCTGCGAAACCAATTTTAGAAAATTAATCACGAAAAATTCTACCCTCTTTCAAAATCCCCACATAATTTTGGAAGCCCGGGTCCCGGACTACTCTATCAAGCTTCGCAGCCAAAGGGATTGCCAAATATCATATTTCAACCTTACTTCCCGCTCCAAAGCTCTTACTGGAAAGGTCCATGTAATAACTCAGGACGGAAGATTTTCAATATGAGTTTTCCCGCATGAGTTATTGGTGTAGATCGCCGTCTTCAGAATATGCCATGTGGGTTGTTGGCTTGATTTGCATACCCCTAATGGTGATCAGAGGGTTCTTCTATGGTTTATGTCCTGCTGTTTTGAAGGCGAGAATCCTCATGTTCGAAAGAGAAGTTATTGGATTTTCGTTTGGTATATCTGACTGTTTTGAAAGATGAGATTTTATTAGAAGAAAGGTTTCCTGTTGATCATTTTACGTTCCTTATTGTAAGAGGTTCATTCGAGAAAGGGTAAACGGACTTTGAATTGATACCTTACAGTGACTTACTGTCCGTTAAGGAATCCATACAAATTGATCTTATGACACAAAGAAACAATGCATGTTATGTAAGACTGCTCATTTTTAGCTATTGAAAGATGTCTAGATATAAATCTGAATAGAAATTATCAGAAGCACGATATAGCCATACACTCAGATAGTCAAGCTGCTATTAAAGCACTGAGCTTCTACGTCATCGACTCAAAGATGATCTGGGAGTGCCTGAGCAAACTCAATGAGGTAGGCAAGAAAAATAAGGTCTTTTCAACCTGGGTATCGGGTATCAAAAGAAACTATAATAAACTTACCAAAGAGGGCGCACGAATGTCACTCATTGGCCAAGAACCCTTCTGTGGTATAGGTGAATGTACCTATAAGGAGGAGTTTCTGGAGAAGGAGAAAGCCGAGAAAGAAAAATTTGGCGGAATGCCCCGGGATGGATCATTCCACTTAGTTCCCTCGGAACTTTGAAACTGCAAGATCCAAAAGATATCTGGATCTTGGCAAGAAACGATTCCTTGACTGGGTGAATGGGGGCTTCTTCCTCCTCCCCACAGACCTACACTAGTCAGTGTCCGACAATCCCATCCTCAACAGGTGCCTCCTCAGGCGAACAGTTTCCTGTAAGAAAGCCAGTGAGGAGGTGTGATTGTTTCTTACTAAGATCCAGATATCTTTTGGATCTTGCTGTTTCAAAGTTCCGAAGGAACTTAGTGGAATGATCTATCTCTGGGAGATTCACCAGAGTTTTTTCTCTCGGCTATCTCCTTTTTATAGGTACATTTACCTATACCACAGAATGGTTCTGGGTCAATGAGTGACATTCGTGCGCCCTCTTTGGCAAGTGTATTGGCCTCTTCGTTTCCTTTGATTCTAGAATGACCGGGAACCCAGATTAAAAAGAAGTTATTTTTCTTGCCTTCCTCATTGAGTTTGTACCGGCACTCCTAGATCATTTTTGAGTCGATGACGTAGAAACTCAGTTCTTCAATAGCAGCTTGACTATCTGAGTGTATGACTATATCGCACTTTTGATAGTTTCTCTCTAGATTTATATCAAGACATTTTTAACAGCTAAGATTTCCGCTTGAAAGACTCTCATACAGGAGCTAGCGACAATGCACACTTGGTACTTGGCTCGTATATCCCACTGCCAGTTCCTGTTGAGATTTTGGAATTATCTGTATACCATTTTACGGTATTTTCTTTGAGCTTATAGTCGGCGGATTCCCGTTCCCATTATCTCTTTTACTTAGCAATGTCATAAAGTTTTTCTCAGTGCTTACTTTCTCGATCATTACATCACTAGAGAGGTCCGCAGATGAATGTAGTTGTTCAGAGAGGACCAGACTCTCTTATTCTATGTAAATTTAATGTAATCAATTATTGTTTAAGGGTGTCTGGCAGGTTGTTGGAACCATACTAAGTGTCTAAAGTGCTGATAAACGAAGTGATTTTCAATGTTTTTACACAGGTGAATATTTTCCTTTATTACTCTTCGGTTTATGCAGGATGAGACAAGATTGAAAAATCTAAATTTATCGATTATTTATTTTCGATTAATTATGGTTTTTCCACAACTGAATCCAAACTCAATATTTTTGACGATATGTGCATATCCGTATAATATCGAAACTCTAGAAGATGAATGATTCGCTTCGTAACTCACGTGCTTATCAGAAAGCCATATCGTTACGATACATTTTGTGATATTCTAGTTCTACTAATCTAGTGAAAGTTGATTCTCACTATCGATTCAACAAGGGCTGCGTGTTCAAAGTTCTTTTGTATGCAAACAACTTCCAACGTAACGAATAGTTATTCGGTATCGATTCTCTGCTCGAGTTTCACTACATTTGAGTTTTTTTTCTTTTCTCGATATACAAGATTACGGTAATCAAACACCAAAATACACGTGGAAGACGAATTAGCATAACGTGAACAACTGTTTTTTTTGTACGTCACGTGGCAAACTGACGCAAATGATGATTATTTCTGGTTTATATTTTACTGCAAAGCTTGTAATGCTGAGAAGAAATAGGATATGTTTTCACGACCGCCTCCGGTGGCTGTAGGGACATGGCGTGTGCCTACAAGTTCATACGAAGCTGGAGGTCCGGGTTCGAATCCTGGTGCGGGTATGGATGTTTGTGTATGTCCTGGTACGTCATAAATAAAAATTGTATAGAGTGGTATGTAAGATGTGAATGAAAGTTAATGTTGAACGACTAAGATAAAAATATTGAGATTGGGTACATAGCCGTTAGTTGAGCTTAGCCCATTAAAAGAAATATGAATGAATGAATGATATGTTTTCACGTTGAATTTGAAGAAGTGCTAAATATGGAGTATAATAAGGGGTTTTCCAATAAGAGGTGTTATTATGTTATAAATATAAATATAAATGATCAGATGTTTATTTTATTATAAGGAAGAAGCTACGCCGTTAATAGTAGGCAATAACATCAGGCAAATGACCACCACGACCACTCTCACATTATCATATCCTTTTAATGAAATTTTCCATAACCAAATCGCAAAGTGGCTGCCCTATGTTCTCGATAGCCTCACGAATTCCATGTTTGAGGTCTTGAATCGACGCTGAGCTATGGGCGTAGACCTTTCCTTTCACGTGGCTAAAAAGGAAGAAGTCGCACGGTGATTAATCACAAGATCTCGGTGGCCAATTGTGATCATCTCTTCGAGAGATGATAACACGGTTCAGAAAGTTTTCCCGCAAAAGATCAATGGTTTCGTTGCTTGTGTGGCACGTAGCGCAGTCTTGTTGAAAGTAAACGTTGTCCAGATCAATACTATCCAATTTCGGTCATAACAATCATTGATCATCTCTTGATAGTGCAATCCATTCACCGTAACTGTTGCTCCAGCCTCATTTTCGAAAAAGTAAGGTCCAATGACTCCGCCGGACCATAAACCGCCCAAACAGCCACACGTTGAGGATAAAGAGGCTTTTCAACAATAACTCTTGGGTTTTTCGAGCCCCAGTTGCGACAATTTTGCTTATTTACGAAGCCACCGAGGTGGAAATGGGCCGCATCACTCAAGATGATTTTTCTATGGAATTCCGGATCATTTTCATGTATGTCAACGACCCAATCACGACGTTGTTGACGATCGGCGGCTTGAGTTCTTGTGTTAACTGAACTTTATAAGACTTTAGACCCAAATCTTTATGCAAAATACGGTTTAATGACGTTTGTGGAATTCCCTCATTCCGAAGAACGACGAGGAATAGACAAACCTGGGTTTTCTTTAACACTTTCGGCTACAGCAGCAATCTTTTCGGCTGTTCTTGAGCGACGTACACGGGTTTTATTCTTCACATCACGAACATGTCCCAACAGCTCGAATTTTTCCACCAATCTCCATATTGCGGTCCGACAAGCTGCTTCACGACGACCCAAAAATGTTCGAGTTTTACGAACCGTCTCTGCCAAATTTTCACCATTTTTATATTGAATTTTAAAAATTTCAATGCGTTCTTGAAGCGTGTATCGTTCCATTTTCATTAATAGCGTAGTTTTTACTTGTCTAATGTCAAAAAATAACATCTTCAAATGTGACCTACCGAAATAGCGGGCAATTAAAAATAACACCTCTTATTGGAAAACCCTTCAGTTAAAATTTCTTGTTTAATACCTGGACTATCCTGTATGTTCAACATTACTGCAACTAGCTCGAATAAACTTCGAACTGACATTTCAAATGCAATATGTCTTGCACGTAATCTTCTCAATAAAAAAATGGACATCTAGAGAGATACCTGCTGGTAGTTCTGAACATTCATTACAGAGTCTTACAGTGTCACAAAGTTAATACACCTTGGCGAACTTCAGTCGCACACTACCCTAAAAGGGATATATAAGTTTAACAGCATCCCAATCTAATCTCGAATTCAGGTCACTTCATTCCAGAGGAAAATAGGTGCTCTAGCCTCTGAGGAATCAATAAAATCCTTAAAACGCATCGCACATATTGCTAGAGTAGTCTGGGGGTCGGGATTTTTCTTAGACCAGATAAAAAATTGGATTAAACCGAATAGAACTTCCTGAAAAATTCACTTGGAACTAGAGTAACTCTAAAAGGGATGATGAATCGAGTTATTATTTGATTGGGGTACACTGAAGAGAGTTCTGAAGAACGTAGGTGAATGACAGATTTTTATTCCACTCCTACATTTAGGTTTATTGTTGGAAAATAATGAGCAAAAAAGGCCAGGGCTCGTGAAGAAGACCATAGCGGAAGTAACACTTTCAATTGTGGAAAATGAGATTGCCAGGTCATTTCATTCTAGAGGAAAATGGGTGCTCTTTGAGGAATCGATAAAACTCTTGAAACGCACTTCACATATTGCTAGAGTATTCTGGCGGCCAGAGTTTTCTAAGGCCAGAGAAAAAAATTGAATTTCACCGAAAGAAATTTCCTGAAAAGTTCATTTGGAACTAGAAGGGATGACGAATCGAGTTATATTAAAATAATATTTGGTTGGCTATCTATCCTTTCTGCCTCTTCTGTTCAGCGGTCACTTTTGACCTTCTTAATTTTTTTCGAATGTTGGTCATTTTTAACCGTTCACAATCAATTGATGATTTGGATCTATTTTTGATTGCTTTTTGAGCGCTCGTTCTATGAGTGCTATGTATATCGTTTTGCCCAAATGTCTGTATTTTTGCATTTTGAGCCGAAAATGGTCTCAAACGATAGGTTAGACTCCCTGATGACGAATTCGGGGTCAATCAAATTTTCCGTGGGGCCGTCCGTAAGCATAATAACTTTCGAAAGGATTGTCCTAGAGACTTGAAATTTTCAGGATAAGTTTGGGTCCTAAATGGCTCGGTTAAATTCCTTATCCAGCCAAATCGTACAGAGTGTTCCATAAAATTTGGCCATTCAAAAGTTTTGTTCCTCAATATCTCAGAAAATACGAGACCAATCGGTATGAAATGCTACTGCCAAATGCAAGATGCTGATAACAAGCCTCATGCAAAATTTTATTACCATAGGTGAACAGAACCATAGAAAATTCAATTGGAATATTGAAAAGAATAATCTTTATATTTCCATAACAGAATACGTGATTCGAGTGAAATTTTTTCTGTGAATAAAGATTGATATACTGAATCCTTCATGCAAAATTTTGTGGCTATAAATAGTGTTAACAGAGCCATAGAAAATCCAATTGGAATATTGAAAGGAGAATCCTTTATATTTCCATAACAGATTATACTGAATGTTAATGCGAAATTTCAAGGGGATCGCATGATCAGAACCATAAAATTCAATTATTGTAATTATTTATTTTTTTCATATTTCACTCGTTGAATAATTTTCAGAATATAATTGAGATTTTGCATTTATACAGGGTGTTCCTAAATCGATCGTACAAACGAAAAGGGGAGATTCCTTAGGTGAGTTCAAGAAAAAAAAGTCCCATAAACATGGGGTCGCAAACATTTCGTTTTCGAGATTGAAGTTTCAATCAAAAACATGTGTTGATTATACGAGTTTATCGAATCTTTATGAATCATCGCTACAGATCAGGAAAATATCCATAAAAACTGACACTGAATTCATTCACCACAGCTTACAAAGTGGCCTTCCCATCATAATGGATTTTCACGAGGATTTCGAGAGAATCGTTCAAAATTTTTTTCTCGAAATCGTTGGTAGATACGACAAAACTACAAGAGACCGAAAAGTTTAGTATAAAAACAAAGCTTCTTTTTACATTTTTTCAAATTAACAGTTGCACATCAAAAAAAAGTTCTGCAGAAGAACAGGTGGCAGTGTTCCAGAAAAAATATCACCCGTAGATCTTCTATCGAAGTTGCCATGTCACGCGGTGAGAACTCTCAAATGTATATATCTATGCCAAATTTCAGTTGAATATCTTGTGAAGTGTAGATACTATGAGAAAAAAACTTGAAAAAAATTTAAACTTCAACACGCTGTATCTCGAAAACGAAACGTTAGCGACCCCATGTTTATGACTTTTTTTTCTTAAACTCACTTAAGGAATCTCCCCTTTTTGTTTGTACGTTCAATTTAGAAACACCCTGTATATTTGGTACCAATCTCAAGCCCCATACAAAATTTTAATGTTATAGTCTTATTGCTCCATCAAAGAACAAGCGCTCAAAAGCTTCTCCTCAGGGCTTTTCTTAAATTTGAATCTTATCATATGAGCTCAGATTGTTTTGAGATCAACAGACGGTGCTTCAATTTTCTACGTTTAATTTTTTATTTGATATTCAACGTTTCAGTTTTTCTTCTTTTAATTTTATGGAAGCTTCTCTTCATATAATTTTATGGTATTCATTCGAAGCATGTTGGACAAGCTTTGATTATCAGTAGAGGTCAACATGGAGATCCTGTTTTTATTTTTACAAATGAATTCTTCCATAGTATGTTCTTTCGAGATCAAGAAATGTAAAATAAAAATAAAACACACTATTATTGTTTATTAAAATCTTCGGCTATCGATTTCGGAATTATTCCATCATCAGGCCAGCTGAAAGTATACAAATGTAGAACATGTATTTATTTAGGTGAGAGTATGCAACTTACTGTCTTGAATTAAAATGAACAGAAACTGTTTAAAAACATTAAAAATATTAAAAGTGGCTCTCCTCGGTCAGAATTGTTAGAATTTTTTGAATTTTAGTCAACCTTTATTATCGATATATCTTTCTTGTGGGAATGTCAACTGAATCTGGAACTATAGGATATGGCGAAATGTGATATCTAATATGTTATTATCGGTGGTCTATTGGTGTCGGGAATTTTTGAATTTTATTTATTGTTGTTTTTTAAGAATCTATGAGTTTAAAAATACTTCTTCTGTCGAATTCTATATTATCATTAAGTAAAAATTGGTTGTCTTTATTTTTTAAAATTTCTAGTTGTTCGAGTAATATTATTTTATGGTAGTTATTTTCTTTATGAAGTATTTTCAGATTATCTAATGTGATATGATGTCCGTATCGTTTAAATGTGTGCCTAAAGCGGAATGGGGTTGATTTCTTTTGTGTTCTTTGAATCTTTTTTCTACATTACGAGTTGTCATTCCTATGTAAAATGAAGGGCAGTTTGTGCATGTTATCTCATAGACTCCGCTGGATTGTTCGAGTTTAGATTTAATTTTATTATTAATCAGTATATCTGCTATTGTTCTGTGTGTCATTTACTTGTTAGTGTATAATTGTATTTCTCTAAAGTAAATTCATCAAAAGAAGAAAAGCTGAAATGTCGAAAATTAAAGGAAGGAGCTTCCATGTGAATAACCGAAAATTCCATCAGTCAACCGTCTGTTGATATTAAACAATCTGGGCTCAAATAAGAAGATCAAACTCAAAAAAGATCAATAAAATTGTTTGTCAAGTATTTGAATCTAAAACAGGTCAAAGTCATCCATATTGTTTTCAGCAAATTGTAAAAAGTGACAAACATTTTCAAGAAGTAACGAGAGTTTTCTGAAAATTACTGAAGTATTTTTCCTGAGAACTACTGGCACAGCTGGAAAGAAGTTGAACAGAAAAGATAGAAATAGCCCAAATATTATTTCGAAGAATGTTCCATCATCTAGAATTTCACGTCAACAAAATCGAGTTACAACTTAAATTGGATACTCGGAAGAGAGTTCTGAACAACGTTAGGGGGATGACAGATTTTCATTCCTCACCTACATTTAGGTTAATTGGCAGAAAGTAATGAGCAGAAAGAAGGTCGAGACTAATGAAGAAGGCCATGCCGGAAATTACACACGTTCAATTGTGGGAAATGAGATTGCCAGTGGCCATGAAGTAAAAAAATGTCATTAAACAGGATTTGGGTCGAGCTTATTGCTTGGAGAAGCCCTCTAAGAGTAATGTTCCAACTGTTGAAATAATGTAAATCGTCCATCACCAATGGCACCATCGAAATTCTTTTTAAACGAGATGTTAATAATTTTTTGGGGACGATTATTGGAGCCATTTCAAGAGAAAAATTACATTCGACCTTATGTTGTAAGCCCGTTCAATTTTCCACAAAAAAACCACAATAATATTATTGCAGCCGCAGATACAGTGGAACTTCCCTATAGCGAACGTTTGTGTAACAAATTTCTCTGTATAACGAATTTCGTTCAAGACATTGCACCTTGAATCCAAATTCCATCTTGAAAAAACCCACTAAAACGAAGTAAATTCTCCCTATAACGAAATATTTCAAGAACAAGAACATCACTCATTGAATGAGTATTGGTAAAAAAGTATAAAGGTGTGTTTTTTCCAAATTATGCCGGACGTAGGTGGATAGATCCTTCCGGAACGTTGAATTCAGCTAGAAATGTTGATAATGACTTAAAATACTTAAAATTATTTCGTTAATGTCGATGTAAATATTGTTACAAATTTACTTCTAACTGAAAAGGACATGTTAAACAGTGTCAAATGCGGTATTCGAGATCACTACGATAGAAGTAATGATACCGACAGTATTGATATGGAGGGGCAACCGACCGAAAAACCAAATAGTTAAGAGGTACTTCAAGCCTTTAAAACATGTCGTCTCGCTTTCCGGTCCATTGAAGGGGTTCCGGAAAATATTTTGAATCTTTGAGAAAATGCGAAGTTTTTTTATGAGTATAAATGCTTTTAATTGTACCACTCCGACAAAAATTATGAATTATTTGCCCAAATAATCGTGAATAGCTATGTATTGTATACGCACCTACATAAAATGCACTTTTTTCTCCAACCATCAAAAAATGTTGACATTTTTGTACTCTTTTCAGGTGCAAAAGTCATAGATTTTCTTACCGTACAAAAATTCACTCGTTACTTAGCAACACTTTTAATCCTAGGATTAAAAACGCTACTTTTAATCCTTGTAAATGCATTTGAAGTCTACTTGACAATCACTGTCATGATTCTGTGTTCAAATTCATAACCAAATCGTGAACGATTTTTCACTAAAACCAATTTTATTGTAATTTTGACTTGGTTGGAGAAAAAATAGTATATATTATTCGGATTAAAAGTGCCTATTTTAACTCGCAATTTTGCATTCGCTCGGCAGCGCCTCGCAACTGCAAATATTGCTCGTAAAAAAAGATGCACTTTTAATCCTTATAATATAATATATACTATTTTCTCCAACCATCAAAAAATGTTGACATTTTTGTACTATTTTCAGGTGCAAAAGTCATAAATATTTCCTTACCGTACAAAAATTCACTCGTTACTACTGCAACACTTTTAATCCTAGGATTAGAAACGCTACTTTTAATCCTTGGATTAAAAGTAAATGCATTTGAAGTCTACTTGACAATCACTGTCATGATTCTGTGGTCAATTCATACCAAATTATGAACGATTTTTCACTAAAACCAATTTAATTGTAATTTTGACTTGGTTGGAGAAAAAATAGTATATATTATTCGGACTAAAAGTGCCTATTTTAACTCGCAATTTTGCATTCGCTTGGCTACGCCTCGCAACTGCAAATATTGCTCGTAAAAAAGGTGCACTTTTAATCCTTATAATATAACATACTATTTGAGTATGTATATGAATTCACAATACAAAATGTAATTGCTTGTTTCGATACTTGCACTTTAAAAAAAAATTTCCACATAACGAAATTCCTGTATAACGTAATTTTTTGCGGATTCAGCGATTTCGTTATATAAGGGAGTGCCACTGTATTTCTATGAAATTGGGTAAAACGTTTTCAATACATTTAAATGAACATTTTCCGAAGAACAAATAATTGCATAATTTTTAACAATGACATTTTCAGCATTTTCATTTGGAAACAACGCGCCAGACGAAAGTAATTGAAATAATTGAATAATTGAAGAATTATGAGACCCAAAGAAGTTTCCAAGGTGCTTGCACCATTTTACATCACACAAAAGCCACATTCAATGTAATGAATGAAGAAAAAACAACAAGATTCAAAGAGCCAAAAATGCCATCAGTCAACCGTCTGTTAATCTGGGATCCAATAACAATATCTAGCTCGAAAAAGATCAAATGAATTGTTTGACAACTCATTATACCTAAAATAGATCAAAGTCATCGATGATTGTTTTCTGAGAACTGTCAAATATTATTCACGAGTAAAGAAAGCTGCTCTTCTGAAAGTTGCAAGTTTTAATTACGATTGCTGACCGAAAAGTTGAAGACAAGAAGAAAAAAGATGGAAATAGTTCAAATAATAATTCAATGAATGTTTTATCATCAAAAATTTCAAGTAACAAACTGTTATATAGTGGAACTTCTCTATAACGAACTTCTGTATAACGAATTTCGTACGAGACATTGCACCTTGAATCCAAATTCCTTGTTAAAAACACCCTCTAAAACGAAGCAAATTCTCTCTATAACGAAATATTCAAAGAACATCATTTGAATAGGTATTGGTAAGAAGGTATTAGGGTGGGTTTTTTCCAAAATTTTTCCTGACGTACATCATCAATCCCGACCTTGAACTAAATCATTACGGCGAATATAGAGATCCTTCTGTTTAGTTTCAATCTTACCATTCCCTAGTGTGAAAGTTGTGCAAAAATGTCGAAGAGGAAGTGCTCAAGTTTGAATGATAAACTTAAATTTATCAGTGAAGTCGACCGCGATATTGCCGACTATAGAAACAAAAATTCTGTATAACGAAATTTCTTTATAAAGAATTTTTTGCGGATTTAGCACTTTCGTTATAGGGAAGCTCCACTGTATGTTCATGAGGAATATGTTGAAGAACAAGAAAGCTTTTATTATGATTAATATTTGTTTATCTTCACTACTCCGGAAACATAAAACGTAACCCCCTTATCTATAGCATACCAATATCTAGTCACTTGAAAATAAGTTCAGCTCGAAATTCGGAAAAATTAGACCATCGACATCACTTTGATAGCCGAAAAACAAACGCTCAAAACCAACGTATCATCCAAGAAATTCAACAACAGTCTCGTCGAACTTTTCGCAACCCCGGTGAAAACTCAACATCAAAACCGCAGGCGTTGCAGGCCGATCGATGCGAGGGGCCTGCACGCGCCGGGGGGTCTTTCGCCGTATCAGAGGATCTTCCGCATTTTCAGGGATAATCGGGATTACATCCCTCGGACTTGGGATAATGATGCATCGCCGGGTTACGATGCACCTTCAGGCAACAGACGTATACCGGATTTCTATTGTAATCTGTGTCATCCTCAGGAGGATATGGGTTTTCTTGGAGATTTTCAGGGTTGATATTTTGTTGTGGCTATTTGGAATAGATGCTTGTTTATGTCTGTGGATAATATGCTGTTTCTGACTGGACGTTTTCCTGGATTTGCGCCTGGAAAAGCGTCACGAATGTTTGGGTTGGATTAGGTTGGGTATAGTTTTCACTTCCGATATGAAATATAGGTACCGGGTGGCCCCCACTGACGCGATGGTCATTTTGGGGGTGTAAATGATGATATTTTGGAATTTGTTTATGGTAAGTGAAGGGTAATCAAACGCACGATTCAAAATTATTTCCATATATACGGGGTATTCCAATACAAAGATACAGACCAAAGTTACACTTTTTTGAATGTGACACCCTTTTTATGACCTCAAAAAAGGAAAAGCAAGCTCAAATTATGATGAGTTTCTTCAGATCACTCTGTACATTTGTTGAACCATTTACGAGATAATCGCGAAAAATTTGAAATATGGAGTCATTTTAAATAGTAATTTATCAAGGTAGACATATTATCTAGTTCCATAAAGAGAAAAAAATTGAACTCTGGAATGTACAGAGTGATCCTAATTGATTCCCAAACATCTACTACGATTAAAGGTCCAAAACTTCCATATTTCAAATGGCACGCACGGTATTTCTTCATCTCGTTGAACGCAAAAATTAATTTCGAAACTTTTTTCATAAGGTTTTTCTATAGGTACCTAAAACCTATGGTTCCTCAGCAATTCTCGATTTTCAATCCACTACACATTGAACAGGTGTTCTTATTAATTAATTCTCTGAGATTCATGCTGCAACTGTCAAATCACTCAACATAGAAAATTTTTCTAAGATTATCACTACTTAAAATTGTTGATTTACTATAGTTTTGAATTAAAATAGAAAATTGCGGAAAAACTAGGTATAGGAAAATCTTATGAAAAAAGTTTCGAAATAAATTTTTGCGTTTAACGAGATGAAGAAATACCGGGCGTGCCATTTGAAATAAGAAAGTTTTTGACCATTTTTCGTAGTAGATGTTTGAGAATTAATTAAGATCACTCTGTAAATTGAGTTCCACTTTTTTTCTCCTTATGGACTAGCTAATGTGTCTACTCAAAAAAACATTGTCTGTATTGCTTGCGTAACTATAGTTCCTTGATGAATTACTGTTTAAAATGACTCCATGTTTCAAATTTTTCTCGATTATCTCGTAATTGGTGCAATAAATGTAAGTATACAGAGTGATCTGAAGAAACTCATCATAATTTGAGCTTGCCTTTCCTTTTTTGAGGTCATAAACAGGGTGTCACATTTAAAAAAGTGTAACTTTAGTCTGTATCTTTGTAGTGGAACACTCGTATATATGAAAATATTTTTGAATTGTGCTTTCGATTACTCTACACTTACCCTAAAAAAAGATTTTCAAAATATCATTTACACTCTCAAAATGACCATCGCGTCAGTGGTGGGCCACCCGATATAAACTGGAGTCTCGTAGTAGACCATACTGAATAATAAAGTGCATCTCAAACCAAGAAACTGTGTCATATTGAACTAACTGCACAAAACTAAAATTTAAAGTTTTGTTGTTCTCAACTAAGATCAATTTCCATTGTAAGAAATCCATACTAATATTTTAAATGCGAAAGTAACTTTGTCTGTCTGTCTGTTACTCTTTCACGCCTAAACTGCTGAACGGATTTTGATGAAATTTGGTATGGTGATAGATGATAACCTATAAAAATCACGCCAGCGTTCTTAGGGGGTAGGCAGTAGACAGATAACTAAATTGATTTAGTGATTTTTAGTCGTTTTTGTTGGGACTTTTGCTCTTTCACGTCTAAACGGCTGAACAGATTTTCATGAAATTTTGTAAGGTAATAGATGGTTACCTAAAAACGGATATAAGATCAAAATGATCACGTCATCGTACTAAGGGGGTAGGAAGTAGGCAGAAAACTGAATTGAGTTAGTGATTTTTTTATGGTTTTTGCTGGGAGTTTTGCTCTATCATGCCTAAACGGCTGAACGGATTTTGATGAAATTTGGTTAGGTGAAGATAGTAACATAGAAAAGGATATGGGCTATTAATATTCATGCTATCATACTTAAGACGTAGGCAGTAGGCAGAAAACTAATTAAGTTAGTCATTTTTAATCGTTTGTTTTAAAAGTTTACCTCATTCACGCCGTAACGTCTGAACGGATTTTTATAAGACTTGGTTAATATAAAGATAGAATCCTAGGCACGGATACAGGCTACTTTTTACGGCGGGAAAATACCTTATTCTCGCGGAAATCTGGCGTGATCGTGTTAAGAAGCACATGACGCCATAGCTACTGAAATGATTTTGATGTTATTTTTAACTGAGTGTTACTGAGACTTCAAGTTAGTATTTGATCACTTTTCTAACTTAGAGGGTCGGTAGTTTAGGGAATTTATGATAAAATTTTAATGCAACTATCTTTATTTAACAGTTTTACTTGGATCGAAACTTAGCGACAGGTACAAAAATTCAGACTATTCAGACGTATGATTTAAGTGAATATTTTCGAAGATATTACCGTGCCAAGCCGGGGCGGGTCGCTAGTAATAAATATACCCAAGACCTACCAAGATTATCGAATATCATATCATAAACAATCGGGTAGCGAAAGTAATAATTTCTTCAAGGGTATGAAAGTCCTCAAATATTTAATGAGAAAATCAGAGATATAAAGAAAATCGAAAAAAAATTGTTCACAATATTAGTTCATGTGTGAACCGTATACCTATTGTACTATATAGAGTTCATAGACTAAATGGTGTGTTGCAGTGGTACGGTTATTGTGGTTGAGTTCATTAGTCGATTGTAATATGTGGTTAACATTTCGATATACAGTGGAGCTTCCCTATAACGAAAGCGATAAACCCGCAAAAAAATTCGATTTAAAGAAATTTCGTTATACAGAAAATTTGTTTTTATAGCCGACAAAGCACTTTCTTTTCGACATTTTCGCATAACTTTCACACTAGCGTATTGGTTAGATTGAAACCAATACAATTTAAAACTGTTTCAGAAGGATCTCTCTGCCTGCCGTAATGATTTATTACGTACGTCCTGAAACATTTCGGAAAAAAAACAGCCTTATACCTTCTTAACAATACGCATTCAAAGAGTGATGTTCTTTGAATATTTCGTTATACCTAGAGAGAATTTACTTCGTTTTAGAGGGTGTTCTTAACATGGAATTTGGATTCAAGGTTCGTTTAAGGAAAGTCCCACTGTATTTTTATGTTATGAAAAATTAGAAGTTCTCAAATACGGAAAAAACATACCTTTTCCAAAAAGCGTTTAATATTAATAGACTTATTCTGCATCGCCCACTACCCAAACAACAATCCTATCTTAAGTGTCAATAGCTCGTGACATCAAACAGTTTTCGATATAACGATCAAATCAATCACTTCCATCTCGTGTTGCACGTAAATTATTAATAGCTGTCACTTGTCAGATGCAAGCATGTATCCGACTTTGGAAACAAAGAGGGCAATTTAAATTCGAGATCTCGTGTCCCAGACGTAAAGTTAGAGTCACGAGAGGGAGGCCTTCAATTATTACGAACAATGTCTCTTGGAGGTAAGTGACATTTTGCAACGTCCTGTCCCTTGTTTCCTTTCAGGCTGAAGAATGAGGGTTGGCAAGCAACCCTCTGATCTGAATAAGGGTGGGTTTCTACGAGGTTTGGACACGGAAGTTACAGCGCTCTCGTTTGTACGTCCATTTAAGGTGCGCACAGCAGTAATTCGTGTACAGAGTGTTTCTGAATTGATGCAAAAGATTTCATTCGAAATTACAAAAATTATCAGTATTAGAATATGAATTTTTGAATCCTGATCTGAACGAATCGCCCAGAATTTTCTATGTAAAACGTGAAGCCAAAACATTAACGATAAATATTGGTTACAAAAGACGGGTTTGGATTCGTAATTTCAATATTGAACCTTATCTCAATAAACACAAAAACGTATACTAAACGTTTATTTGTGGTTACTGAAGTTGATTCAACGTTGTACGTTGCATTTTCTACGTTACATCCTTAACACAAATTCAACCAAACGTTGACTCTACATATAATAGACGTTTACAATTCAACTGGTGGATTCATCCCCCGTTAGGAAACGTGTATTCATTACACTGTTTCAAACATTTCTTCAAGGTGAGCTCAGTAACATTAAATAAACGTTGAATGAGTCACTTTTCTTCAGATTCGCTGTTAACCAACTTTTATTCTACTTACTGATGCACCTAAAATTCAACCAAACGTTGACTCTACATATAATATACGAACACAACTGATTTATCCACTTTAATAAATCTTACGCTTTTTCGAAGTGAGCTCAGTAACAATCAATAAACGTTGAATGATTAACTCTTTATCAACTTTGAAGTACACCCATTTTTATTCTTCTCAAGATTAATCCAATTTTGGAATCCATGCAATGATCAGTATGTAGTCAATGCGTTCAATCACGGAATTTTACTCATGACAAGGAAGAGGCTTGCAACGTTAAATCAACCTTGAATCAACGTGTGATGAAAATGCTACGATGAAACTAAAAGGAAGTGCATTTCTTAACGACATTTTTTCAACAATGAAATATAGTGACGTTACCTAAAAAATACAACTTGTTTTAATCGTTCCTGTGTTTATTGTGATATCTCGTATAAGATCGTTTTGAGCCGAAAATCTGATGAGCGCATTTGATTCCTCGGGCTAAATTACTAAAGATCCAAGTACCAAAATTTCGTTTTTCGACCTGCGCATAAAATGAATTCACCGTTTGGAGACTTTTGAAATAGCCGGTACCTATATATAAACTTTCATTCCTGTACTTGATTCCTCAAATTGTTGAGGACAATGCCCTTTGGAACTGCCATTTTGCTTTTCTTTCAAGTTCTATCCCTCGTTTTGTTTCACCCTAAAGAACGAGGGTCGACATAAACCCTCTCATGATGAATAAGGGTGGGTGTCCACGTGGCTATGCAAATGTGGAGAGTGAGGATAAAAAAATGAGCCTTTGCTCTCTTATCTTTGTGGGTGCATATGAAGGACATGCTACCCTTGGGGAATCTGTAGCAAATTTCAGGATATGCTTGCAAATAGGAAGGAATGTATGGATGCAAATGAAAACTATTTCAAAAACATGCGAAAATACTTGAAATGTTCCATAAAAGGCTTCTTTATTCTCTATTGAATGTTCTTATCATATTGCTTTCAAACGTTCAAAAACATGCGGAAATACTTGAAATGTTCCATAAAAGGCTTCTTTATTCTCTATTGAATGTTCTTATCATATTGCTTTCAAACGTTCAAAAACATGCGAAAATACTTGAAATGTTCCATAAAAGGCTTCTTTATTCTCTTTTGAATGTTCTTATCATATTGCTTTCAAACGTTCAAAAACATGCGAAAATACTTGAAATGTTCCATAAAAGGCTTCTTTATTCTCTATTGAATGTTCTTATCATACTGCTTTCAAACGTATTTGTATATAAGACTTTCAATATCGAACTTTTATTTCCAGCATCAATTGAATTATTGAAATTTCATTCGGTTAATGTGTTTGTAATTTGACTAAGAAATAGAGAATGTGCTGGTGGATACACTCAGGATTAATTTCAAACAACCCACAACAAATAAAAATTTATGAAAATATCCTTTCATCGGTTTGACGGTAGGTAATTGTACGCATGAAAATGCTTGGAAAATGGATTTAGAATGATAATGAATCAGAAATACGATGATGCTGCTTTTTTTTGGATCAGGTGTCTTTGACCTATTCTCACATTTCATAAAATCTTTTAGTTAAATGGGGCTCACAAATGTTAAACAAGTACCTTTTCTAACAAAAACTCGACTAGGAATTCTACATAAAAAAACCTCATCCGATGTTTTCGATGTATCTTATTTGAAGCTGCAATTTCTCTTCAAATCATCTAATGATAATAAAATGATTAGAGTATAAAGTAAAAGACATAAACATTTCCGTTTCTTACAGAGCTTTTACTTTTGGAATTAGCGCATTCGCCAATTTGCAGTACATGTCCATGGTCTTTCTAACTAATGATGGTATTCTGCTTTCATCTGTAAGCCAATCTGTAACTTTTCATAAGCTCACAGGAAAATTGCAATTCTGGAACTCTTTGAGGGATCTGTAGCTTACAGAAATCGTTAAATATTTACGAGTACTCGACGGGTGATCGGAAGCATTATCGAATGACATATTGTGAGGTTACGTTGAATGGTTTGTTTATTTTAGAACGAACACCAACGTTTCAATATAAAAAATTTATGATGAATAAAAATGAAATGGCTTTGTTTATTGTGTTGTTATCGGAAGAAAATCATAACAGGTAAAATATTGTTCAATAATATACATGACCTGAAAATCATTCTTTTTTAGTGAGAACTTTATGCGAATTGGAAGGAAAACATTGCTTGATCAAATGAAATCCATTTTAAACGCCGGATGCCTAAAAAATGTTCAGACTGAAAAATGCCGGATGCCCAGTTTGTGAACATGGTCAGATTGAAGAACCCGTGTACTATAAACTTAATAAATGCTCTAAAGAAATTTTAACGAAAAAAAACGCAATCTACATTCAGATAAATGTATTTTCAAATTAAAATCAAAACTATTCACTCATAATACATGAAGTTCCATGATCAAATCTAACGATTGAATGTTATGTTTTTCGATGAGTAGTTCAAAAGTGACGCTGTAAATAAGAAACTTACAGGAACCATTCCAGAATTGCACTATTTACGAATCTGTAAGTCAGCAAGTTACAGATCAATCGTACGCTACAGTATCGTAACTTACAGATGAAAAGCGGAATACCACCATGAGCCACAGCTCGTATTGGAAATTCACATCTGAAATACCGATTTGGAAATTCACATAGAAAACATGCGATATACAATGCATCAGACAGAGAATTCTTCCCTCCAGTTGCACAGATGAATAGTCGAGATAATCAAGTGCGATAACTGAATGAATTCAACTGTCTTACTGCAATAATCTAGTCTTGTCTCTCTCTTATCGCAGTATGGTAGGGAACCCGCACTACACTAATAGAATTTTTAATTTGTCAGGCAGCCCATAATACTCGATTCAAGTATTTACTGTTGCCTACCATACTAAAGAATTACGCTCCTCTAAACGATAAGAGAGAGATAAGACTAGAATAATGAAGTAAGACAACTGAATTTAGTGTGTTACAGCAAGTGATTGTCTCGACTATTCATCTGTGCAACTGGAGGGAAGAATTCTCTGTCTGATGCATTGTATATCGTATATTTCAGATGTGAATTTCCAAACCTGTATACAATATACAATGCATCAGACAGAGAATTCTTCCCTCCAGTTGCACAGATGAATAGTTGAGACAATCACTTGCTGTAACACACTGAATTCAGTTGTCTTACTTCATTATTCTAGTCTTGTCTCTCTCTTATCGTTTAGAGGAGCGTAATTCTTTAGTATGGTAGGCAACAGTAAATACTTGAATCGAGTATTACGGGCAGCCTGACAAATTAAAAATTGCGTGTGTAGTGCGGGTTCCCTACCAATCCTACCATACTGCGATAAGAGAGAGACAAGACTAGATTATTGCAGTAAGACAGTTGAATTCATTCAGTTATCGCACTTGATTATCTCGCCTATTCATCTGTGCAACTGGAGGGAAGAATTCTCTGTCTGATGCCTTGTATATCGTATGTTTTCGATGTGAATTTCCAAATCGGTATGTTAAAAATAACAAATAGGTGCCATGAAATTAACTGCCAGATTATTATAATCAAAGTTTCATTTCAACAATTATTCTGTTTTGTATTGTTAGTTGAAGTTCTCAAGCTCAAGTCCATTTCTAACTAGCTATAGGTTCGGTACTCTCAGAGCAATAAACTCTTCAATTTCATTCACCCACACTAACCAGAATGTTCTGATTTCAGGCGCTGAAATAGCTAAACCCAATAGCCAGCAGAGGTGTTTTCACTGCTAAACCAATATTTGATGTTGAATTACGAAGTTGCGAATTGAACTCTAAGATAAATCTCGAACTGCTAACAGTGTTTGTACAGAATACTCAAATATGAGTTTTCCAGCTTTGAAGTTCAAATATTGGGCGTTCAGATGGCGCACTATGCTCCCTAAGGGATTTTGAGATATGAAATCTGATTTTCCGATACTTGCTTAATGAATTATAATCCAATTAGTATGTTTAAGAACATAGCAAGTTTATTTTATTTGATCATGTGTAGAGAAAGTTATGACAAACAAAGCCCTGAGCAGGAGCTTTTGAGCGTTCGTTCTTTGGTTAAGCAATAAGACTATTTCCTCAAATTTCATATGAGATTTGAGATTGATACCAAATATGTAAATGCAGAATCTCGTTATAATCGGCATTATATTCTGAAAATTATTCAGAAAATAAAATATTCAATGAAAAAATTGAAAAAATAAATTCTATCGTTCTGATAATGCGATCCTCCTGAAATTTTGTATGAATATTCAGTATATTAGTTTTCATTCACAAAAGAAATTTCACTCCAATCGGATATCCTGCTATGAATAATATGATTCTTTTTTTCAATACTCCAAATGAATTTTCTATGGTTCTGTTCACACTATCGCCACAAAATTTTGCATGAGGCTTGTTATGAGCATCTTGTATTTGGCCGTAACATTTGATTTCGATTGGTTTCGTTTCTTCTGAGACATTGAGGAACCCTGTACGATTTGGCTGGTTGCAGTCTAATTGACTGCAATGAAAAAACAAAAAATTCTGAAGATTTTACTAGTTTGTTTTGTTTGAAGAAGGTTTCTGATATTGACACCGAAACGTTACATTATCCTTTTCATTTATTTTCTTTTTTAGTTTTACTGTTAGGCGACAATTTTTCCAAAACCAGTTTTCTCCTGGCGCAGGAGCACTTAATCTCAATTAAACATTTTTAAATTTGTGTTTCAGCGACTGGGAGTCAAATCCTATTAAATTAAAAAATAACAAAAGAGTTTGTGTCAGTGGAAATAAGCTTTCGATATGAATATTCCAGCTTATCCTTCGAACGAATTATAGCATTCAATCACTATACTTATACTAGGACAGAAGTTTTTCACAGAGATTTTCTTCCTTAGTGCTCTTGTCAGTGTTGACATCAGTCACGATTTTTTCTTCATGAGAATTTTTTTAACAAAAATTGAATAAATACATGCTGTGCCCATCTATGGGGGATGATTACCTTTAAATAGGGTCCTGTAGCGGTCTTCAAAGAACAGAAGATCCGAAAAATCATCGCTTGAAGGCCAAACCTCCCTTCTAGTATGGTACCCCTATTTGCACTAGTCTCAGCTAGGGATTGTTTTGTTTTATGTATTGTATTACGTTAGGTCTTGATTCGTGAGATATCACACTCAGAAATGATTGCTGCGCTGTTTAAATTTTCTCTTGGTAATACTATGAAATATACAGTGTGTTTGGTCATGACTTAGCGATAATTAAAGAGCATCAAATTTACCTAATATTATCGACAAGAACACCCACGTTGGGAAGTTCATCCCCTTAGTGTTGGAGTAGCCCGCATTTAAAATTTACTTTTTTATTTTCGTTGACCCTTCCAAATAATATCGATTTCCTCGGACATAAAGGTCATACAGATGTGAAAAAAAATGTTTTATGAAAGATGATACTACAACCTTTCATTAAAATAGAACAATATGAAAGCATTCAACTTAAAAATACCATAAGAAATTCTTTAAAAACATTTTATTGAAAAAATGTAATAATTTAAATCCGCAATAATATAAAAACTAGCACATTAAAGTATAATTTTTTTCAATGATTTAACACGCAAGGATATCAGTTATTAAACAACATCTATAGTCCGTTCACGAAAGGTTGAGCACATAGTAGGCGTTTCTTTATTTATTTGAAGTTGGCAGTATTTACTGTCATAGAGTAAAAATAAAGTCAACGTTGCCGAATGTACTCGGCCTCGTCCGACGAGCTTGCGAGTTATCAGAGAACTCTATGCAATATGACAACATTGCGTATCAATCTGACAAAAAAATAAAGAACATACCCAAAATTTCAATATACACAGTGGAATATGCCAAATTTCCATGGCCAACCGACGGCTCACCTTTCGTGAACGGACTATACATCATTTCGGTAAGGTACATAATTTGGGAGTTACTGCTGTTCGAACATGACCACTACGCGAGCGCCCATAGCATTTTTTTTGTTGCTATAGGTCAGGAAGGCCACTGTCTGTCTACAAAGCAGGGGCGACCATTTTGAGCAATTATTATAAATAATTTGTTTGATTGATTTATTGAATTATCGAAAGTACAGTACTGAGTTTTATTTGATCAATTTTCATAAGGGTCATGTTCGAACAGCAATTAGTTTCTAATTATGTAACTTACAGAAATTATTTAGGTATCGTTTTGTAGTTAATATTCTTGCGTGTTAGCTCATTAAAAAAAATTAAGCTTCTATGTGCTAGTTCTTGTACTATTGCGGGTTTGCTAAAAAAATCAGTACACATTTTCACTAAAATTTTCTTGAAGAATTTTTTTACGACATTTCTAAGCTAAATGTTTTCATATTTTTTCACTTTAATAAAAGGCGGGGTAGTATCATCTTTCAAATAAAATTTTTTTCACATCTGTAGGACCTTTATGTCCAAAGAAATTTATATTATTTGGAAGGGTCAACTAAAATAAAAAAGTAAATTTAAAATGGGGGCCACTCCAAAACTTATCGCTAAGTCATGACCAAACACACTGTACATTCTATACCCATTGTTTGATATACGAAGGGTTCTGTAGAGGTATATCTCAAAAGAATGATACACATATAACAAAGAGATATAACCATAAAAACTGTGCAATTCTGAGATATTAGCACTGATTTATTCGACCATATGTGGCATAATGGAAGGATTCACAAAATAATTAAGTTAAAGTCGTTTCCACCAAGTAACGGTCCAATCTATCGAAAATATTTAATTCGTTTCAAACGGCGTCTAGCATAATCCCTTTTATGAAAGATCGCAAACTTCCGAATTCCCTGCATAAAACGTCGAGTTTTCCGAATATACCAGTCAGTTGTAGCAGACGGTTTTCCCGAAGACTCCAAATGTCTCGTCAACCTTTATAAAAGGACGATAAACATTAAGACAGTCTCCTGTATCCCATTCAAATTGCGTCTGGATAGTCGAGCCTTCAGCCTTTACGATGTCAGAATCAGGTTGTTTCACCCTATTTCTAGAAAATCGATAGTCTACTCGGATGTGTATACTTTACGAGCCCTAAAACGTTTCATGTAGTTTCCTGTTCCTGTTTTATTATGGCTTTCGTCGTTTCCTAGATTTTATGTTTGAACGTATGCAGTCTTATTGAATTTTCAGGACTGTAAATTCGGAAATTTTTCCTCGACATTTGGATGTCTTGAAGTTTATTGGTGTATCATATTCATAGAGATCGGATAGTATAGAGTTGCCATCATTGAAATAAACGTGGTATCAGATGCGCCATATTACTACCACCTAACGTCAAAATCGACAATCGTTGAATTTTCTGGAGGAATTGTGATTCTTGCGCCTGTTCTAGTTAAATTGTGATTTTTCTTCTTAAAAATATACAGTAAATGGTATCGTGCACTGTAAGGCTTCTTCAAGCAGAAAAAGACAGATAAGAAGAAAATTAGAGGAAAAAACATATCACAGGTAGGGATGAGTACTAAACAGATCCGCTTCGAAATTTTTGCTAGTCTATCTGCGCAATCTGATATCCTTCTTATGTGTATATTATCGTCCGAAGAAAAATTGTTTATCCACTCCTATAGAGTAATTTGTCAATTATTCAACTAATTTCTATGGTAATAGTAGCTATAACACAACCGTAGCATTCTATGAACCGAAAAGCGAGTGTTATAATAACACCCGCCCATAACACCCGCTAATTAAAATACCTAGGAAAAATGAAATTGCTTACAAAAAAAAATGAATAAAAAGTAGGATCGATCCGGAAATCTATTTCAACCATCTAGATAACGTTCTAGCTATTCATTCCAGATTCATGTTTGGAAAACCTAAATTTTGAAGTTGCGAAAGTACTTGGTTGATTAGTTATAGACTCTGATTTGATTCTCGACCACAGAGTACAGAGTTTGACGGTTGGACGAAATGTTGTCAACGCTTTTGACCACTGTTCAAAATTTTTTAAATGCAGATTAATTCGAATTTTACTGAAGAAGTCGTGGATAAAGTATAGTATTCAATTCGTGGTAATGCTCAAAACACCTGCATTACCGCTCATTGAATAATATACTATTATTTGTTATTCATTGTCCTTATTCGAACAGGATTCCTAAAGACTAAACACGTCGTATTTTTTGGGTGAAATTTTGTAAACAGAAAAAAACTGACAACTTAATTCAATCCTGAACTTTCCTCTATAAGGGTCCCCAACTTAGCCCCGCCCTATTTTTCCTTACTCAATTGTATGTCATTGCGTCTCTTCCCTACTATATCTTGATGATCATATTCAAGATATTTGAAAAGATAAATTAATATTCGATAATAAAAAAAAATATATTCTTTGTAATATTATTTTTTTTCCATTATCCATCATTGCTTGTTTTGTTCAACGTTTCGGGTAGCAATGGTAAGCTGTCAATCTTTCGTCGTCATTTTTTGAGAATGTTTGTTATATTTGACAGTTCTTAGAATAGTTATTTTCCCAACAAGTGCGGAAAGTGATACTTTTCCGCACTCGACTGCCGTTGACCGAACGACGCCGACGCGAAGCAGTCAAGGGCGGGAAAGACACTTTACGCATGAATTACGAACATTATTTTCTACGACCGCATAAAGATTCAAAAAGCACATTGAAAATTTACATTTTATTTCAACATGCAAAACATTCCATGAAAATGGAACATTAATATTAATAATAGTATTTGCAACCATGTTTATCAAACTGAAGAAAGATAGCAGAAATTTGGACACTTATTATTCAAAAATTTTTATTCAAAATTTGCCGACGTATCGGAGAAGCATTTCTCCTTTCTCAAGGCTTATTTTATTCTATTATTAAAGAAGAAATTTTTGAATCGTCAAACATGAGAAAAAAAGTTGGACATTCGCCAGATTTGTCATAAAATTGTTGTTCTACACAAAGATTTTTTGTTGAGTTCTGTTTACACGGGTAATTTACCCATGTAAACAGAACTCAATAAAAAATCTTTTTAAAATTTTAAAATTTTTATTCAAAATTTGCCGACGTTTCGGAGAAGCATTTCTCCTTTCTCAAGGCTTATTTTATTCTATTATTAAAGAAGAAATTTTTGAATCGTCAAACATGAGAAAAATAAGTTGGGCATTCGCCAGATATTGTCAAAAATTGTTGTTCTAGATGGGTAAATTTACCCATGTAAACAGAACTCAACAAAAAATCTTTCTAGAACAACAATTTTATGACAATATCTGGCGAATGTCCAACTTATTTTTCTCATGTTTGACGATTCAAAAATTTCTTCTTTAATAATAGAATAAAATGAGCCTTGAGAAAGGAGAAATGCTTCTCCGAAACGTCGGCAAATTTGAATAAAAATTTTTGAATAATAAGTGTCCAAATTCCTGCTATCTTTCTTCAGATTAATATTAATGTTGAAAACACAGTTTGTTGTTGCATTCTGCAAATGCGTCAGAATAGCTGGTCCAGAATAGTTAGCTGTTGGTAACTTGCTGTCGAGAGTAACACTCGTAGATTGCAAAGTGAAGATGACGGAGACGGCATCAGTTGCAAGTTGCCAGTACATAAATCAATTTTATTCGAGATAGTTTCATTCTTTTCTACGGAGTCCTCCAAAACTCTAGGCAACAGCAGTTGACTCCAGCTTCCAAGACGTTTTATGTTGGTTATCTCTTTGCCTGATACTGCTAGAAACGATGCCGAGGATCGTCTTAAACAGTGACCTGTGTAACGTTCTGGGTTTATGTAGGCCTAAGTAGGAAGCGATCTCTTACTTTTCCGCACTAGTGAGGGAAAGTGACACTTTCTCAACTGAAATGAGTGAGGGAAAGTGGGTAAAAACGCACGGTCGTATAAAAAATAATTATAGATGACTTTGAATTTTTGATTTATTGACTTTCCAAAAAATTCCATCTTCGTTTAGCTAGATCTCATCATTGGGGTCCAGAGAATTTTATCAGAGAGTTTTATCAGGACTTCAATTACATGGCAACCATAACTTGATATACAGGGTGTTTCCTAAATATGCGGCAAAAATTCAGGGGATTGTTCCTTGGACTATTCTAAGAATATTTTGTCCCTTGATGATTTTTGAAAAACCTCTTTGTTTCGAAGATACAGGGGAAACTAAACTTTAGATAATAACATTTTATTATGAAAAATTACATGGAAATTTAACTTAACCTACAAAAACTGTTGAAAATGACCACCTCTAGCCAAAAAAACGAATTCAAATGAAAACCGTGTTTAATCTGTATTCCTTTACCATCTGAACTTATCAATTTTAAGTCAAAAAACTGGCCGTTTTTAGTAATTGGAATGTTGTTAAACAAATTTAATTTTGATTTTTTTTCAGATTTTTCAATTTCCTCGATGGTGATCCATTCAGATTAAAAAAAAAAAGATTTTTCTGGACAACATAATGATAGCGATTTGAACTCCAATCTTCTCAAAATTTAATTTAATTTCTCTTTGTTATACTGAAAATTCGACGACTAATTCATATCAGAGAACCCATAACACATCAAATAAACGAATAATATTTAGCTGTTATTTGTTATTATATTCAAATTTTTTCCCTAGAAAAATTTGATTTCTTCTAAGTTGGTTTTTTCCTCATAAGTATTAAATATTTCGAAATATAATGAAGAATGATCTTACGATTCAATCTGTCATTAAATATACCTAGGTTTCGAAACTTATTTCCAAATCACAATAACTAATTCTGAGTACATCAGATAGGTGTCCACTTTCTTGGTGGAAGTGTTTAAGAGCTCCGTACTGAGTGATGAAATTAAATGCTTGCCGAAACGTTGGATAGAACATCCAAGATAATGGAAACAGCTCAAATAATCTTTCAACTAATGAGCCATTATCAAGAATATTCCGTTCACAATTAAATGCTATAAAATATACCCATAAGGATTTCATACCACATGAACAAAAATATACCATAATCGAATCTATATTCAATTGAACTTGGTGAAAAACCTTCAGAACTAATCAATATTTTAGCAGATGTGATGTAAACAATGTCATTCTCATAACAGCATTATTCTGTTCAATAGCTCAACATTTAACTTTGGTTTGTTATTCCTATTCAATTCACTCAAAAATAAACCCTCAATTATTAATATCTTCACCATTTTCGAAATCTTGATAATTTCATCTAACTACAAGGGTTAATTTGTATTTAATGTGCTTTCCCGATTATTCAATGATAATATTTGGTGTCTTCGATATCATCATGAGTGGTATACTAAATTATTTTGATATCTCAAAACGGTAACCAAAATAAATGGAATTTAATCAAGTACAACCTCTCCCTAATTAAGATCAGTCGCAAGTAAAAACCCACAAGAGAACCAAAACCTCATAAACCCTAAACACTCTTCAATTTCCAATTAAATCTACTGTCAGTTGAATCGAACTAACCTACAGCTTCAATCCACCCAAAGAGTAAACTCCAATATTCATGCGCTCACCTTTGCAAACGCGCAGTATCGTAAATTTGTCAACAAACAAGACAGTAAACACCATCCTGTCATGTTTACGGCCACTAAACAAGCCCAAAGGACGAGCTCACGTAGGGAAAAAACTCCGTTACCCCCCCAATTTTATAAAAAATTCACAAACCAGACATCCTCGCAAAAAACCCCTACATGCCTTTAACAGTCTCGAAGTACATCAGGAAACCTTATAAAGAACCAAATAAATTCCATCCACTTATTCTAAACCCTCAAAAAAAAACTTATATGTCATACTGGAGGTAAGAGAATGCTCTACAAAATCATACGTCACTTTATTGTGAAATTATATCCAACGGAACATGGTTGTTTTGCTACATTCCTCAAGTTCTACCCAGTGGATTCAATTGAATCAAATGAATTCTAAGCCCTCAAAAGATAACTAATGTCATACTGGAGGAATAAGAATGCTTCCCACAATCTAACAGAACATCACCTTTTTGCTATATTTTCTCAAGCTCAACTCAATGGGTTCAATTAAACCAAATGAATTCCATCCACCTCTTCTAAACCCTCAAAAGAGAACTTACTTACTTACTAAGTTACTTTATTGCGAAGTTTTATCTAACAGAACATAGCCTTTTTGCTACTTTTTCTCAAGGTCTACCCAATGGATTCAATTGAACCAAATAAATTCTTTCCACTACCTCTAAACCCTCAAAAAGGTAATCAAATGTCATACTAGAGGAGGGAGAATGCTTTCCACAATCTTGACTCATTTAATCTAACTGAACATAATCTTTTCGCTACTTTTTCTCAAGGTCTACTCAATGGATTCAATCGAACTAAAGGAATTCTTTCCACTGCCTCTAAACCCTCAAAAAAGGACTTATGTGTCATACTGGAACAATCCTATGTTACTTTATTGTGAAACTAAATCTAACGAAACATAACCTTTCTGTTGCTTTAACCAAAGGTCTACTAAATGCAAATGAACACTGAATAACTTTTGGTCATACTAATCATACTGATTGCTATAAAAAATTGACCAACCTGCCATCCTTGCAGAAGAAGGCTCCTATCCACTGTCCTCAGCCACATCACAGCGTCTCCAGCTTGGAAGTCCCTCAATTTGAAGCATTTGGCGTGAAGAAACAATCCTAGGCATTTCAACAATTCTGAGGTTGATGCTTGTATGACAGTTTTTTTCGGAGGTGCTACTGGTACAACTTGGTTTTGAGTATTGAGGGTATGTTGGCTTAGTAGAGTTTGCTTATTCGACAACTTATCACAGTTCACATGATGATTAGTGTTGTTGTTCTGGTTGTTAACTCTTACTATATCTAGAGCTATTGTTGTTGAGGACTTTGAGGTGGAGTAATACGAACCTTGTTTTTGTTGCTGTATGTTTTTGTTTTTGTCTATGACAGGATGTATGTTGTCAACTATAGGTTGTTTGTATACTGTTACATTCTTGTTCTTGTTGTCTAATTTCTTCTTGTTGTTGTATTCTGTCGAAAATCTTTTCCAGGACAACATGTTTATAAATACACTGTGCTTCTTCAGGTTCTTTTCCAACGCATTCTTTTCCGAGATGATCCTAGCGTTGTCATTGTTGCAGTTGTTTATGTTGTTGCAGTTCAAATTATGGTTGTTGGAGTTTGTCAGGTTCACGTTGGGTTTGTTTTCACGATTTTTCACATTGTTAAGTTGCTCGTACGAGAAATTGTTCAGGGTGAAATCCGCGTTCGAACTGGTCGTGTATACAGGGCGTCTCTCGCGAGGCGAAAAACTCAGCACGGTGCCCATTTCGACCACTGGATGGCGACTCAAAATAGTTAAAAACAGCACATCTTCGGGGTTTCCACCAACAAACACGAACTTTTCTCAGGGTGTCTTCTCCGCATAAATGCATGCCCAGGGGTCGATCGCAATGGGGATGGAGCGCCGGCGCCAGGGAGTTTCCTAGCAACCCCATGATGTCATAAGAAATCAATATTACTACACCCTCTCCGGCCAGTGATGTTCCGGGTGTTACAATTGTTACATTTGTGTTTCATTTCAGACCTGCTGTTAATACGGTCTCACGTTTAGAGCGCTGGTATTTAAACGAGTGCTATATCGGTTTGCCAAATGTCTGTAATTTTCGAATTTTGAAAATGATCTCGAACGTTAGGGTTCGCTCCCTGATGACGAATGTGTGGTTTGCTAACCAGTCAAATCGTACAGGGTGCTCCATAAAATATGGTTATTTGCATGATTTCAGAAATATTTTCGGCGGCTTTCGTGATTCTACATTTTAATATGCCTTGCTGTGATAATGAAGTTCATTTACTTCAGAAAAATTCCGGAATACTGTATTTTTTGCAAGACATGTAAAAAACACGATTTGTTAAAGAAAGCAACATTCCAGAGTTGAGTATATACAGTAGCGTGGGTTTATTATGGATAATAGGTATGTATTAAAATAATTAAGTTTTATTCTGTAAAAATACAATTAGCTACATGATGTACCGCTGCTAATAACAGTAAGGTGATGCTTCTTTTTACTTAAAAACATCCTATTGATCTAGTTTATGAAGATGTTATATTTATCCCTTTTCAGTACTCCTGAGAAAGACGACACTGCCTTTGGATTGTCAAATTCAAAAACAACCAAATATTTGCCGTATCTGCAAATTAATTCTAACAGTACCAATAAGAGGTGTTATTTTGATATTCAAAGAAAATGCCATTTTTCAATATAAATGATCGGATGTTTATTCCATTATAAAGAAGGAGCCGTTAATAGTGGAAAATAACATCAGGCAAATGATCACGCTTACAGGATCATATCCCTTTAATGAAATTTTTCATAACCAAATCGCAAAGTGGCTGCCCCATGTCCTTTATCCTTTGAGGTCTTGAATCGACGCTGGGCTATTAGCGTAGACTTTCTCTTTCACGTAGCCCCAAAGGAAAAAGTAGCAAGATGTTAAATCACAAGATTTCGGTGGCCAATTGTGATCAACTCTTCGAGAGATAACACGGTCCGGTAACTTTTCCCGCAAAAGATCAATGGTTTCGTTGCTTGTGTTGCACGTAGCGCCGTCTTGATCAAATAAACGTTGTCCAGATCAATGCTATCCAATTTCGGCCATAAATAGTTATTCAATCAATTAGTTTATTGAAGACAGCGACTAATGGTCAAGATATTTTAACGTGCAACACGTGTTCAGCTGCATAGTGGCCAGCTCGATACACTTACGACGGCTGTTTATCAAGCTCCGGAAAGAAAATTTAGTCAGTAGGAGTCGGCAAATATTGTTATTCAATCAACTAGGTTATTAAAGACAGCGACTAATGATCAAGATATTTTTACACGTGAGCGGAGCGTAAATATGTAGTTCGAGACCATTAGTCGCTTGATTAATAACCGAGGTGATTACAAGATTTTTCCGACGATCTCAACATGAATTTTGTATAAATTCTTGATTGAAATGCATTCTCATTTTGCACAAGATATACATTTGATATACTTACCTAATGGAATTTCTATGTATAGAGTTTTGACATTTCTCGTAGTGTTTCTGAATACTTTGTGTACGGTTGCCATGAGGATTGCACATTAAAATATAGCATAAATTGAGCATTAAAATGAGACATTAATGCTCAATTTCGTACACATTAAAATCACCTTTTATTTCGAGGTCGGCGGAAAAAATCATTAATCATCTCTTGGTAGCGCAATCCATTCACCGTAACGTTGCTCTTTGCACTTTCAGCTACAGCAGCAATATTTTCGGCTGTTCTGGAGCGACGTGCACGGGTTCTATTCTTCACATCACTAACAGCTCGAATTTTTCCACCAATTTCTTTATTGCGGTCCGACAAAGTGCTTCACGATGACCCAAAAATGTTCGAGTTTTACGAACCGTCTCTGCCAAATTTCCACTATTTTTGTAGTGAATTTTAATAATTTCAATTATTATTATAATTCTTGAAGCGTGTACGATACACGCTTCAAGAATGCATTTTTAGTAATGTCCTTAGACTATATCCCGATACTTCTTAAGTCTAAGGTAATGTCGTACTTTCTACTTGTTAAATGTCAAAAAATGACAGCTTCAAACGTGACACATACCGGGCTATTCAAAACAACACCTTTCATTGGAAACCCTTTATTGATAACACACTAAGTGCTGATTCACAATGGACGTAACCATAACGAACACGTAAACGTACTTTGTCCGTGAACGTAATGGTGTTCAGAATGGACTTTGGGCGCAGTAGCAAATTATAAGACGTTTTTGTAGAGTAAGAAGATGTTTCTGTACCTTTATAATAAGTTTTCTATGAATTTTTTGACAATTGATTATTGTGAAGTGTTGTCATTAATAAAAAATGTATGAAGTATTGAGTCTGTTTTTATTGAGACGATGTTTGAAAAAAAGAAAAGAAATTGAAGAGTAAAATTCTAGAAAAAAAAACGACGTTGGTGGGTTTTAGACCTACAAATCTAGAAAGAGAAAAGCGCGGAGAAAAACGTTAGAATTACGGACTACCATAAGTTCAACGTAAACGTTAAAATTACAGAGCCTATTGGAACAGTTCCATATGATTTGCATTGGTTTAATTTGCGTTTTTCGATTACGCTTCGGGAGTTTTATGGTTACGTTCATTGTGAATCCAGCATTAGGACTTATCTAGGTTTTTCGTTGATCTGAGGTGTCAATTCTATTGCTGTTACGAAATGTTACAATTCACAATTTCGGCGTGTTACAATTTTTGGAAGCCAAGAACACCCTCTCTCCGGCGAAGATGGTGTAGCAGGGGCGGAATCTGGCGAGAGGGTACAAGTGAGCGGTTTTTAGGGGTGGAAGCTGTTGTTTGATGTTTTAATTTGTGTGAAATCGGAGATGCCGACGTTTGGGCGTTATTGCGACGCTGTTAATCTGGATCTGAGATGATGAGGATGGAGCAATTTGCTTCCAGATGAGGTCCTGGTGGTTGCTGATAAATGGATTCGTCTTCGTTTCTCGGATGCATTAATTTACTGGGTCTAAGATTTATGTCATGTTATTAATTTTTGATGCGCGCTTTCCTTGAGGAAAAGCGTGCCTTAGTTTGGCCCAATTGGTTCGAATTTTTATGCGAGTTCTGAGAGACTTGCTCGGAGTCACTGATGAAGATTTAGATGTCAAAAGTAACTTTGTTCGGTCGGTCATTCGTTAAAACTTTAAGCGGAATGGGTTAAAGACTTGATTTTTGAGTATATATTCATACATATCGCTTATAGTCCGTTCACGAAAGGTTGAGCACATAGTAGGCGTTTCTTCATTTATCTGAAGTTGGCAGTATTTGCTGTCATAACGTAAAATATAGTCAACGTTGCCGAATGTTTACCCGGCCTCGTCCGACGAGCTTGCTAGTTGTCAGACAACTCTATGCAATATTGACAACATTGCCTATCAATCTGACAAGAAAATAAAGAATATTACCTAAAATTTTAATATACACAGTGGAATATGTCAAATTGTCATGGCCAACCGACGACTCAACCTTTCGTGAATGGACTATAAGTTTGTCAATAGACCTGATATAGTTCTTCCGTCTACTGATTTGAAATTTCAGTTATCAAACAGTTTCAAAACAAGAAAGTCTATCAGTTTCATAGACTCATAAAAGAATGGACAGAACGTGTGAATGAGAATATTGACTTCAGACAAGAATGGAATAATATTAGGGCGAAGCACAGAACTTATAATAAAAACATTGGATCGTAGATATCTACGCATTGAATATTTTTATGTTCTGTGATTTTTCCAACATAAGAGAGAGATAGAGAGATACTGTGAGGGATAGAGTGATTTTAGTTTGGTCTATGCTTTACACTAATATTACTCCATCCTTCAAAGTATCTTTCTCTCTTATGTTGGGGGCACGAAACTTAATGTGAGAGTCACGTGACGCCCTGTCCATCCTTTATGTGAATGGCCATATTTTATGGAACACCCTGTACGATTCGTCTGGTTAACGAACTCAACCGAAACATTTGACACCCATACTCACCCTGAACATTTCAAGTCTCTCAGACAATCCCTTCGAAAGTTATTGTGTAATTGAATTTGACCTCGAATTCGTCATCAGCGAGTCAAACCCTATCGTTTGAGACCATTTTTGGTTCACAATTCGAAAATTACGGACATTTGGGTAAAACGATATAGCACTCGGTAGTACGACTGCTCAAAAATAGTACCCAGAGAGGATAATAATGTTATACCTTTTATTGATTGAAGAAGTCTACCAAGATATTCATCTTCATATCTTGAACTTACATTTTTATTTTGTGAAAGAGCTTCAAAACATTTCTCGTATATCAAACAACATTGCGTATGTTTTTCTCGTGTAAATGGGCCACCACATATTCCTTTATGATGATAGAAAAATACAGGGAAAAAACTTCAGCAATAAACTCTGGCTCCCTGTGTAAGTGTAATGGTTTGTTTGAAGAGTAACCTGAAATATTAATTACGAAAGCTTTTGTATTTAAACGAATTTTCTTCTTCGCTTACATTTAGATCCGGTAAATATATTCCGAAATAACATCTGAAATAGTGAACGAATGAGAAGCAACTTAAAGGAAGAAAGAAGTAATATAGATTTCAGAATTTTAGAATATTAATCAGGGAACTCTACAGATCCTTAATAAAGGTTTATAATTTATCATTTACCATATTATTAAACAATGGTATTTCACCCTAAAATGCAAATTGAATTTTCACAGGAGCGAAATCAATGATTGGTGTCACGTCACCAAGAAAATAGGAAGACTTAGCACATTAATGTAAAAATTTGAAAAATATCTAATTCAGTGGATCTCTCATGTTCAAAGTTATTACCACACTTGTACAGTAGGCCGTTGAACTCCTTAATTCCATAACAACCCCTAACTACAAGCGATCCAAAGTAACCAAAACAACCACCCCCTATCGAGACGTGTAACAAACGAACCATTTCATTTCCCGGATTACAGGATCGGATCAAGTCTTAAAATTGAATACAGCCCCAAGATGCAGCGAAGAATTACTCAACATTTTTTAATCCTACCTTATATTTACAAAATACAACATTTTTGAGATACTGGGTGATAAAAGCTCTAGAAAAACTTCTATAACAATGATGATACAGCATTTATATTTCAATGTATTACGGTACTCGGTTCCACTGCATTGAGATACTTTTTCTGATATATATTTCATTTCTTAACAAATTTGATATACAGGGTCAAGGAAAAAAGTTAAATGCGTAGTGCCATGCTATAGAGAGCCATAAAATATGAAAAAAAGGTCCCATGCATATATGTCTGAAACTGCTTCCTTTAAGAAATACGGGGTGTTAAAGTTTATAATTCAACCAGTTATGATCACTGTTCATTCCATTTCATCGTATATGTGTTCCATAGTATGAATATTCTAAGTTATTATATGTCAATGGCAGGAGTTAAAAATGTTCTTCAAATCTTTCTGATGGTTTAATTACTAATTTCCGGGACAAAATTATATCCGTTATATTTCAATTTCACAAATAAACTTTCTTTCTTTCGATTAATAAGCATAATTGACAAAACCAATTTTGAGCATAAAGCATAAACAAAATCTTAGAATATTCATTCTATGGAACACACGCAATGAAATGGAATTAACAGTGATCATAACTGCTTGTATTTTTTATTTTTGGCGAATAAAGTATCTATCAACTGTATCGAAATTTTGCGAGAGACTTTTGTTCTCCAGAATTGACTAGGAAACCATAAGAGGATTTTTATTTTTCGAAAATCTATCCCACGAAAACAGTTTTTTAAGGAAAATCATAAGTGGTTGGTATTTCCAACCCCTTATAATAAAGTTATGTGATTGAAAAAATTGGGTGAGTTGTGAGTAACATCTACTTAATGAATCATATTATGTATAGTTTTATGTCCAGTATTTTCTAGGACTCTTAAAAAACTCAAAAACTGTCAACACATCATCGCCTTCAAAGGCTGTATCTTGGAATGGGGGTCGATTTCGAAAAAAAATTATATGAATTACCCCTGCGTATTTTCATCGAGGAATCATCTCCTAAAGCCTTCGCATTTGTTTAAAGACACCCTGTATAATGAATCGGCGGCTTTTTTCTACAGTAAATGAGCTTCAATTTCACATTGAAATGTAGAATCACGAGAATCAGCGCAAATATACTGATGAACAAAATTAGCGCACCACCTAAAATTTCGTTAAATTTTAACAATTGATATCTTCCCAATTTTTAGTCGGATTTCAATGTTTTTTTCTTTCAATTGTTGCTCTGTTATTGTCAAATTTCCTCCATTAAACAGAAGTCCAAAAAAAAATCTTTATGTTGTACAGGGCGTTTAAATAATGTCATGTTTTATAGTCAAATTTTAACGTCTTCTGTGGGCAATGCCAGGTTGCTGAAGCATATAAAAACAATAAAGCGTTGTAGCCTATATCTCTTGAGTATTCTGTTCTTTAAAAAACCAATTAATTCTGGAATCGTCCAGAGATATTCAACATTTCATCAACTCTTGTATGTTATGCATTATCGCTACCATTTGTCCGATTTAAACTTTTTTTGTAGCTCTTTTATTGGCGAATATCATACTACAATGAGATGTTCAAAAAAATTACTACATCATGCTGTACAGGGCATTTAAATTTTCGGTTTTTTTTTCATTACAGTTTACAGCCTTCTGTGGGCAATACCAGATACCTGAGGCTTCTAAAAACTATACAGTAATGTAGCCTGATGTTTCCTGAGTATTTTGCTTTTTTAAAAAGCAATTTAACTTGTACCCTTCTAAAAATATTCACATTTTTATAACATCTTGCATTTCATCCAAATCGGACAAATGGTTGCGAAGATATTCATGGCTAATGCATAAAATACAAGAGTTGATAAAATGTTGAATATCTCTGGACGATTCCAAGATTAATTGTTTTAAAGAAAACCAAAATACTCAAGAGACACTAGGCTACAACTCTTTATTGTTTTTATATGCCTCAGCAACCTGGCATTCCCCACAGAAGACGTTAAAATTTTACTATAAAACATGACATTATTTAAACGCCCTGTACAACATGAAGATTTTATTTCTTGGACTGCTGTTTAATGGAGGAAATTTGACAATAACATAGCTACAGCTTGAAAGAAAAAAACATTGAAATCCTTCTAAAGATTGGGAAGATATTCATTGTTAAAATTTAACGAAATTTTAGGTGGTGCGCTAATTTTGTCCATCAGTATATCTTGAAAATCATAAGAATAACCAAAGTGAGGTTAATGTTCATAAACAGCAGTAGGGAAATAGAGAAATGTTTACCTTTGTTTACATCTAACTGGGCCTATCTATGCTTTTTATTGATCTGAGTTTCCATTGATATATCGCTTGGGGCCTATAAATGTTCTTTATCGATCTGAGTCAACAATTACTCTTTTTCAGCACGAAGAAAAACCAACTGAATTTCAAATGCAATCATAAACCTGCCGGCACTAAAACTGCTTTGTTGATGACGCGTGTAATTGATACAAACGATCGTTTGAAGCCTTCCCTGTTCTTCCACCCTTACAGGCACCCCAAATTGCACAATGAGTACGAATATTCCCCATTTGCGATTTTAGCTGCATCCTCAGTCCCCAGCGAGCGTAGGCATGTCGATATCCACCCTCCGGTATGACCTTAAATAATTATGCGTTCAAATAGACACGAAGGGGTGCAACAGACGGAAGGGTTGAATGGACCTGCGGTCGAGGGGGTCTGGCGAACAGGTAGAGATGAGTTGGATGTTGAGGAATCTGTGAGTAAATGTTCAATATTTGCACTTAAGCTTCGAACAAATATTGGACTGAAAAAACATACTGAAATCGCGTTCCGAAAATTGGTGGTGGTTAGAGAATCGTGATTTATATTATAGATTGTTTAGGATTTTGACGGAGAGTTTAAATGGTCTGTATTTTGAAGTAAATCTTACCCCAACACAGTACGAAAAGAGAACACTTTGATTCTGATATTCACAAATTCGATTCTCTGCGAACACCGCGTTAAAAATGCGATATTTTCCAGAATTTGTGTCCGAGAATTATGTATAATAAAAAGCAGAAAAGAAGGCAAGAATGGTACTGATATGAAAATTGAAAAATGTGCGAGGAGCGATAAGAGATCACAGCTAATTTTAGATTACTATAAATAAATAAGTATTGAAAATTTTACCTATTGTGCACGAATGGAATTAGAAATTTAATGAATGGAATATTGAAAATATTCATATATTTATGGAACACTCTGTGCGATTTGGCTGGTTAACGAACTTAACCGAGCCATTTGGGACCAGAGCTGATCCTGAAAATTTCAAGATCTCTAAGACGATTCCTTGGAAAGTTGTTGTGCTAACGGACGGACGGGTGGCCGCACAGACAGAATTTAATTTGACCAAGAATTGGTCACAAAATTAGAAAATTACAGACATTTGAGCAAAACGATATGGCACTCGTTTAAGTAGAACGAGCTCTAAGGGAACGTTTCTTTAAGGTGAACTGAACAGGGGTATAATCAACTGCGACCCAAAAACTCTACTAATACAATCAAAACTAGAAAAAAATATATCAAGATTAATGAAAGCTTCAGTAAAGCCACCAAGCCACAGCAAAGGTTATGGGCCTTAAGATCAGTGATTTCATCGAGGCTTGTGTTGGTTTTTGATCATAAAAATTCAAATTTTATCGCAAATTTCTGGCGCTCTTTGAAACTTTCATTCACTATTGTTACTCTGTATATTCGCTTTTCATTTCTGTATAATTTTAAAAGAGATATTTTCCATTTGCAGCTATCGTTTTCAGCCAATGCCAAAATATGAAGTTTTTGAACAAATAAATTCAAATTTTTCACAACTAGGAACACAATTTCTAGCGATCTATAGGGCTTTTTGATACTTTTGTACCTACTGTTTATTCTTATCTTATTTTTGTACAAATTTGAAAGAGAAATTTTACATTTCAAGCAGTCGTTTCCAGCCAAGCCGAAATACTTAACACATTTTTCGAAAATGTTGTTTCCGAATCGTTTCACATGAAATTTCAATCCAGTGTTGCAACTCACTACAGTGAATACATACACAAAACTTATCAAGTAACTGTAAATTTTTAATGAACCGACTGAAAAACATTAGTACCTAAAGAAGACATCCGAAAGATGAAGGTTGTTGCGCTAGTTAAAATTAGAAAAGCGAAATTAACTTATATCTCCAAAATGGCTCATTAATGAAATCATGTTTCTATGAATTCCTTTACCCTTATTGAGGTGTTTAATCGACACCCAAAATCCATACTAATATTATAAATGCGAAAGTAACTCTGTCTGTCTGTCTGTTACTCTTTCACGCCTAAACGGCTGAACGGATTTTGATGAAATTTGGTATGGTGATAGATGATAACCTAGAAATGGTAATAGGCTATAATCACGCCATCGTTCTTAGGGGTAGGCAGTAGGCAGATAACTAAATTGAGTTAGTGATTTTTAGTCGTTTTTGTTGGAACTTTTGCTCTTTCACGTCTAAACGGCAGAACAGATTGTGATGAAATTTAGTAAGGTAATAGATGGTTACCTAAAAACGGATATAAGATCAAATGATCACGTCATTGTACTTAGGGGGTAGGAGGTAGGCAGAAAACTGAATTGAATTAGTGATTTTTTTTTGTTTTTGCTGGGAGTTTTGCTCTATCATGCCTAAACGGCTGAACGGATTTTGATGAAATTTAGTTAGGTGATAGATAGTAACCTAAAAAAGGATATGGGCTATTAATATTCATGCTATCGTACTTAAGGCGTAGGCAGTAGGTAGAAAACTAATTAAGTTAGTGATTTTTAATCGTTTGTTTTTTAATTTTACCTCATTCACGCCTTAACGTCTGAACGGATTTTTATAAGACTTGGTTAATATAAAGATAGGATCCTAGGCACGGACACAGGCTACTTTTCACGGCGGAAAATACCTCATTCCCGCGGAAATCTAGCGTGATCGTGTCAAAAAGCGCATGACGCCATAGCTACTGAAATGATTTTGATGTTTTTTTTTTAACTGAGTGTTACTAAGACTTCCTCTTAGTAGAAAACAAAAAAAACATATGCGGACGAAGTCGCGGGTAAAAGCTAGTAATATCTATTTGTGTGTCTTCGGGGGTTTTGCAAAATGGCGAATGCGCTGGTCTCATTACTGTCTCTGAATAATAATTTGTTAAAACAGTATAGTTATTCCAGAATGAAATTCAGTTAAGAGTTTGTTAAGTTTTGGAACTGCAGTATTCAAATCTTCAATATTCAATCTTGAGTTCCATCTCCGTTTTATTGTTGAATGGACCTGCAGTCGAAGGGGTTTGGCAAACAGGTACAGATGAGCTGGATGTTGAGGAATCTGGGAGTACCTAAATGGGATTATTGTAGGTTGTTAAGCGGGTTGATGGGGAATTTTAAAAGAGAATTTAAATGGTCTTTTGAAGTAAATCTTATCCCAGCACAGTAGGAAAAGCGAACACTGTAATTCTGATATACATTTATTCGATTCTTAGCGTACAGGGCGTTGAAAATGCAATATTTCTCAGAATTTGTATAGGGGAAAACCCGGATAGATGCCCACCTTTTTGAATTTGCCTCATATTTCTGAAAATATTGATTTTATAAGTGTAATTTCTATGAGTTTAGGAAGGACAATTATTTGATTTGAAATACTCAGACTTTTCTCTGATATAGCAATCCCCAATTTCACACAAATTTGATTTTTGTAGAACCTTTTTTTGGGGATAGATGCCTACAAGTATGGATAGTTGCCCCACCATGAAAATACTGGGAGGGATAAATGCCCTTCATACTGTGTTAACCAAAAACCCAACTAAATACAATGAGATTTTCTATGCTTAAAACAGCAACTTTATCTTCGCAACATGGATCGAATTAACAACAATTGTGCATTTTTGATTGAAATTTAAAAGCATATATTAAACGAAAAGTTGCATTCTTCATATTAACATAAAGCATTATTCCACACATTCATGATAAATTAATGAAATAATAAGTCTCAACAAAAATGATCAGGAATCAAGTTCAAAATCAAAATAACACAATGAAAATCTGCTAAGAAGATATGGTTTTAGTTAAGATGTCCTAAGGGGCACCTATACCTCAAAAAATCGAGGCAACTATTCTTGTCAATAGGGATAGATGCCCATGAATTTTTTTAATAAATTAGGAAGAAAACAAAAACTATTTGTACTCGGATGTACACTCAATGAAACACTGTATTGAGGTAATAAAAAAATAATGAATTTATTACCACTTCAAAAGTTATACAGCGGCAAATACTTACCTCTAAAACTTTGGCGTGTTTGTGAAGTTCGTTGCGCAGATGATCGCACACACTCGAAAAAAAACGGCTTCACTTTACAATAACCCTTACAAAACTCAGGTCCAGGATGACTGTAGCAGCTACTTATAAAATTAATTTTTTGATACATGTTTCGGAAGTTAGGTATTTTGAAAATGGGGCATCTATCCAACTGAGGCATCTATCCGGTTTTACCCTACTAGAATTATTATAGGAAGCAGAACAGAAAACAATCCATTTTTCTTTTGAAACCTAAAGAATGGTACCGAATGTGTAAGCAGAGCGGCATATATCACAGCTATTCTAAAATGGAGATAAATCAATAAGTATTGAAAATTTTACCAATTGTAAACGAATAGAATTATTATTGAATTTAACTCCATTTAAAATTTGAAAACTGAAAGATTGAAAAGTATTGGAATTGAAGAAGAAAACGTTCCCTTGGCGTGTCCTACAGGCGTTAAAGATGTTCCACATTGTCCTTAAATGTATTAAAGCTACGAAGCCACTGCACAGGTTATGGGCCTTAAGATCAGTCATTTTGCCTAGACTAAAGCCGGTATTTGAACATGAAAATTTGTATTTTTCCGACTATGATCGCAAACTTTTGGCGCTTTATTGGACTCATTGGACAACGAATGCAAATTCTTGGTTATCTATGAGGCCGATTGATGTAATTATTAATTCCGTATATTCATTTCTTATTTTTGAAAAAATTTAAAGGAGAATGTTTTTAATTAAGCTATCTTTCCAACCCATGGCAGAATACCTACTCACATTTTCCGAAATATTGTTTCCAAATCGTTTGACAGGAAATTTTAATCTGATGTTGCAACTCACTGCAGTGAATACATACACAAAACTTTTCAATGAACTGTAATTTCTTAATGAACCGACTGAAAATCATTAGTAGATACCTAAATAAGTTATCCGAAAGATGAAGATTGTTGCGCTAATTAAAATTAGAAAAGCGAAAATAGCTTTCATCTCCAACATGGCTCATTAACGAACTCATGTTTCTATGAATTTTTTTTACCTATTTTGAGGTCTTTAATCGGCACCCGAAATAATCTTTGTGCGTCTTCGAGGTTGTTGCAAAATGGTGAATGCGCCCGTCTCATTACTGGCTTTGATTAATACTTGTTGAAACAGAATACTAATACCTGAATGAAATGCTGTCAAGAGTTTGTAAAGTTTTGGGACTGCAGTATTCAAATTGCAATATCTTAAGGTCCCACTCTGTTTATTATTGAATGGACCTCCAGTCGAGGGGGTTTGGCAAACAGGATGATGAGGAATCGGTGAGTACCTAAACATTCAATATTGGCGTTTTGAAAATTGGTGGAGATTAGGGAACAGTGATGTAGATTCTTAAGGGGGTTTTTGGGCATTTTAAACGAGAATTGAAATGGTCTTTTGAAGTAAATCTTATCCCAGCACAGTACGAAAGGCGAACAGTGTAATTCTGATATACACTAGTTCGATTCTCAGCTTACACCGCGTTGAAAATGCAATATTTTCCGGAATTTGTGTAATAGAATTATGATAGGAAGCAGAGCAGAAAACAATCGAGCTTTCTTATGAAACTTTTACCAATTGCCAACAAATAGAATTATTATTGAATTTAATTGATTTGAAATTTGATAAATGACAGCTTGAAAATTATTCAAAAAAATTTAATTCAAAAATAGGACGTTCATTTAGCATGAACAGGGATTATATTCCACATCGACCTTAAATGTCTACCAATATAGCCAAACTTGAAGAGGAACTGATCAAGATTGATAAATGCTCCACTAAATTTACGAAACCTCTACAGAGGTTATGGGCCTTAATATCAGTCATTTTATCGAGCCTTAGGCCGGTATTTGAACATAAAAATTTGAAATTTTCCAACTATGAATGCAAATTTATGGCGCTTTGTTGGACTCTGCATATTCATTTTTATTTCTGTGCAATTTTAAATAGATTTTTTTCATTTAAAGATATTTTTTTCAGCCCATGCCGAAATTTGAAGGTTTTGGACAAGAAAATTTCAATTTTTACTACGAATGCAAATTTCTGGTTATCTATGGAGCCGTTTGATGTAATTGTTAATTCCAGATATTTGTTTCTTATTCTTCTGAAAATTTGAAAGAGATTTTTTTCATTTAAGCTATCGATTTTAGCTCATGCAGAATACCTACTTACATTTTCGGAAATGTTGTTTCCGATTCGTTTGACAGGAAATTTCAATCCGATGTTACAACTCACTGCGATGAATATATACACAAAACTTCTCAAGTAACTGTAATTTTTTTAATCGACCGTTTGAAAAACATTAGTACTGAAATAAGACATCCGAAAAATGAAGATGGTTGCGCTAGTTAAAATTAGAAAAGCGAAAATTGCTTATATATCCAAAATGACTCATTAATGAACTCATGTTTCTATGAATTTCTTCACCTATCTGAAGTCTTGAATCGACACCCGAAATAATGCCTTCGAGGGTTGCTAAATGGTGAATGCGCCGGTCTCATTACTTTCTCTGAATAATAACTTGTTTGAAAAAGAATACTAAGACCAGAAAGAAATGTAGTCAAGAGTTTATTAAGCTTTGGGACTGCAGTATTCAATTTGGAATATTTCAAGGTACCACTCTACTCTGTTTATTATTGTATGGGCCTGCAGTCGAGGGGGTTTATAAACAGGTAAAGATGAGCTGTACAGGTTATGTTAGAGACGAGCTCAACTGAACTTTCACTCATTATAATTCTTCTGAAAATGGCAAAGTCACTTTCTTTGAGTCATGCGTTTTCGAAACGAATTGCGACAAATTTGGGACAAATGGAAAGAAGAGTAAGAAAAACAAGAATAATGAACATTCTTCTTTGACAAGAGAGCGAAGTATCATAGACTATGGAAGATTCGAATTTGAATTGTGATATTTCCTCCTGAATCTGAGAAATCACAAAACGTACTCCATCTTTTGACAAACGAAATCTTTGCAAAAATTCAGTTTCATTCCACACCTCAAAATGATTTATTACCTATCTATATTTCTTTGGCCTTCTTCTCGAATTCATTGCAAAATTCACAAAATCCACATCATCGGTCAATTCCGCAAAATTATGGCCAACTTGAGAATCCATGTCTATCAATTTGATGTACGAAAATCTGTTTTCTTGAGTTAAACAAAATTTCAATGCACGAAAAAAAAAATAAATACTAGCAAGAGAAAGCGAAAGTTTAAACTTTCAACAATTTGACATATAACCTATAAGTTGATTATTTGAAGTGACATTTTGCTTGAGCGCCCAATTTCTATACCATAACTTGAGGGTCGGTTGAGTGAAGCTCAGGCTTGAATTCGAACATTAAAACAGATATTTCTGGTTTGAGTATGGCTCAATCTTGAACTCGGCTTAAATTCGGACTGTAAAATCGGGCCTAAAGGTTCAATATTGGCACTTAAGTTTCGAACAAATATTGGACGAATATACAGAAATAGCGTTTTGAAAATTGGTGGAGATTAGCGAATCGAGTTGTAAATTGTTAAGGGACTTGTTGGTAATTTTAAACGGGAATTCAAATGGTCTTTTGAAGTAAATCTTATCCCAGCACAGTACGAAAAGCGGACAGTGTAATTCTGATATACTGATTTATCCGAGTAAATCCGTCACGTGACCCAATGGATCGAGTCAGTGACCCTGAGTAAGTTTCCGAAAACGCCTAAAATATACAAAAACCTTCTTCTTGGATACCCTTGGGTCTTGCTACGACAATTTAAAAATCACATTCTATAAATCGTATTTAGCAAAAATTCATAAGACCTATGCCTCATACCTACTGAAGGTACCTACCGGGTTTTTCACTATAATTTGACCCCCCTTTTAACTTTGTTACTGAAGGAAATACAAAAAATGTTTCATACAAAAGTTTCACGAATCAACTGAGGTATTGAAATATATACAGGGTGACCAATATATTGATGGCAACTTCATTTTTTCAAATGAAACCTCCCGTATATTTTTCCATATTTGGTTAGCTCTTTTTACCCTGATTTCGAATATGTAACATATGTTGGTCTATCTTTCTTATTCTGAGCACCACAGAGTTTCAAATTTTAATAACCATCTGGCATATCGTTTTGGAAGTTCGTGAATAATTAAGTGGCCGATTTGATCTTGGGATTGGTAATGGCGCACCCATTTTATGGCCACCAAATAGTCCCGATTAAACACCGTTGGACACGTTTTTATAGCTTTTCCTGAAGGAAAAGAATTACTTCAGCAATAATGACAATCAATGGAAGCGGAGAATAATATAATTCAGAACTAATCCCGTCAACGCACAAAGAATAATGATAATATTGTAATGATTACAAACAAATTTTGAAGCTTTAATTTCTGACTTGAATCGGAGCCATAATAATGCTATCAAAAATAATCTAAACAACTTGAGACAACTATATGAACTATGTGTATTGAATTTTGAGCAATTTCTTTAGTTGATGTTATTCTTATCATTTTTCATTGGTTAAATAATTGTTAAGAATTCATTTTAAAATAAAACTTTAGTAGATTGGTTGGATATAAAGAATTTCGTAGGTATTTCACATATTTTTTTATTCGGTGTCATCATTTCAAAACTTTGAAACTCTGAAAATTGAAGAGACAGTGTCCCATTTGAAAAAATATAGTTGCATTCAATGTTGTTCACCCTGTATAGCTTCCCATTGACGTTATTATAACTCCAAAAATGAGCATTTTCAGTAAACGCACTCTGCCACTTGTAAAATGATTATAGATCTTGGCAGGTAGTTCTTAAAATTTAAAACTCTGTGGTTCTCAGAATAAAAGAGATAGACCAACATATGTTACATATTCGAAATCAGGGGAAAATGAGCTAGCCAAACATGGAAAAATATACAGGCTGTTCCATTTGAAAAAATGAAGTTGCCATCAATATGTTGGCCACCCTGTATATATTTCAGTTTCTGAACTCATATCAAAAAACCTCAGTTGATTCCGTGAAACTTTTATAACAAACATTTTTTGTATCTCCTTTAGTAACAAAGTTAAAGGGGGGGTCAAATTATAGTGAAAAAACCCGGTACATTTACCATGGCGTTATAATGTTATATTAAAAGTTACCTCCATTGGATATTTATTACTGTGGTACTTTCATTTCTGAAAAAGATAAAATTTTCGATCAGGTTCGGGTTCGAAATTCTAAGAAAGGCCGAGTTATGACTACAGGGGTCAAATATTTTACCTACCTACACTTCCCTTTCTCAGGTTTATGAAAAGACCATCTCTTAAATCTCATTAGCCTATCCGTAATTTCCCCAAAACTCTTTGAACCTTTGCGAATTATAACTGAAAGTACTCAAGTAATGAGGGTATTGAAAGTAACCTTCATTAGAAATACAGGGTGTCTGTAAACAAATGCGAGGGACTTTGGGAGATGATTCCTCGATGAAAATAAGCAGGGGTAGGTCCCTCCAAGATAAAGCCTTTGAAAAGCGATGACGAGTTGACAGTTTTTAATGTTTTTTACAGCTTCTTGAAAACACTGAGTCATAAAATTATACATAATATGGAGCACTACGTAGATATTACTCACACATTTTTTTAGATCTCATCATATTTATTATCTCGGGTGAAAATAACAACCCCCTATGATTTTCGTTCAAAAATTGATTTTGTGGGATAGATTTAAAAAAATAAAATTTTCTTATGGTTTCCCATTCAATTCTGGGTAAAAAAATCTCCTAAAAAAATTCCATACAGTGGATACTTTTCTCGGAAAAAATAAAAACTTACAAACAGTTATGATTACTGTTCATTCCATTCATCGTATTTGAGACAAGTGTTCCATAGAATGAATATTCTAAGATAATGTATGTCCATGACAGGAGATAAAGATGTTCTATAAATCTTTCTGGAAGAAAACTATATCCACCATTTCGATTTCACGAATCGCACCAATTTTGAGCATGAACAATATCTTAGAATATTCATTCTGTGGAACATACAATGAAATGGAATGAACAATGATCATAACTGCTTGTAGGTTTTTATTTTTTCCGAGAAAATTATCGACTTTATCAAAATTTTGCAAGAACCTTTTTTCTCCGGAATTGAATGGAAAACCATAAGAGAATTTTGTTTTTCGAAAATATATTCCCCGAAATGAATCATATTATGTATAGTTTTATGACTTGGTGTTTTTTAGGATTCCTAAAAAAATAAAAACTGTCAACTCGTCATCGCCTTCCAAAGGCTGTATCTTGAAAGGGAGGTCGATGTCGAAAAAATTTATATGAACTACCCCTGCTTATTTTCATCCATGAATCATCTCCCTAATTCCCTCGCATCTGTTTACAGACAGCCTGTATATTGCTGCGAAAATTTTTTCAGTTTTCAGTTCATAATTTCAGGATCATTCAAGAAGTTATCTGTTCATAGGGTGCTTGCAAAATATAAAGGATCTATCCATTGCATTCGTTCTCGGTTTTTCGAACTTTGAAATTATTGGTAAAATCACGTGCGATGCACTGGTGCTTACCGCGATAAAAAACAAATACAAATGTACCTACCTTCATTTTTAATATCTCCTTTATGCTGACACTCTCTTGAAGTATCTTCTGAAAATGGGCATCTTCCAACGAGTTCTTAGACCTTTGCAAATCGAACTGAAGGTACCTAGGTACATGAGTCATGGGGTTACCTTAATTTGATATTTATTGCTGAGGTGGTTTCAATGTTACAAAGCGAAAATGTTTGATAAAGATCGGGTTAGGAATTCCAGGATTTTCATTCAAAAAGGCCGAGTAATGGGCAACCGTACAAAGGTCGGATATTTATTTCGGATGGAAGACCACCTGTAGGTCTTGCTGAGACTCTTGGAAATCTCATTCTCTCTCCGTATTTATCAACTATTTATACAAATCGCACTGAAAGTGGCCCCCATTGGGTAATGTTAAAAGTTACCTCGATTTGACATTTATTACTTTGGTAGGTACTTTCAGTCCTGAAAAGTTCAAATTTTAGGCTTGGGAATTCCTAGATTTTCATTCGAAAAGTTAGTGTAATCATTATTAAATTCTAATATTTTATTTTGAATTGAAGACCTCTAAGCACAGTACCTACCTACCGTTTTTACTTTGCCTGTTTGATGCAAGGTACCTACTTAAGCCATTAGAGTAGGTATTGAAATTTACCTGCATTAGAAAAATATATATTGCTATGAAAAGTCGTGAGGATTCGGGTTCAGAAGTCCACAACTTTCATTTAAGAATTTTGAATGAACATTTTGCGACTGCAATTCTTTCAATTTGAAATTTCAGTTGTCTCTTTCTTTATTAAATTGAAATAGGAATTGTCATATTTCGTTGACATTATCTTTGATGTAACTTTTGAGGATCGGCATCTTCCGACGAATCGTTAGACCTTTGCAAATCGAACTGAAGGTACTAGGTGCATGAGTCATGGGGTACCTTAATTTGATATTTATTGCTGAGGTGCTCTCAATGTTACAAAGCGAAAATTTTTGATAAAGATCATGCTAGGAATTCCAGGATTTTCATTCAAAAAGGCCGAGTTATGGGCAACCGTACAAAGGTCGGATATTTATTTCGAATGGCAGACCTCCTGTAGGTCGTGTCTAGACTCTTCAACTACCTATACAAATCGCATTGAAAGTGGTCCCTATGGAGTAATGTTGAAAGTTACCTTGATTCGACATTTATTACTGTGGTAGGTACTTTCAGTCCTGAAAAGTTCAAAATTTCGGATGAGTTTCGGGTTGGAAATTCCTAGATTTTCATTCAAAAAGTTTGTGTACCTAATCTTTTCTGAAGACCTCTAAGCAGTCTAAGCACAGTACCTACCTCCGTATTTACTTTGCCTGGTTGATGCAAGGTACCTACTTAAGCCATTAGAGTGGGTATTGAAAGTTGTCTTGATTAGAAACAATATAGGGCACTAGCAAATGGGTATCGGACTACGTCTTAGGATGTTTAAAACCGACTAAATAAATAATAATATTGAATAGATTATGGACATCATGCAACAATTCACAGTTTCATAGAATACTGATCATGTGTAATTGCCAATTACCAACTACCCCATTTGATAATTATTGTACCGAGAACTAGAGCTTAGTGCTCGTGACAGCACTCGAAGCCTCGCTCGAAGCACTTTTGTGCTCGTAAGCACTGTGCTCGCGAGCACTTGATTGAACCAGTGCTTAGTGCTTGGTGCTTCGCGCGAATTTTGAGAAAGGGCTTAATGCTTAGTAATTCGAAAAAGTGCTCCCAAGCACTTTCAGGAATTACCAGCACTAAGCCCTTCATAGACTTGTTGGAACATGGAAATGACAGACTTTCGCGTGCTTCAAATAGACAAAGAACTAAAATATTTTTTCCGTTTCACTTCTATAGATTAAAAATTTGTTCATTTTTCTTGCATTACAAACACTGGTGTTAAAAAAACAATCTCGCTGTATGTTATGGACTTTGTGGTTTTTACGTTTCCATTATTTTGCAAGAAGAACAGATTGTTATGATGATTTTTTCAGGAAAAATCTATGGATCAATGCGACCTTATTTTCAACATAGGCACGATTCAGGTATCTTTTATCATGATTTCAAGTAATTTATTGACGAATATTTTCGTTACAGTTCGTTAACTGAATGAATGCCATAGAGAGCTCAAAAAACCATAAGAAACATTTTCATCTAATTTGTTGACAAGACGTCACTCTTTCTCTATAGCTTTTTTTGGTATGTCGTCATGGTAACCTGTCTTTATATCCGGAATTTATCAAAAATAATTATTTCGTCGACCTAAAGAGGTTGATTTTAATATGTACAAAATTGAATATAAATGACCAATTTTAATGTTCAATTGATGCTGTTTCAGTGTGCTATTTCCATGAACAAACGAACATAAAGCATTCAGAAGTGATAGAGTAATGTCAGAACTCAACAGTAACATAGAAATATAGAAATTTGTATTATGTCAATTGTATGCCTTGTGAAAAAAAAGTTTATTTCAATCAAAAATTTATATACAATTCATATAGATGTGTCGGAAAAATCTTGTAATCAACCCAGTTATTAATCTAGCGACTAATGGTCCCGAACTATTATACTGAAATATCTTGACCATAAGTCGCTCTCTAAAATAACCTAGTTGATTAAATATCTATTGAACGACTCACTGAAAAAACTCGGTACTCGTGTAAACGAATTACTTTCCAAAAGTGCTTAGTAATCGCGAACATTCTTCAAAAAAAAAGGGCTTAGTGCTCGAGATTCCGGAGCACTTTTCAATTGGGCTTAGTGCTTTGTGCTCGAAGCACTTTTCTTCAGTGCTCGGCACAGCTCTGCCGATAACGAATGCAATAGATATACCCTTTGTCTAAGGATATACCATATACCTAACCTTTTGAAAACGCTCGAAGTGAACAGGCAGCATAATAAGAAATCTATTTAGCTGAACTACCAAGAAGACCAAACGAATACTTTCTTGAATGAACATCTCATAATTCGTAACCCGGACCTTATCGAAGATGATAACAACAATATATTATATTTGAAATCAAGGTAACTTTCGATACTCAAATGGGTTAGGCAATCCAGGGGAGTTAAAATATATCCGTACTAACTTAGTCGGTTCAGATCATGGAGGTAAAGGAAGGGGAGGGAGCATATCATAGACATAGGAAGATTCCTTAGTCTAAGGAGCATATCCTATATTTCCTTGATACAAAAGTGTTACATAAAATCGGCCATATTTGTATGGTCAACTTGTGGCGGGAATTTTTTGGATTCCTTAGAACACCCATTCACTGAATAAGAAACCTTTTTTAACTAACACTGAATATCTTTCTGCCACAAACTGTAGAGAAAATTAACAAGAAATGATGCACAAATAATAAAATTCAACGTTTAAAAAGTTCGAAGTTGGCCATATTGGTGTGTCCCTTGTTTGTTTTGTGTTGTTTTGTTTAGATGCGATAAAATGAAGTTTTATTCACCGTGTTGCATTCGAAATGGGGAATCAAAGATTAAGGAGAGAAAGATAGGAAGCGCCATATACAGGGTGTTCCTAAATTGAACGTACAAACGAAAAGGGGAGATTCCTTAAGTGAGTTTAAGAAAAAAAAGGCCCATAAACATGGGGTCGCAAACGTTTCGTTTTCGAGATACAGAGTGTTGAAGTTTGTATTTTTTTCAAGTTTTTTTCTCATAGTATCTACACTTCACAAGATATTCAACTGAAATTTGGCATAGATATTACATTTGAGAGTTCTCACTACGTGACATGGCAATTTCAATAGAAAATCTACAGGGTGATTTTTTTCTGTTCTTCTGCAGAACTTTTTTTTGATGAGCAACTGTTAATTCGAAAAAATGTAAAAAGAAGCTTTGTTCTTATACTGAACTTTTCGGTCTCTTGTAGTTTTGTCGTATCTACCAACGATTTCGAGAAAAAAAATTTTGAACGATTCTCTCGAAATCCTCGTCAAAATCCAAATTATGATGGGAAGGCCACTTTGTAAGCTGTGGTGAATGAATTCAGTGTCAGTTTTTATGGAAATTTTCCTGATCTGTAGCGATGATTCATAAAGATTCGATAAACTCGTATAATCAACACATTCTTAAACTCACTTAAGGAATCTCCCCTTTTCGTTTGTACGTTCAATTTAGGTATGTGTCAGGATTACTCTCCTTCATCTTTGTGGGCAATTTCTCAGTTGGTTTATTGCTGAATTTGTCGCCAGCCAGAACTTACTTTTTCACAGATAATTGATTACACCATTACTTTCAAACATATCATTTTCTTGTGACTATGACAATCTATAGTACGTTCACGAAAGTTTGAGCGGATAGTAGGCGTATGTTTATTTATCTGAAGTTGGCAGTATTGTTGTCATAAGTGAAATAAAGTCATCGACGTCATCCGACGAGCTTGCGAGTTATCAGAGAACTCTATGCAGTATTGACAACATTGCGTATTAATCTGACAAGAAAATAAACAGCATAACCTAAAATTTTAATATACACAGTGGAATATGCGGAATATGCCACATTTCCATGGCCAACCGACGGCTCAAACTTTCGTGAACGGACTAAACACGTTATGTCATTGCTTTTCATTTTCACTTAGAGGAATAATTCTTATTCCTAAATGTTGATTCATTCAGGAGCCTATGTAGACCACGAGGCGTAAGTACTAAGCCTACCGCTAAATCCTCCACTGTGCCATAGAACTTGTAGTCTTCTTCCACAAACAGAAGTATTGATGTGAAGGTTTGAAATGAACATAAACGAATGTTTAAAGAGTTTACTTACATTATCATAATCATACATCGATTAACTTATTCGCCTGGACATTCACAGCGAAACTTAAAAACACAATAAAACTACTATACTCGTAGTCCAGGTCACTCTACTCATTGCAGTTTTTTTTTCATAAATTACATACGTCAACAGATCAAACCCGAAAATGTCATTTAGAGCGAACAGAATGTGAAGAAATGCTTCAATGTTGCAAAAGAAATTGACGAATTTTTTTGAACAAATGAAGATTTTTTTATTCATAAGTAGAGACAAATCAGTTCAACGATACCCTGAAATCGTTCTGAAATCTTCATTCATCATGTGCAAAATAACAATTACACCTACAGGATATCTCTTGGGTAGTATAAAAATATTCGTTGTTCTTGAATTTTTCTAGTGGTATTTGAAGGAGTTCTTATTTCCTCTCAAATTTCTTGACTTCAAAATATCCAAAAAATGATCAAAACAAGGGGGAGTATAGAAAATGGTGTTTATTTCAAACAGAAAATAATAAGAGAATTTATCCAAAAATAAAACAATAACAGAAATAATTTAATAGGCGTAGTATCGATGACAATTTGTCTGAACTGAACATTTCAACACCGTTAAGTGTGAATTATTAAAGTCTTAAAACATGATAAAAACAGAACTTATAACAGTGGAAAAAGGAAAAAGTTATCTAATGAACACTTTGTAGTATGCGAAAGTTAAAATTCTCATAAGAAACAATGCTAAAACTAAGACGTCACCACATTTACTTACACTCTTTGACATTCTATAAATCGCAAGAATCATTTAGAAAGATTCGAAAAACTCCATAATAAGATACAATTAACAGAAAAATTTACTACAAAACGATCTAAAATTATTATTCGATTAATCTCGCCGAACAGGACACATGTCTTTGTTCATAGAAATAAATTACAGATTAACTGGCACTTAAAAGTAATATATACAAAAATAAGTCTAATTTTCTTACATTCAATATGTTGGTGTGATGCCTCTGCATTGCCTTTAATCTTCTTTATTTTACAAACTCCACTCTGCCTTACAATATTGTACTTTATGAGATAAGTGTTCAATTTACACAATCGAAAGTGAATAGCTGACCAGAGAAGAACCATCTATACATACCAAGCCTTTAAGGCAGTTTTATTCTAATTCAGTTCAATTCCTTATTCATAAAACCTTTTTTAGTTACAAAAAACGTTTCAGTTCACAGTATATGAAAATCTCAAATCTAAAAACAAACCAAACTTTTATCCAGATCAATTGAGGTTAAATGTTACCATAAAGACTCAATAAATATCATAAATGATGAAGTTTGTAATTTCTTGACTACGAAGATTTTGTATAATTTTTTCACAAAAAATATTAATCAAATGTTTGTGTCTGTAGAGCTCAATATGAATGTAATCTAGAAGTGTTAAATTTTAATTAATTTCTTACTCCTCAAAAAATGTAACTATTTTCATATATTTCACTGTTTATAAGAGTTTAGAACAAAAAATTCTCTGAAAAAAAATATTTTCACAAATTTAATAAAAAAAACAAGAAATTATTCGATGGCTATCTAACCTCACATTTTATTTTAACTTTTCATCACTTAAGAGAAGTTTGACAACCCCGCCAAACTTAATTGGCTGTGGTTTGTCCTGTTGGGTCTTGCGATTTGAATACGCCAATCCACGTTTCAATAGAGAAGGCGTGGTTGCTAAACTTCTCCTTGGCAATGATATAGAATTTAGGGTTATGATTTTGGTGACGCCATATGTTCAGTGTAGTAGAGCCTGCCGAATTCGGCAGGCTCTACCAAGTATAGGGACACAAAATTTCACCAGTATCTGCAATTGTTAGTGAAATCAGTGATAATAAATCCGTTTAAAATATACAAACAATCAATATAGTAACATAATATACCTTTTTCAGCTAAAATGATGAAAATTTTTGGAAGATTCACTGGACAATTTTACTTGGAAGACGTGTTATTATTGAAATATAAAACAGTTCCTGCATGCGATGATGTTGTTAGATGGTCCTTCTTCTTGAAATTTTCGAAAATACACAGTATAATAGAGCGCGAGATTCTTTCGATATTTCAATTTTTTTATACCATCCAAAAAAACTATCATAAAGCTATATTTATCAGGAAGCTGTGCCAATTATTACAATTATTTATAAATATGAAGACTGAGAAAGGGGTTTACAATTATTTACAACTTATGGCAATGTTTCTTCTCGATTTCTCATCTTAAATTAGAATAAAAGGATGAGACAGAGCTCTGCTTGAGATCGAAAAATGACAAGATACTGTGTTCTTTTGCCAGTTTCCTCTGATTTGCAGTCCGTTGCGTCCAAGCTCGAATTGAATACATCCTGTTCTAATGTTTCTTTCACAACAACCATATTCAAATGGTGACATTTTTTAGAGTCAAGGATGACAACTTTTAAATATTCTAATATTAGGACGTTGCAAAAGAGAACAATTTCAATAGAAAGTGAGAACTACGTGAATTGGAACGAGAACTTATTAACCTTTGACTAAAATAAATTGCATTGATTTGTTGATATTTCCAATTCTAAAGTAACAGCATCACAAGGTTGAAACTATTTGAGTGATTGCGAGCCTCACTTTCTCTGAAAAGGTTGCTCAAATAATTTCTCCATCTGTTTCTGGGTCCAAAAAACTCATCAGGATTATCACACAGTCACAAAAACTTTTTTTTTCGAAGAATTGTCTCTTCCTTTTCACTTTTGGCTAGTTTAACAATTTCAACCGAAGAAAATAAAGTCTATGGAGATTCTTTAATGTAAAAACTGATCACAGATTGTTGAAAGAAATCACTCGGTGGGAAAATTCGAAAAGAAAGTTCTGGGTCCTCATATGACAGAAAAGGTTTCTGCGTAAATGTCCATGCATCCGCAGTTTACATACTTAAGTTATTTTCTCGATCTATAACCTTTTTTTCTACATCGAATATTTTTGGTAATTTCAACCTGACACCCAGTAGAGCGCCAGTCTTCCATTAGTCCTTTCACGGTCACACAACACTGATTTATCTTTAAGGTATTATCTTCTGTCTCTGTACAATAGGTAAGTCTGTAAGGCTTGTGGAAGCTGCAGGCTCATCACTTTATCTTCTAGATGCTGCTTACCGAGACGTTGTCTTATCACTCGTCTGCACAAGTCCATCAATGGAAGTGGTTCAGCTGCAAAATAATACAAATTTAGTCATCACAATGACTTTCATTTCACAATGGATTTAGTTTTCTGTTGAAGCCTCAATGAACGTTTCCATCAAACAGTACGCGGTATGCTTCATCGAAATGGCGACGAGACGTTATCGTTTTTTGATTGGTTGGCAATTTTGCGTTTAGATCTCAAAGTAAGAAATAAACATAGAGATGCCCCTGCCCGTGAATTGTACTGCATTGTAATCAACCAAGCTCTAGACTCTAGTGACATGGAAAGCACTTTACTGCCGAACTGGAGTGAAGTAAACAATCCTAGCTTTCTATTTGACAGAATAATTTCCGAAATAATTTCAGTTCTAAGTGAAGTGGTTTTGACAAATAGAACATGCCTTTTTCGGATGACAATCAACAAAACGATAAGGCTTGAAACCAAAGTACTAAATAGGAATATCGACGATAGTTCAGAAGGAAATTCTAAAAGTAATATGAATTATTCATTACAAGTAATGGAAACCGAGGATAATAATTCACTCTGTTATGTTTAGAAGTAAATTGTAAATTTTACCAAAATGATAGGTTATGTTATTGTTATGATGAACTGAAGTGATTGTGGAAATTAAACTGATTTTGTCAAAAAGCAACATCAGTTGGAAGTGATGCGCATCAGTTCAAAATCACAACATTGGCAAATAGAAAGCATCAACTGATTATGCAGCAGTTTGAAGTGATGCAGCTTCAAATAGAAAGGGCCTAATAAGTTAGATTTTCATTTCTACAATTTCTGAATATACTATAACCTTTTTCGTAATTTTGCCATAGTGTAATTACCGGAATACTCTCAAGCAACAATAAACTGCCGCCAAATCAGTAAAATAACGCAGTTTATGAACGTCAAATCGAAACGAAAATGAAAACAAGACGCTTCGAATAACTAAACAGTAACAGAACGATGTTGCCAAATTGACGAAATTGTCTATACCAGAGTCTAGCTGTTAGTACCACCATTGTTTAAATAATGGTACCACAGGAGGGAAGACGTAGACCAATTAGCCCAATATATACTGATGGACAAAATTAGCGCACCACCTAAAATTTCGTTAAATTTTAACAATTGATATCTTTCCAATTTTTAGTCGGATTCCAACGTTTTTTCTTTTAGATTGTAGCTCTGTTATTGTCGAATATCCTCCATTAAACAGAAGTCCAAAAAATAAAATCTTCATGTTTTATAATGTCATGTTTTATAGTCAAATTTCAACGTCTTCTGTGGGCAATGCCAGGTTGCTGAGGCATATAAAAACAATAAAGCGTTGTAGCCTAGTATCTCTTGAGTATTTTGTTTTTATTTTTTATTTTTATTAAAAACAATTTATCTTGAAATCGTCCAGAGATATTCAACATTTTATCAACTCTTGTATTTTATGCATTAGGCATGGATATCTTCGCAACCATTTGTCCGATTTGAATGTTTTTTTAGTTGTAGCTCTTTTATTGGCGAATATCATACTAGCATATAAAAACAATAAAGCGTTGTAGCCTAGTATCTCTTGAGTATTTTGTTTTTATTTTTTATTTTTATTAAAAACAATTTATCTTGAAATCGTCCAGAGATATTCAACATTTTATCAACTCTTGTATTTTATGCATTAGGCATGGATATCTTCGCAACCATTTGTCCGATTTGAATGTTTTTTTAGTTGTAGCTCTTTTATTGGCGAATATCATACTACAATGAGATGTTCAAAAAAGAAATGCATCATGCTGTACAGAGCGTTTAAATTTTCGGGTTTTTTTCCATTACAGAGTAACGCCTTCTGCGGGCAATACCAGATACCTGAGGCTTTCAAAAACTATACAGTGATGTAGCCTGATGTTTTCTGAGTATTTTGCTTTTTCAAAACGCAATTTAACTTGTACCCTTCCAGTTTTTGATGAAACTGTACACAAAAATAAACGAAAACAAATGAAGAAAAACAGAAAAATGCAAGATGTTATTAAAATGTGAATATCTCTGGAAGGGTTCAAGTTAAATTGCTTTTTAAAAAAGCAAAATACTCAGGAAACATCAGGCTACATCACTGTATAGTTTTTAAAAGCCTCATGTATCTGGTATTGCCCACAGAAGGCTTTAAAGTGTAATGAAAAAAAACCCGAAAATTCAAACGCCCTGTACAGCATGATGCATTTCTTTTTTTGAACATCTCATGTCGTATGATATTCCCCAATAAAAGAGCTACAACTAAAAAAAAAACATTCAAATCGGACAAATGGTTGCGAAGATATCATGGCTAATGCATAAAATACAAGAGTTGATAAAATGTTGAATATCTCTGGACGATTTCAAGATAAATTGATTTAAAAAAAACAAAATACTCAAGAGATACTACGCAACAACGCTTTATTGTTTTTATATGCCTCAGCAGCCTGGCATTGCCCACAGAAGAAGTAAAAATTTGACTATAAAACATGACATTATTAAAACGCCCTGTACAACATGAAGATTTCATTTTTTGGACTTCTGTTAACGGAGGAGGAAATTCGACAAAAACAGAGCTACAATTGAAAGAAAAAAACGTTGAAATCCGACTGAAGATTGGAAAGATATCAATTGTTAAAATTTGAAGAATATTTATGTGGTGCGCTAATTTTGTCCATCAGTATAGAATAACGGCGCAAGTTCGCAACGCCGAATGTTGTTCGCGTTCATAAATAGATTCTACTTGACTGCGTCAACAAATGCGTGAAGGCATCTCTAGGTTTACTTTTTACTCTGATATGATACTGATTTATACGGCAGCCATTTGCAAGAACCAATCCGGCCAACAAATATAATACAAATGCTCCTTTCTTCAAATTCTATATCGTATATGAACGAAGTCGAATTTAATTCATAAATGTTTTTGTTTGTAGGTACCTCATGCCGATGATAAAGTAAATAAATTATTCAAAAAAACTTTTAATTTTATTTAAAAAAGGTCGTTCAGTCCTTATTTTAAAACCTGATATAGCGAAAGCAGCAATATGTGTTTGACAGATTCAACTGCATTAATTAATAATTTGAAGGAAGAAAAAGAACAGTAAAGAGATTGAAGAGATAACAAAAGCATAAGAATAGGAAACAATAATAACCGACCACGCCCCGTGTTATGGACAAGTGATCTTTCACAGCGTATACGAACTTCATTGAGCGAGTCCCTCTTTTTCCCGCAAAAATGCACACCGCGCAATGAAGTTCGTATAAGCATTGATAGATCACTTGTAGAGTATAAGAGCCAGGCCCCGTATTCTGGACAAGTGATCTTTCAAAGCGTATTCGAACCATAGACAAACTAATAAAATAGATGAGCCACTCGTATATTCCGCGACATCTGTCGGAGGAGGAGACTAATACACGAAAAAATTATTTTCAATTTGATAGTTAGATGTCGTTGCATTAATGGAAATCCTATCGAGAAAATAGTAAGTATGTAAAATCATTATTATCAAAAAACTTTGAATTGTCAACTAACAGAAGGAGTGGTTTGGCACGTTCTTTTTGAAATATAATAAATTTCGATATGCCTGCAAGAGTGAAGACGTGCTGTGTTATTGGATGTGAAAATCGATGATGCAAGAAGGTAATTTAAAATTTACATGTATATTCTGTTAACTATAAGAATTAAGATACTCGTAGTTTTCAAAAAAGTTTTTCATGTATTGAATAAGTTTAGTCGGTAAATACTCATATTTTGTATTATTGAATTCATTAGTTTTAGTTTTTGAGAATGTTTTCAATGCAATTATTAGTTTATTGATTAGATATTTATGAAATAAATCTGTATTTTCAATTGGTGATACCTATTTCAGTTAATAATTGTTATTCTATCCAGAATTTGATTATTGATCCTCATTTCTCGATTCCAAAAGAAAATCAGATGAAAGTTCTTTGCAGGTATTATTTTCATGAAAATAAATTTCCTCACTCATCGATAACTTGCACGAATCCATTTCTGATTTCCTTTTGGAAATTGAATTTCAAAAAACTTTTTGCCTCTTGTATATGGGTGTACCTACCTATTCAAAAGGTGCACTACAGAATTCTTTTTGAGGCAGCTTACGATACAGATTCCTTTTTCAATTGAGCTTTTTTCACGAATTAGTAATGTTGTACAAAAAAAGATGGCGTTGAAACTTGTTCTACTAGTGTCTCATCTATTCTCCGTTTAGTTAGTCTATGGTATAAGAGGCCAGGCCCAGTATTCTGGAAAAGTGATTTTTCAAAGCGTGTACGAACTTCATTGCGCGAGTACCTCTTTTACCTGCAAAAATGCACACCGCGCAATAAAGTTTGTAGTCGCTTTGAAAGATCACTTGACCAGAAAACGGCACCTGCGTACATGCTTGGGCGGACCCATATAATTCACAGAAAAATGAATTTGAAGTACATAGAAGAAAAAAATGTAATTGAAAGATACTTACGATCTAATCCGCCGATGTATTTCATTGTAATCTCGCAGTGTCCCCAGACTGCGCTGACTATCGGGTACAACTTCCTTCCTTTAAGACCTCTGAAAGCTACCCCGAGATACTGGCCATCAACGACAAAACTAAGCGTTCCTTCGTCCATATCTAATACTACTAAAAATTTATCGGGCACTATAAAGGTTTCATCTGGCTTCAGGAGTGCTGGATACGTCTGGCCAGGAGTGTTTTTCGAGTCGTGATACAATTTATTACGTCCTGGAAATTAAAAAAATTATGTTGAAATTTCAGGATTCAGGATAAAACTCATTTCATAAGGGTGGATTGGATTCTAGTTGATATTGGTGAAGGGAAGTGCTTATGACTGTTATTTTAGAATTTTGCGCTGAAAATGGACTCAAACTACAGGGTTCTATATTTCTTAGAAACTTTATAGGTTTTCACTCCCAGTCTCTGAAACATAAATAATTAAAAAATGGGAGTGAAAACCTATAAAATTTCTAAGAAATGCAGAATCCTCCCAGAATATATTTCAATCGATACAGGGTTCTACTCCTGATGACGAATTCGTGGTCAAATTCAATTCTGCTCGTGAGGCCATCTGTCCGAATATTGAATTGGAATATTGAAAAGAAATCCATTAAAAAATATCCGATTCGAATGAAATTTATTTTATAAATGAAGATTGATACACTGAATGTTCATGCGGAATTTTGTGGCCTTAGTAGTAACAGAACCATTGAAAGTTTAATTGGAATATTGAAACGAAGAATCTTTATATTTCCATAACAGGATATAAGATTCAAGTGAAATTTTTTTTTTAATGAAGATTGTTATATTGGATTAGGAAGTTCACCCTCTTAGTTTAGATTTACTTTTTTATTTTCGTTGACCCTTCCAAATAATATCGATTTCTTCGGACATAAAGGTCCTACGGATGTGGAAAAAATGTTTTTTGAAAGGACCTTTCATTAAAGTAGAACAATATGAAAACATTCATCTTGAAATTGCCATAAAAAATTCTTTAAATAAATTTCAGTGAAGAAATGTACTGATTTTCTTAGTAAATCCGAATAGTACAAGAACTTACACATGATAGTATAATTTTTTTCAATGATTTAACACGCAAGGATATTAGCTACAAAACAACATGAGAGTTATTGCTGTTCGAACATGACCACTATGCGAGAGCCTCAAACTTTTTTTATTGCTGCAGATAGTCGGGCGTGTGAACAGGTTGGGAAATATTGTTGTTGTAGTGGTCAGTGAGTAGAACAAAAACTTTTGTTGATTAATTTGTTTGTTTGATCATTAAAAATTAAGGAAAGTACAGTACTTATCAATTTTCATGAGGGTCATTTTCGAACAGCAATTACTTTCTAATTATGTGACTTACAGAAATTATGTTGATATCGTTTTGTAGCTAATACCCTTGCGTGTTAGCTCATTGAAAAAAAATTATACTTCAATGTGCTAGTTCTAGTACTATTGCTGATTTACTAAGAAAATCAGTACATTTTTTGCTAACATTTTTTATGAATTTTTTAATTTAAATGTTTTCATATTGTTCCTCTTTAATAAAAGGTGGTAGTATCATCTTTCAAAAACATTTTTGTCACATCTGTAGGACCAAAGAAATCGTTATTACTTGGAAGGGTCAACTAAAATAAAAAAGTAAATTTATAATGGGGGCTACTCCAGAACTAAGGGGGGTAAACTTACCAATGTGGTTGTTTTTGTCTATAAAATTAGGTATATTTGATGCCCTTAAATTATCGCTAAGTCATAACCAAACACACTGTATATGATATACTGAATGTTCATGTAAAATTTTGAGAGAATCGCATCATCAGATTCATAGAATTAAATTTTTGTAATTATTTATATTTTACATATTTCATTTGTTGAATAATTTCCAGAATATAATTCCAATTGTACTGAGATTCTGCATTGATATATTTGGTATCAATCTTAACTCCTATATAAAATTTTAAGTTAATAGTCGTATTGCTTCACCAAAGAACGAGCGCTCAAAAAGCTCCTGCTCAGGGCTTGTCTTAATCTTTTTGAATGCTCTTTACATCTGCCTGATTTCATTCTGGTTAGTTTTTTGCATTGAACAAGAAAAACTGAATTTCAAGGGGGAGTCTGAGCGTTTTAACAAAATCTGTTCCGTTGTTGAGTGTGAAATGAGACACTAATGCTCAGTTGCAGGAACGTCCGTTAAAATTTAAAGCTCCATTAAACTCTTAATCCTCCATTATTACAAGGAACTAATGGAGGATTAAAGGTTTAATGGACCTTTAAATTTTAACGGACGTTCCTGCAACTGAGCATATGTATAGCAAAATGGTTGCACCAGAGATCCCTACTCCTCTGAACTACAGAAGCGCAGCAGATCTCCAGCAAAAAAGGGTGCGGCCGATTCAGCCTTGCCTCAGCGGTCTTAAGCAGTGGACTCACCTAAATCCCAGCCCCAAGACGTGTCTGTGCTCCCGACGAGACTCTGGTAGCCGACCGAGTGCAGTGGTGCCTCCTTCGTCGCCACACCGACCACGGCGTGTGTGCCCCTCTCACGAGTCGACCAGTTCACCTCCCAACAGTGCATGCCCTTCGTGAAGCCGACCTTGCCCCTGATGCAGTCTGTGCTTTGCGCCACCGGATGCCTGTGGAACGTTAATTTGTCATCTTCTTTAACGAATATGTTCAACGACCGTCGTCCTGATTCCAGCTATGTTTCAACTGTGTATCCCTGTGCGCGGGTGGCATGTCGAGCAACATGTCCAATCTGGGTGGTCGTGCGAAATCCTGTAACAAAAAAACCAATTAACAAATTATTTTTTCACAAGAAAGAGCTAAAGAGCATTTTCACAGGTGGACCAATTCACAAAACACTACTGGCTTCTTGTAAAGGGTTTTCCAATAAGAGGTGTTATTTTGAATAGCCCGCTATTTCGGTAGATGTCACGTTTGAAGCTGTCATTTTTTTGACATTTGACAAGTAGAAACTACGCCATTAATAAAAATGGAACGATGCACGCTTCAAGGACGCATTGAAATTATTAAACTTCACTATAAAAATGGTGAAAATTTGGCATAGACAGTTTGTAAAACTCGAACATCTTTGGGTCGTCAACAAGCAAAATTCGCGCATCTGGGGCTCGGAAAGCAAAAGAGTTATTGTTGAAAAGTCTCTCTGTCCCCAACGTGAGACTGTTCGGTGCGGTTTATGGTCATTGGACCTTACTTTTACGAAAATGAGGCTGGAGCAACAGTTAAGGTGAATGGATTGCGCTATCGAGACATGATTAATGATTTTTATGGCCGAAATTGGATAGTATTGATCTGGACAACGTTTACTTTCAACAAGCTACGTGCCACACAAGCAATGAAACTATTGATCTTTTGCGGGAAAAGTTTCCGGACCGTGTTATCTCTCGAAGAGGTGATCACAATTGGCCACTGAGATCTTCTGATTTAACACTTGCGACTTATTCTTTTGGGGTCACGTGAAAGAGAGGGTCTACTCCAATAGCCCAGCGTCGATTCAAAACCTCAAAGATGGAATTCGTGAAGCTATCGAGGACATAAGGCAGCCACTTTGCGATTTGTTTATGGAAATTTTCATTAAAAGGATGTGGTCCTGCAAGCGTGGTCGTGGTGGGCATTTGCCTGATGTTATTTTCCACTATTAACGGCATAGCTTCTTCTGTATAATGAAATGAACATCAGATCATTTATATTGAAAAATGGCATTTTCCTTTGAATATCAAAATAACACCTCTTATTTAAAACCCTTTATCTAAGGTGTTGTCAAAGAGCCATCCATTTGGTAAGTTGATAAAATAAAAATAAAAATTACAGTAAGAAATAGAGTACAGAAGTAGTGTTCAGCCTAAATACGCCAGATATATTATTGAAAATGTTCTTCTGTTTAGGCTCATTACAAATCTGATGTTCATAACAATAAACCTATCTAAAAATGTACCGGAAATTTCAGATCTCAATCACAAAGTCATTTTGAGAAGTCACACTGGGAAAATTTAGATTCATACTCGTATATTATTTTCGAAAACATTCATTTAAAAAATACTCCATATAATAATTGATTCACAAAATAAAAAAATTTTGCAGCCAGCTTGCTTGTTGACTGTGCAATAGTACAAGTTATAACCTCACTCATGTGTATAAAATTCAACGATAATACATAAAATTGTTAGATAATTATTGATCTTATTATTTATTATCTACTGTGAAGAACCAAGGTTGCATAAATACCATTTCCAAATTAGCAAACTCTTGTCGCCTAATGTGATGAAAGTGCACTGAACTGTCAATGTCAATCCCGCTGTCACGATCTCAATATACAGACGAGGTCGGTCGAAAATCCTCTCTACCGTTCAGAATCACTTCCTCACCTTGTTCTTCGACTTCCTCAACCTCCATTTAACAAGAAAATTATGTTTCTTCCTGTTTCTGCGCCTAGCCATCATACAGCATAAGTCTGACACCAGTTCAAACAGAGAGGGATAGGAAAGACAGTCCATCAAAATAAATTTAAACGATATTATTCGACGGGGTAGATAATACACTTGAACATATTTCAAAACGAATAATTGACGATAACACACATATTCGACATTTCACAAGTTACTGGAGGTATAAAACACTATGTGAGAAGAGTATTATATCGAGAATTTAAACAATTGAACGTAACAATAACAGTAGAATTTTTGCAATTTTTTTCAGGGCTGGGGATGTATGTACACAATCACGGATTTTTCATTTCGTTACAGTTAGGTGAACGAAAACTGCCCGATCACTGAAAACATGTTTTAAGGAAGAACAAACGTCTGTGAGAAAAAGAGGGGGGCCAGATTTCGACAGAAATCAATTAGCGATTACACCTTGCTTAATATAAACAATTCAAAGGTTGACAGATATGATACATATGAAATATGATTCTACAAGTGTTGAAACGAGAGCTATATAGCACAGGCTTTGAAGTGGTGATAAAAGAATTGTTTTTGATGAAGAACTATAACTATTGAAAGAACCATCCTATAGACTTTAGAAGAACATTTTGAGCGAGTGACAAGGTAGTAAAATTTGTTTTCACTGTTGCAAGGAAAATAATTTTTTTTGGCAAGGAACATTTTTCTTATGCCATTTCAAAAATAATTTTAGTTAGATTGGTTCTTCCGAAACGAAATTTCTCCTAATTTTTTGTTAAAATCCTTGTTCTTCAGAAAATAATCGATAATTATGAAGTGAGCGTGATTTTGAAAATGAACTATTGTGTAAGTGAGTGCATAATAATTAATATCAATTAAGTCCCTATACACTGAATTCTTATTTTGCAGAGTGAATCATAAGTTTGTTTCAAGTATTTCATCATTAATCCGATAATGAATTTGACATTTAGGGCTTATTATAGATGTTTAAATGTCAATTAGACCTCAAATGAGAAAACACACAATTCTGAAGATTTTACAAGTTTGTCTGAAGAAGTTGTCTGATATAGACACTGAAACGTTACATTATCTTTTTCATTTATTTTTTTTCAGTTTTACTGTTTGGCAACAATTTTTTCAAGACCAATTTGCTCCTGACAAATAAGAGCAAAGATTCTCGCAGGAGAACTACATCTGAATCAAAAAATTTTTGATTATTTTTGTTTCAGAGACTGGGAGTGAAAATCTCTAAAGTTTTTCAGAAAAAAAAGATGATATATGTTTTATCTGTTCAAATTTTCTCTGCTAATACTGTGAAATACACATGCTATATTGTGTGATATTTCATGAAGCCATATTTCAGAAAATATATTGTCTTAAAAAGAAATAAATAAAATTTAATTAGAACTGTTAACTACTCAACACAATAACTTCACAAAGCCTTGTATTATCATTCAAATATTGAACGTTATTGCTTAGTGGTTGATCATTACAGTGAAAAAAAATTGCTATCACTTTGTTTTACAACCAACAATTTCAAAGCAGGTAGAAAAGCATAGTAATAACAAATTATGTTTCAATTATTATTTGCACGAATGGAAGAAATATTTTCTGAATGTGTGATAAAATGTTTTAAAACCATTATTAATATTTTCATATGTTTAAAACCTCAAAAAACGATAATAACCTATCCGTGAAATTGTCAAAAGTATTGAAAATTCAACGAAACAGCACAATAAATACATTTAGAAATTACTGCTATCTTTCGAATTTATCACTATAATATATACAGGGTTGGGATAAAGTTCGGCACCAAATTAATATCTTTGAAACGAAACGGGCGATATTTTTGAAATTTGGCAGCTGAGTGTAATGGACCACAATGCATCTGATGAGCATATTTTCATTAATGAGATACTTCCGGTTTAACCGAAATGACCTAAAATTTTTTATTTAAATGGGACACCCTGTATATTTCTGCAGATTCTGTCCATACCAGGTTCCATGTGAAAATTATCGTGTTTTTATTAATCGACCAGCATGCTTGCAGGAATTGAGACAACGGATTCTTGATGAATGTGCATTAATACTTGGAGAAGTCTTGAGAAAAGCTACTCAAAAATTTGTTAATGGACTGGCATGTTGTCAGGAGGTGAATGGCAAGCACTTCAAACATTTAAAATTATTTTTAAAAAATTATTTTTAAAAAATTTTTTCCCCTTGTAAAAGCCTTGTATTCTTATTTTCATAGATTTTCATAAAAAATACGTCATGAAAAGCAGAAAGAGTATTTCGGTTTATTTTTCACTATTTCGGTTTATTTTTCACTATTGATACAAATAACAATGATTTATTTATTTGAATGATTTTTTCTCAAATGTACAAAAAAACTGAATTTCTTCTTTTTACAAAGAATTTTTGCATGGAACCAGATATGGACAGATCCGAAACAAGGTACACTCAGAATCCGCAGAAATATACAGGGTATTCCATTTGAATAAAAAAATTTTGGTCATTTCCGGTTAAACCGGAAATATCTTATTAATGAAAATATGCTCATCAGATGCATTGTGGTCCATTACACTCAGCTGCCAAATTTCAAAAATATCGCCCGTTTCGTTTTAAAGATATTAATTTGGTGCCGAACTTTATCCCAACCCCGTATAGGTATTTCTTCAAATAGTTTTAGATGTCGATGTGAAATCGGCGAGACAGGGTTTTTTCGGCTGAGGTTTTTCCCTGAGATCTTTTTGCACTAACCTCAACTAGACCGGAGTGAACCTGGCAGACCATTTCTAGCAGACCGTTTGACGGAAACGCCCGAACGCGCTCCCCAGTGGCGCGCGGTGCGGAAGTATATTTAATGCTGAAATGAGGCAGATTTAGATAAATAATGAATATGTTACTCTCGGTTTTGATTTATAGACCAATAAAAAGAGGTTATGAAGGTGTCGACGGTTGGTTATCAGAATGAATTACGACAGATTCGCTATTTCGAGAAGTAAAACATTCAAAAATCCATATCTCCGAAAATATTCGCCGGCGCATAATAAGATTTGGCACGTAGGTAAACATATTAATATCATTATTCTCTGAAAATTTCATCCACTTGCAAAGGGATCCAGGGGGTTAAAACGCCCCACTTAACATAGAAAAATTCATATCTCCGAAAATATTCGCCGGCGCATAAAAGATTTGGCACGTAGGTTAACAATATTAATATCATTATTCCCTGAAAATTTCATTCACTTGCAAAGGGATCCAGGGGGTTAAAACGCCCCCCTTAACATGGAAAAATTCATATCTCCGAAAATATTCGCCGGCGCATAATAAGATTTGGCACAAAGGTAACAATATTAATATCATTATTCCCTGAAAATTTCATCCACTTGCAAAGGGATCCAGGGGGTTAAAACGCCCCCCAAAACATGAAAAATTCATATCTCCGAAAATATTCGCCGGCGCATAATAAGATTTGGCACGTAGGTTAACAATATTATATCATTATTCCCTGAAAATTTCATCCACTTGCAAAGGGATCCAGGGGGTTAAAACGCCCCCCAAAACATGGAAAAATTCATATCTCCGAAGATATTCGCCGGCGCATAATAAGATTTGGTACGTAGGTCAAAAGTATATATCATTATTCCCTGAAAATTTCATCCACTTGCAAAGGGATCCAGGGGGTTAAAACGCCCCCCAAAACATGGAAAAATTCATATCTCCGAAGATATTCGCCGGCGCATAATAAGATTTGGTACGTAGGTTAAAAGTATTAATATCATTATTTCCTGAAAATTTCATTCACTTGCAAAGGGATCCAGGGGGTTAAAACGCCCCCCAAAACACTGAAAAATTCATATCTCCGAAGATATTCGCCGGCGCATAATAAGATTTGGCACGTAGGTTAACAATATTGAAATCATTATTCCCTGAAAATTTTATCCACTTGCAAAGGGATCCATGGGGTTAAAACGCCCCCCAAAAAACATGAAAAATTCATATCTCCGAAGATATTCGCCGGCGCATAATAAGATTTGATACGTAGGTTAAAAGTATTGATATCATTATTTCCTGAAAATTTCATTCACTTGCAAAGGGATCCAGGGGGTTAAAACGCCCCCCAAAACACTGAAAAATTCATATCTCCGAAGATATTCGCCGGCGCATAATAAGATTTGGTACGTAGGTTAAAAGTATTAATATCATTATTCCCTGAAAATTTCATTCACTTGCAAAGGGATCCAGGGGGTTAAAACGCCCCCCTTAACATGGAAAAATTCATATCTCCGAAAATATTCGCCGGCGCATAATAAGATTTGGCACGTAGGTTAACAATATTAATATCATTATTCCCTGAGAATTTCATCCACTTGCAAAGGGATCCAGGGGGTTAAAACGCCCCCCAAAACATTGAAAAATTCATATCTCCGAAAATATTCGCCGGCGCATAATAAGATTTGGCACGTAGGTTAACAATATTAATATCATTATTCCCTGAAAATTTCATTCACTTGCAAAGGGATCCAGGGGGTTAAAACGCCCCCCTTAACATGGAAAAATTCATATCTCCGAAAATATTCGCCGGCGCATAATAAGATTTGGCACGTAGGTTAACAATATAATATCATTATTCCCTGAAAATTTCATCCACTTGCAAAGGGATCCAGGGGTTAAAACGCCCCCCAAAACATGGAAAAATTCATATCTCCGAAGATCCCTTTGCAAGTGGATGAAATTTTCCGGGAATAATCATATTGATATTGTAAACCTACGTGCCAAATCTTATTATGCGCCGGCGAATATTTTCGGAGATATGAATTTTTAATGTTTTGGGGGGCGTTTTAACCCCCTGGATCCCTTTGCAAGTGGATGAAATTTTCAGGGAATAATGATATTAATACTTTTAACCTACGTACCAAATCTTATTATGCGCCGGCGAATATCTTCGGAGATATGAATTTTTCCATGTTTTGGGGGGCGTTTTAACCCCCTGGATCCCATTGCAAGTGGATGAATTTTCAGGGAATAATGATATTAATACTTTTAACCTACGTACCAAATCTTATTATGCGCCGGCGAATATCTTCGGAGATATGAATTTTTCCATGTTTTGGGGGGCGTTTTAACCCCCTGGATCCCTTTGCAAGTGGATGAAATTTTCAGGGAATAATGATATTAATACTTTTGACCTACGTACCAAATCTTATTATGCGCCGGCGAATATCTTCGGAGATATGAATTTTTCCATGTTTTGGGGGGCGTTTTAACCCCCTGGATCCCTTTGCAAGTGGATGAAACTTTCAGGGAATAATGATATTAATACTTTTAACCTACGTACCAAATCTTATTATGCGCCGGCGAATATCTTCGGAGATATGAATTTTTCCATGTTTTGGGGGGCGTTTTAACCCCCTGGATCCCTTTGCAAGTGGATGAAATTTTCAGGGAATAATGATATTAATACTTTTAACCTACGTACCAAATCTTATTATGCGCCGGCGAATATCTTCGGAGATATGAATTTTTCCATGTTTTGGGGGGCGTTTTAACCCCTGGATCCCTTTGCAAGTGGATGAAATTTTCAGGGAATAATGATATTAATATTGTTAACATACGTGCCAAATCTTATTATGCGCCGGCGAATATTTTCGGAGATATGAATTTTTCTATGTTAAGGGGGGCGTTTTAACCCCCTGGATCCCTTTGCAAGTGAAAGAAATTTTCAGGGAATAATGATATTGATATTGTGAACGTACGTACCAAATCTTATTATGCGCCGGCTAATATCTTCGGAGATATGAATTTTTCCATGTTAAGGGGGGCGTTTTAACCCCCTAGATCCCTTTGCAAGTGGATGAAATTTTCAGGGAATAATGATATTAATATTGTTAACCTACGTGCCAAATCTTATTATGCGCCGGCGAATATTTTCGGAGATATGAATTTTTCCATGTTTTGGGGGGCGTTTTCACCCCCTGGATCCCTTTGCAAGTGAATGAAATTTTCAGGAAACAATGATATTAATACTTTTAACCTACGTACCAAATCTTATTATGCGCCGGCGAATATCTTCGGAGATATGAATTTTTCAGTGTTTTGGGGGGCGTTTTAACCCCCTGGATCCCTTTGCAAGTGGATGAAATTTTCAGGGAATAATGATATTAATATTGTTAACCTACGTGCCAAATCTTATTATGCGCCGGCGAATATTTTCGGAGATATGAATTTTTCTATGTTAAGGGGGGCGTTTTAACCCCCTGGATCCCTTTGCAAGTGAAAGAAATTTTCAGGGAATAATGATATTGATATTGTGAACGTACGTACCAAATCTTATTATGCGCCGGCGAATATTTTCGGAGGTATGAATTTTTCCATATTAAGGGGGGCGTTTTAACCCCCTGGATCCCTTTGCAAGTGGATGAAATTTTCAGGGAATAATGATATTAATATTGTTAACCTACGTGCCAAATCTTATTATGCGCCGGCGAATATTTTCGGAGATATGAATTTTTCCATGTTTTGGGGGGCGTTTTCACCCCCTGGATCCCTTTGCAAGTGAATGAAATTTTCAGGAAATAATGATATTAATACTTTTAAACTACGTACCAAATCTTATTATGCGCCGGCGAATATCTTCGGAGATATGAATTTTTCAGTGTTTTGGGGGCGTTTTAACCCCCTGGATCCATTTGCAAGTGGATGAAATTTTCAGGGAATAATGATTTAATATTGTTAACCTACGTGCCTAATCTTATTATGCGCCGGCGAATATTTTCGGAGATATGAATTTTTCCATGTTAAGGGGGGCGTTTTAAACCCCGGATCCCTTTGCAAGTGAATGAAATTTTCAGGGAATAATGATATTAATACTTTTAACCTACGTACCAAATCTCATTATGCGCCGGCGAATATCTTCGGAGATATGAATTTTTCAGTGTTTTGGGGGGCGTTTTAACCCCCTGGATCCCTTTGCAAGTGAATGAAATTTTCAGGAAATAATGATATTAATACTTTTAACCTACGTACCAAATCTTATTATGCGCCGCCGGCGAATATCTTCGGAGATATGAATTTTTCCATGTTTTGGGGGGCGTTTTAACCCCCTGGATCCCTTTGCAAGTGGATGAAATTTTCAGGGAATAATGATATTAATACTTTTGACCTACGTACCAAATCTTATTATGCGCGGCGAATATATCTTCGGAGATATGAATTTTTCAGTGTTTTGGGGGGCGTTTTAACCCCCTGGATCCCTTTGCAAGTGAATGAAATTTTCAGGAAATAATGATATTAATACTTTTAACCTACGTACCAAATCTTATTATGCGCCGGCGAATATCTTCGGAGATATGAATTTTTCCATGTTAAGGGGGGCGTTTTAACCCCCTGGATCCCTTTGCAAGTGGATGAAATTTTCAGGGAATAATGATATTAATACTTTTGACCTACGTACCAAATCTTATTATGCGCCGGCGAATATTTTCGGAGATATGAATTTTTCCATGTTTTGGGGGGCGTTTTAACCCCCTGGATCCCTTTGCAAGTGGATGAAATTTTCAGGGAATAATGATATTAATATTGTTAACCTTTGTGCCAAATCTTTTATGCGCCGGCGAATATTTTCGGAGATATGAATTTTTCCATGTTAAGGGGGGCGTTTTAACCCCCTGGATCCCTTTGCAAGTGAATGAAATTTTCAGGGAATAATGATATTATATTGTTAACCTACGTGCCAAATCTTATTATGCGCCGGCGAAATTTTCGGAGATATGAATTTTTCTATGTTAAGTGGGGCGTTTTAACCCCCTGGATCCCTTTGCAAGTGGATGAAATTTTCAGAGAATAATGATATTAATATTGTTTACCTACGTGCCAAATCTTATTATGCGCCGGCGAATATTTTCGGAGATATGGATTTTTGAATGTTTTACTTCTCGAAATAGCGAATCTGTCGTAATTCATTCTGATAACCAACCGTCGACACCTTCATAACCTCTTTTTATTGGTCTATAAATCAAAACCGAGAGTAACATATTCATTATTTATCTAAATCTGCCTCATTTCAGCATTAAATATACTTCCGCACCGCGCGCCACTGGGGAGCGCGTTCGGGCGTTTCCGTCAAACGGTCTGCTAGAAATGGTCTGCCAAGTTCACTCCGGTCTCAACTAGGGACTTTTTTGTTTCATTTTAGCTCTCAATTCAAAAGAATATAATATCATTAGATACAACTATTTAAGTACGCCCTATAAAGTATGCAATAATGTTTCTTTCGGTAGTTTTAAAAAAGACTTGGGGTTTTAGTCCATGGGCCAGCGCCCATTTTTCATTATGATTACTAACAATCTGAGTATTTGCGAGTAGCTTCATTTTGACGAGACGCCAACTTTTTCCTCTACGAAATTTCTCGATAGTGAGGTCTAATACAGTATGGAGGCGTCGAAAGTGTTAAATGAGTGAATGTTCAAATTTTATTACTGACAGCTACTCTATAAATTAATCTTGTAACAATTTCATCACAACTTGAAAACAATAATTGTCATAAAAAATGATGATTCTATCAAACTAACAGCTACTTTATAAATTAAATCTTGAAACAATTTTATTACAAATTGAAAACAATAATTGTCCTACAAAAATGATGAGTCTATCAAAGTGTCCCCCACTCCCAACATATAAGTATCAACAACTAGGTCTAAAAAAATTATTACTAACCGGCTGATATTTTCACTGTTGTTTAGCAAATATTTCCTATATGAACTGGTTACATTGTCCTACAAATTGAGTGGTACGTTCGGAAATTGTCAATTGTTAGTTATCATTTTTAATTGTGGGTTCTGTGGTACAATTTCTGAGGTGGAACTGGCAAAACGTACCACTCAATTTGTAGGACAATGTGACCAGTTCATAAAGAAAATATTTGCTGAGCAACAGTGAAAAAATCGCCGTTTAGTAATAATTTTTTTTTTAGTTAGAAATTATTGTTTTCAATTTGTAATAAAATGGTTTCATGATTTAATTTATAAGGTAGTTGTTAGCAATTAAATTCGATAATTCACCCATTTAACACTTTCGACGCGTCCATACTGTATTAGCCCTCCTCACTATCTAGAATTTTCGTAGAGAAAAAAGTTGGGCGTCTCTTGAAAATGAAGCTACTCACAAATATTCAGATTGTTAGTAATCATTATGAAAAACAGGCGCTGGCCATAGACTATTTTACTCAAAGAGCACAAGATAACAATGATGAATTTTGAGTAAATGTTTAAAAGTAGTGTAAGCTGTTCTACTATTATTTTGTAATGTTTGTGGATCGCACTAACTAGAATCCATCCTGTTATGCTTCCTGGTTATTTAAAATAATGAATCAAATACTGAAATGCACCACAAGACAATTTTAACGATCAATACAGTTCGAAATCAACAGAAACACTGCACATTGAAAAAAATAGTTAAAGTGCTCGTACCTGCGCCAACTCCCTCGGTATAACTGGCTTGTATGGTGTCGCGGCATCCCTATTGACGGCCTTACCCTCCTGAGACCTTCTGGCCCATGCTCTGCCCCGGCCCTGCGGCGGGCCGTCTTGCACGGCACCCCGGCCGATTTGTATGCCCGCCTCACTTCGCACACCCTGGAGCCTCCCGAACTTCCGCCACCGCCTCCAACGCTGTGAATGTTCCCTGAATTGCCGGTTCTTACAGTGTTTCGAAGGGCTCTGTACCTGGGACTGCAACAGAAATATACCAATCAGTATTGTTTTTCATATACATACACATATATTAAAATTATTCGAAACAGCGTCCGAACGAATCTGGCAACGTTGTATTTTATGTATATCGAAGCTGATCTGTTGTATACTCGATTTTATCGATGTTTCATAATGTATGGTACTTATGGCAAGATTTGAATGTGTAGTTTTTTCTAACTAATAACTATTGGATATTCAAGAAAGGAATAAAAGAAATATTATTTTCTCTTTATCGGGAAAGAAATAGGCAAGAACCTAAAGTCATTACGGAATCTAATTTGAAAATTGACATGTCTATTTTAATGTCCCTAACTTCGGCAATTCTGGAGGTACGCTCTCGAGACAAACACTCTAGAAGAAAGTTTTTAGTCAACCTCACTTTTGACTAAACTGCTAGGCAAGATTTATTATAAAGGAAAATATATTTTTAATATTATAACGAGCCTTGAGAAAGGACCAATCGTGTCCGAAACGTTGGCAATGTTATAAATGGTTTAAACATCAATACCCAGATTTTTTTTTCCAAATTCCTGTTAACACTTCACAATTATATTAAAGCTAAATCTATGAAGCATCTGACAGCAGTGAATTATAATCTCATTATTCTCTTGTGATTAATAGGTATTATTAAGGCCGAGCACAGAACGTAGGTACAATGGACGGATTTTTACAATAATCGTGAATAAAAAATATTTCGATGTTTCTATCGTTTTACAGCGTCCTTGGTTTACCAGGATAAACGACCGGATGGGTGAACCGCTGTAAACCAATATTCAAATGTCTAAAAATACAAGAGAACCAATAAGGGCATTGTAAATAGTGCATTATCACATAACGAGTTGTTGTTCGAGCAGTGAATGATCTGTTCTAGGTAGAGAGATCGTAAAGTGGCATTTTTGGAATCTTTTTCCTTTCTTGCAAATCTCTAAGGTTATCAGGTATACCAGGTAGCTAGTCGAAACCCAGGTTATACCTGCCCTCAGGTATAACTGTCACCACAGAATATTTCTCGAAAAAAAAAAAATTTTGTGATTTGGTGCAAAAAAATACCCTGAAAACTTTAACCTTTGCGATTCAAGTTTTTTAACACCTAAGACTGACCGATTTTAAAATAAAGAACCTTAATTGATCATTAAAATGGGTCATTAATGTTCAATTTATGCTATTTTAATGTCCAATTCTCGTAGAAACCGCACAAAGTATTCAGAAGCACCACGAGAAATGTCGAAACTCTACTGGAATATAGAAGTTTTATTATGTCGAATGTATGTCTTGTGCCAAATGAAAATGTATTTCAATCAAAAAAAAAAATATCTTGATTATTAGTCGCTGTATTTATTAACCTAGTTGATTAAATAACTATTTCATTACAAATTTTACGTTGAACAGCTAAACTCCTTTTTGAATTCTCTCAAAGAAATTGTTATTTGTTTTTCGAGATCTTCACAATAATGAACTTTGAGGAAGTTCAAAACCATAAATGTTATAAATTTTTTAAAATATAACGAAAGCATTTTAAAAATGAAAAAGAAATAAAGTACTTGCACATTTAGACAGAAATGATTGAAAGCTTTAAAGTGGCACCATATCCAAAACAATATTTGAATAATGATAATAATCGTCCAACATTTACATTTATCTATCAACTGAAGGATGACCCTATTATTATAATAAAAGGAATAATTAACTATCAATTTGCATTCGCTATAAATTTGAACACCGCATTAGGGCAGAGTTAATACACTGAATTTATCAATAATGAATGAAAAACATTGGTAACAATGGGTAAAAAATTAAGAAAAGAATGAAGATAAAAAATTGAATGAGAAAGAAGATTGAATAAAAGAGTGAATAAAGCAAGAATTTTCATAACTAAAATAATTTGCTAATCGGTTTACTTTGCTAAATAACTAGTTCAACTTCCTACATACTACTACGATAATTTTTCACGAAGTGAATTTCTCACGAAAAAATAATTTACGTGTTCTACATTAATGTCGTTTTTTATACTCACATTTGCCTAAACGATACCACCGATATTCGATTTTGATTCACTTCTATATAACATGAACAGGAACCACGACAAACCATACTTAACAATGTCAGGCGCACTTACTTTTAAATATCACAGAAGTTAAATATCACAGAAGTTGAATATCAGCTGATAAGCAATCACGTTTTAAAACTCGCTAAACAAAAAGTACTTCGGAACTTCGTCAAAGCACAATCACTATTTTTATTTCATTTGGTTCAAGAGCGTTCAATTTGTAAGTGTACGTTCGAAAAGAAACAGTTCCGTATTTTATCTATTTCCTCAATTTACCCAAGTTTGATGACAGCTGATATATAATTTTCGAGTGATTGCAGTTATGACTTTTGTTGATCGTTTACAAATTGTTTCTCTATCTCGAATTTATCTTTCTTGAACATTAGTTTAGTATACTGAAAGCTTGGACAATACAATGAGACTTTATATAGACAGTTGTTACTTTCAGGTAGAGAATTTTCTATGACGGTGTAGTAGGGGTACAAATAACCATAAAATAAATTTTCGAAAATGAGTGCAGCAAAATTCTTCAGTTTGTGAGAACGTCAGGTAAGTACAAGTCGATTTGTAAGTTATTTGAGAAAAACTCAATTGAGAAATATTTAATTTTTCCCTCGATTTTTCCGATAACTGAACGAAAAAGAATCATTTTCAAAAATACGTAGTACTTTTATACATTTTAGCCAGTATATATACTTATATCTCCATAGAAATTTTCAGTTTTTGATTGCAATGTCATAAAATAATATTAGAAATGCTATCACGTGACAGACACCACGTGGTGTAGTTGTTTCCTATTAGTTGAAATATTTGTAAGTAGAGAGACCCCCTAAATTTTTTTTTCGTTCATTATCTAATTATCACACCAAAAAAAAATTTGCAAGATTAATTAATTGGAATATTATTACGGCTATTTCAACCTCTTCTATTCAACTTTTCAGTCAGCACTCCTCAACCGTCGTCGGCGTACACACTAAGACTGGGCACTTTCAGAAAATCAATTCTCGTTACATTTTAAAATGTTTTTCACGTGACAGATATTTTCAAGAAATAACGAAAGTTGCTTCTCAGAAAATTTTCAAATTTAAATATAATATTTTCTAAAAATAACGAGAGTTGCTTCCAGAAAGTTCCATGTTTTGAAAGTGATTCCTGACAATGGTGCTCGAATGCTGGCTTCGAAACGTCGAATAGAAGAGGCGAAAATGCTCCAAATAGCTCAAATGATATTTCAATCAATTCTACGTCGAAAATCATCAATTTAAATTCTTAGTAGTCTATTCATCTCAGTTCAAGTTTTAGGTTCCATGTATACGATGATTCCAAACAAAATACAAGTACTTCAATCATTGTGGTAAGTATATTGTGAAAATAAATATTCAATTTAAAAAATTTTTATTCAAGTAGTATAATAAAATAATAGATCAACTGGTACTTTGAATTTACTAACATATTATTCCATTTTCAGATTGTCTTGTGTCTTGTTATTCGAAAAAAATTTAAAAAACCTACCCTGTGAAATTTTTTTCTCGAAAATCTAGATAAAATAAATTTAACCTAACAATGAGTGAAATTGAATTAAAAAATAACAGAATTTAAATTTAGTCAATTTATCGAAGAGAAGAAAAGCGTAGGGAAAATTATAGCACCAGCAAAAACGTTCATTCAAATTGAAATTCTAGTTTATTTCTCGAAATAGAAGAATTAAATATTTTATATTGAATTTTCCTTTCGAATATTTACTCATCTATTTGCCGATTCGAAAGAAATAATGAAAAAAATTGAAACAACTAAAGACTATAATCAAAGCAATCACTTAACTTATCCAAAGAATAACTCCAAATTTTGACAGTTTCAGGGTGAAATAATTGTTCAATTCATTTGAGATCAGAATTAAACCTTTAGTTTCTGAGTTATAAATCTACACAGAAACAATTCCTTGAAACTCTTGATCTGACAAAACTGCGTTGCCTATATCATTGTTCTGGAGAAGAGCCACATCACAAAGGAGTTCGGAAAATATCAAGAGTTCAGAAAAGCGTAGCCATAGATAATGAACATCGCACATAATTTTCTATTAAGTAACACATAATTGAAAATATTCTGAATGAGACATTATCGATGCAAAATATTAATGAAAGAATGAACAGTGAAGCGTTGGGCGTTACACCGCCTGTGGCATATGATTTATATGTTCGTAAACAATAAAGGAACGAACACAATGATGATAGTAATGAGCAAGTGTTACGACTTTCAAGATCTTGACCTTGACTGATGATCTAATCCATCCCCACCATACCAATATGAACGCGGGGAATCCTAAGCCGCTTACTTAGATTTCCTTCGCGATGGCACTGGGAAATAGGCCTCTTGGCTATGTTGCCGCTGGTTGCTTCTATTTCTGGTAGTTAGGAGAAATCGGGCAATTCACTTTCGATTTCAGTTGGATACTATAGGAGTGGAAATGAACGTAAGTAAAACAGTAGATTAGATATTTAGCAATTCAGGTGAATCTCAAGACGAACAGACTCTTTGTTATTTTTGAAAGTTGTAAGTTTTTCTATAGACGTCCCAAAGAAAGGTGAGAACAAATATTAGATGCAGTCCGTTACATTGCCATAGTTCATTTGATATGATCAATAAAATTATGTACTTCGTTCACTATTACTTTTCTTTAACCAGTTTGAAAATATAATAGTACATACTTCTCGCCTCAGATCACTGTAAAAACTTTAATGAGAATGGTGATAGCTAAACAAGTATTTTTGTTCATCGTATTCAATGATCTATCAAAAATAAACGGACTTTTCAATGATCTTTCAAAAAGTAACGGACTTTTCTTTACAATATTTGTCCTGACCTGTGTTTATTCATCTTTCGGTTCCAAATTTGTAAAAGTAAAAAACCTCTGCCTGCCATTCTTCTTTGTCAGTAAGAATATTTCAAAACATTTAGTTCGTTGGCAGATGATACTCAGACAGTTCGGCTCCAAGTTACAGCCCCCCTGCCAGGCACTTTAATTTTAATTCATAATTTTTTCGCAGAAATAGAAAAAAATTTCCAATTTTTGCCTGATTTTCAATAGGTAGTATTTCTGTGGAAAATGGTCGTACAAAAAGAAGCCTGAAAACTGTAGTTTTCAGATTATCCGCCTATGAAGCACGAAAAAAATATTTGCATTTTTTGAAAAAATTTTTTAGGATGCGTCAATGCATAAGTCATCTTGCCTGTTTATTCAGCTTCAAGTTGCTTTTTTAGGTACCCCGATTCGACTATTTTTCTCCGAGAAATCGAATTTTGAATACAAATGGTTCATTTTTCACTCAACCGTCGGTATTTCTGTGAGGACTGGTCGTACAGCGAACGGACAGGGAATTTTATTATCTGTACGAAATTCTCTACGAATTTCAGTCAAGAGTTAGAGCAGGAAAAAATTTTGTACGACTTTAACATTTAATTGAAAAAAGTAAGAAAACTTACTCTTTTCCCATTTTTAGTTGATTGCCTGTACGTCTGTGTAGGTAGTTGAACGAAAAAGGGATCTTTTGCATTCAAAATTCGATTTCTCTGTGAAAAATTGTCGTCTAAGGGTCACAAAAAAAGCACCTTGAAGCTGAATAAACAGGCTGTATGATCTTTGCATTCGAGTAGCTTCGAAAAATTTTCCATGCCCGCAGAATGAAAAACAAAATGCACAAAATTTGAGAGGTCCATAATTGCAAGAAAACCGGAGCTCCTGATAATTCTTACTCAAAAAATATGAAAAATAGATTTTTCAGTACGATCATTCGTCAGAATGAAAAAAAAATGAAATTGAAATACGTCCTGTTGAAAATCACTCAAAAATTTGGAATTTTTTTGTTCCCTTAATTTTTTCGAGAAGTGAATTTTATTATCTGTACGAAATTTAATACGAATTTCAGTCAAGAGTAAGTGGAGAAAAAATTTCTACGACTTTAATATTTAATAGAAAAAAGTAAGAAAACTTACTCTTTTCCCATTTTTGTTTGATTGACTGTACCTTTATGTAGGTAATTGAACGAAAAAGGGATTTTGTGCATTCTAAATTCGATATCTCTGTGAAAAATTGTCGTATAAGGGTCACAAAAAGAGCAATTTGAAGCTGAATGAATAAGCTGTATGATCTCTGCATTCGGGTTGTTTCGAAAAATTTCCCATGTCCGCAGAATGAAAAACAAAATGCACAAAATTTGAGAGGTCCATGAGTGAATTGCAAGAAAACCGGAGCTCCTGATAATTCTTACTCAAAAAATATGAAAACTGGATTTTTCAGTACGATTATTTTTCATAAAAATTAAATTGAAATACAGCCTGTTGAAAATCACTCAAAAATTTGGAATTTTTTTTGTTCTCTTAATTTTTTCAAGAAGTGAATTTGATTATCTGTACGAAATTTGATACGAATTTCAGTCAAGATTTAGTGGGCGGAAAATTTTCTACGACTTCAAAAGATAATTGAAAAAAGTAAGAAAACTTACTCTTATCCCATTTTAGTTGATTGCCTCAGTGCCTGTATCTTTGTGTAGGTGGTTGAACAAAAAAGGGATCTTTTGCATTCAAAATTTAATATCTCAGAGAAAAATTGTCGTAAAAGGGTCGGAAAAAAGGAACTTGAAGCTGAATAAATTGGCTGTATGATCTTTGCATTCGGGTAGCTTCGAAAAATTTTTAATGCCCGCAGAATGAAAAATAAAATGCACAAAATTTGAGAGGTCCATGAGTGAATTGCAAGAAAACCGAAGCTCCTGATAATTCTTACTCAAAAAATATGAAAACTAGATTTTTCAGAATGAAAAAAATTAAAATGAGATATTGAAAATCACTCAATATTTTTGGAAATTTTTTTTGTTTCCTTAATGTTTACTTTTTTAAATCTGAACTGTTCTTTTCTAGATTATAACTTAAAAGTAATATGAATTTCAACTTCCATAAACTGAAGAAAGTATATGTAGATAATAATTATAATTTAAGGGCAAGGCGTTGAAACCGACTGAATAATATTTTTTTTAATTGACTTCCGCAAAGAAAGTGTAAAAAAACAGACAATTTTGACAAAGGATACCTACTAAGACATAGAATAATATTTCCATATTAGATATTCGAGTAAAGAAGGCTCAGGAACACATTAAATATGAGTAATACATTAACCATTAACTTGACAGGTACCGTAAGATTTCTAGAATTGGGCCCTAAGAATCTTCCTTCGGATATTCAGCAATGAGTATAAGTATAAGTCATATACGCTCATTGACTAGAAATTTTTTTTCAATTTGAAGGAATCCTTTATAAATACACTGAGCAGTTGATAATTATAGTAACAATTGCGTACTTCATTGCAAATAACCCGTAATTAACATTTGTCCTCATTTGAGACAACGAAAATCGTGAGTCGTTTTGATGTTGGTATAAAATATTTCGTTACAGTAATATGTTGCTCAATTGGTTATGCAAACAATTGCAAGTTTATTGTTGTAAACATTGTGTCCTACTATTTTGGTCCGTCCAAGAAACAACTTGAATGTTTGTTGAATTTTCTCGTCAATCGAAAACGTCGTTTTTTACAGGGTGAGTTTTTAAGCTGTGCATTAATTTCAGCCATACATTCGTCTATTCGAGAAAACACTTTTAGCTTAAAACTTTTTCTAGAAATAATTCGAAGAAAATAAGAATATCTGTTATTCTTTGTATGCTTCTCCAGTAATAATAATATTACTTTTATTTATATATTTATTTATTTTTTCAAAGTGGAATATAAAATTTTCAATGCCAATCTTAAATGATTTAAAATCTAAAATTTAACAAAAGTGAAACAAATAAAGCACACATTTTTCCTTTCCAATGATAGGTACGAGGAAGTAAAAATATATTACATTGAAATTACTCAAAAGTCAATTTATGTTTCTGAACGAAATTACTTAGGATAACATTTAAATTAAATAAAAATAACTAACCTATTGTATACATTTTTCAATTAGTAGATTTCATTTGAAAAGTTGTGTAGTTTAGTATACCGATATATTCAATATTAAATTTGAATTTCTCTATATGAATGACATTACCTGAGTTATTATAAATTGCTTATAGTAGCCTGCTGTGTTTCATGACGTCTCTTAAATTTTTGCCTTCTTTGAAAATAAATTCAATATACAAAAGCAAGAAAATGTTAGCATATGTTTCATCTCTTATGCGAATAAAAAACAAGAAAACGAAAAACATAAAATTTTGATCTATGAAAAATAATGATGTTTATGTTAACAAAAAACATAATTAATTGAACAGAAGATCTTTCAAAGCTTTTTCATCGCAGTACATAACCTTTGAGGCATACAAATCGACTAAATATACCATAAAAATTATGTGTCAATACTTCTTCTGCTGTGAAATTTCAACGCCGCCAATTTCTATTGAAAAAACGCCAACAAAAAGTCCACGAAACCTTTCATTTCTCAACAACAAAAAATGCTTTTATTTACTTAAACAATGAAGATCCACCGTTGTAAAACAGTAAAAGTGACAACATGATGGAATCGAACCAACGCATACGTTGAGCGTTACATCATAGTAAGCGTAGATTTCTGTACCGAGCGCAACGGCTATTTTCGCCATAGGTATATTGCTCATTGTTCTTTTCCAACGCGATTTGAAAGTACTAGGATGGAGTTAAAATGCGTGTTGCGTAGCAATCGACCTATAGAGGTAGGTGTTGGCCGAGTGAGAGGCCCAGAACACCTAATACTGTCGATGAAAGTTGAAAAAATGTGTTAACAATTAAAAACACATTTCTCTAGGTTTCAGAGCAGTACAAATCGCTTCCTGAATGTTACCGTAGTACTCTTACTTTCGAATTTCACCAGGAATCAAATTGGTCGATTGTATCGATTGATCTTTGTTTTTTTAATCGTTTGTTGATGGATGGATACTTTTGCTCTAGGGAGAGAATTTTGAAGCGAAAATTGTCAGACACTGTATTTTGTTGCATTAAATGGTTAGAGCAAGAGCAAGCGACAGAAAAAACTCCGTCCTTTAAAATATTTTATCGCTTATAACATATGTATTGAAAATAAGATAACTCATTTGAGAGCTATTGATTCATTCTATCGTTCAGTTCATATATAGGTACTATTTTTCGTGGAAGTACAGTAAATCACATAGTTCATCGGCAGACACTTGATACTTTTGACACCCTATCCCAGACATCTTTAATTATAAGTAATTTCATCTTTTTTTTTGTTATTTATTATTTATTTGCAAGCTGCAATTGATTCATGTTGCTCGGAAACTGAAATTTTTCAAGGATTCTTTTTCAACTGATTTCTGCTAGTTAATTTATTATACAGGGTCTTTATAAATGATTGTAACAGCGCAGTTGGCTTTGAATTATTTTCATTCCTAAATCTTAAAAAAACTATACATCATATCATTCATTAAGTAGCTGTTACTGACACAATTTTTTTGATTTCATAACTTTATTACTAGGTGTGAAAAAAACAACCGTTTATGATTTTCCTTCAAAAATTGTTTTCCTGGGATAGATTTTCGAAGAATAAAATTCTCTTATGTTTTTCCATTCAATTCTAGAAAAAAAGTCTCCTGCAAAATTGCGTTACATTTGATGCTTTTCTCGGAAAAAATAAAAACTTACAAGCAGTTATGATCACAGTTCATTATCTATTTCATCGATAAGAGTTCCATAGAATGAATATTTCAAGATAATGTTTGTTTATGACAGGAGATAAAGATGTTTCTGAAGGTATAATTACTAATTTACGGAAGAAAATTATATCCGTAATATTTTAATTTCACAAATAGAACTTTCTTTCGATTAATAAGCATAATTCACAAAACCAATTTTGAGCATAAACAATATCTTAGAATGTTCAATATATGGAACATACGATGAATGGAATGAACAGTGATTCATAACTGCTTGAAAGTTTCAAATTTTTTTCGAGAACAGTATCGACTGTATTGAAATTTTGCAGGAGACTTTTTCTCCAGAATTGAATCGCAACCCATAAGAGAATTATATTTTTCGAAGAATCTATTCCACGAAAAATATTTTTGAAGGAAAATCATAAGGGGTGTTATTTTCCACACCTAATAATAAAGTTATGGTATCAAAAAAATGTGTGAGTATCATCTTCTTAATGAATCATATTATGTATAGTTTTATGACTCAGTATTTTTTAGGACTATGTCAACTCGTCTTCCCCTATATCTTGAAAGTGAGGTCGATTTCGAAAAAAAATTATATGAACAAGCCCTGCTTATTTTCATCGAGGAATCATCTCCCTAAGCCCTCGCATTTATTCACAGACCCTATATACAGAACAAAACGAGAAAACGAAATTTAAGAAACGCATTATTACTTATTTTCCTAGTCGTACTTGATAGCCGTTCATACTGTCATTCTCGTGTTTACTCAAGTAACATTGTCCCGATTAAGGATAAATTTATCACTTGTCATTCTATTAATAGAAAATGACTAATACATCTTTGAAGTGGGCCGATATGAAGCTCACAGTTGGTCTGGATGCCAACGTCCGAACCTCGACAAGGGGTATTGCCCTATTTATCTTCTACAGAATTTAATATTGCGTGGGACTTGGGACTTCACTTCGGGGAGATTCCGGGGAGGAAAATTCATTTATCCTACGGGATCTGCAGGGCGAATGATTAAAGTTTGTTTGATGCTGTTTTACAGCTTGAGTCATTATGGCTAATCTTGTTTGGGTTGCGAGTTTGAGGCAGCGATAGATTCACTTATGGTTTGAGTGTTTATGGGTGTAAAAAAACTATAATTACATTTTATACATGGCGAAATGAATTTAGCTGAAGAAAATGTTGTTGAATTCACCCAATATCACGGCTTTCAGTTAATTCTATCGAAATACATACGCCGTTAAATTTTATTTTCTATTATGTACTACCCCTTATCATACCTAAATTATTTTCTTAATTATTGATTTTAATTTCAAATGACATCAAGAATTCTATCAATCTGAATAGCCCGCTATTTCGGTAGATGTCACGTTTGAAGCTGTCCTTTTTCGACATTTGACTAGTAATATCAACAACATCAATAAAATGGAACGATAAACGCCTCAAGAACGCATTGAAATGATTAAAATTCACTATAAAAATGGTGTGGGAAAATTGGCAGAGACGGTTCGTAAAACTCCAACATTTTTAGGTCGTCGTGAAGCACCTTATCGGACCGCAATAAAGAAATTGGTGGAAAATTCGAACTGTTGGGACATGTTAGTGATGTGAAGAATAAAACCCGTGCACGTCGCTCGAGAACAGCCCAGAATATTACTGCTGTAGCCGAAAGTGTTGAAGAAAACCCAGGTTTGTCCATTCCTCGTCGTTCTTTGGAATCACGCATTCCACAAACGTCATTTCCGTATTTTGCATAAAGATTTGGGTCTTAAGGCTTATAAAGTTCAGTTAACACAAGAACTCAAGCCTGCCCGCACAGAAAGTAAACTACACACAAAAATTTTACCACGAATAACATCTTGAAATATGAAATAACAACAAAATAATTATTTGAAATCAAAATTGGGGTAATAAATGTTTCACACAACTTTGTCAATGTCATGACTTGTGGTGATTAGAAACAAAATTTTAGCGACGGATTCTGATTTCTGTTTTTTTATGCTATTCAAAATAATTTCTGTTTCGACTTTTCACCTGATCTGAGAGCCGGGAGATACTCTATGGATTATCTTGGGATACCTGTATATATGTATATTGAAATTATCAGGGGAGTTGTTTTGGTTATGAAAAGGGTCGGGTTAACCTAGATTTGAATTGTCCTTTATTCTTCTTTTCACCAAATCTTAGCGTCATCTGTTTTTAACAAGGAAGAAACTGAGCATGAAGAGTATTCGTATTTCAATTCTCTACTCGTATTTTCGCTGCATTTCGAAAAAGTACGTAAGGGGAAACCACCATTTCCACAAAAAATGTAGCAACTACAACACCAGAAACATCCGCGATCATTATAGAAAGGAAACAACAGCAATCAACATAACCTAGAAACTATCAGGTTAATAAAAAGAAAAAACAACGACATTCAGCGAAATCGCCCACGTTCTCGTCGATTATACTCTCCTATTGTTTCTGTATTTGTACGAAATTGTCCGATTGCGGGTTGTTTTGAAACGCGAATGTAGGAAGATCTTTCTCAACAAAACAACCGTCGTTTGTTCCCAACTTTTGTTCGCTTTCAATGGTGAAACAGACGGCACTTCACTTTCCCATATGTGGAAATATACGCGGACGACTAAAGGTTAGCTGTCCACGCGTGCGATGGCGTTGGAAAATGTACAGTTGATTAGAGGAAAATATGGAAGTGGGTTTTCGAAGAATCTTAGAAGGTCAAAAATGGTGATTATGGTAGGTGCTAAGAACACTTCTTTGTCAGGGCTTCAATTGCGAATTTCAAGCATTAAATTTCTATTTGTCAGATATAAAATTATTGAATACAAATTTTAGGAATATGCTCAAGAAAAATTTATGTAAAAAATTCTAAACGTTCTCTGTCCTTTGAGATACAAGCAAACATAATTTTTCTTATGAAAGAGAATAACTCAATTAAATGACTTCAAATAGATAAGTAAAAATTTTAAAATGACGAAAAGAAAAATTGCTCTCAAAAAAAAGTATAACATTATGAGACAATCAAGAATCAGTACATTTCTGGTTGAATATAACTTTTACACTAAATAACGATGAAAAATATAGATTATATCTGGAAAAACGAATATTACCTATATTAGGACAAGTTAAGAATTTTTATAATACCTAATAATAATGATAATAAATTGGGAATTTCCAAGTTGATTCGAGGCTGAAACTACCAAGCTGAATTCATGAATGCACAGAATGAAACGAGTAGATAGATATCAGCTTTTCAAATTTTTATTATCAGTTTCCCTTCATGAAAAAGCGTGTGAAAAAGCTTTGAGAGTGTTTCTGTTTCTCATAAAGAATATTTTTAGAATGTACTATAGAATGCGAGGAATACTCAATAAATAATTACATGATAATATCATTCACATCTACAAGGAGAATTTTGATATTTTCTGGCGAAAGAAATCCGCAAATTACATAGCAAACCTGAGAGAAAACACGCGATGATGAAAATTATTTGGAAATATTTTAACACTTATTGGCCATATTTCCTTGGCTCCATTTGTTGTCATAACATTGACACATTTTTATATGATTTTACAGAATTAGTTTTTGGTGCAAGGTCAATCAATTTATTTTTATAACTGTTTTTCGGTTACTAAGAATAAAATTTATATCAATGAATTTCACAGAAATAACATGTTTATACTTAGGTATACCTATGATGAAGTGAGGAAATGAAATCTGTTTCAATAGAAATCGCAATCATTGTTACTAATACTTAGTAAATACTTTAAAAAACAAAATGCTATAAGATGAATACTTTGTATCCACATGTATTACATCTAAACCAACGATTCATATATTTTTTGTATTATTTTCTATACAAATATCCATTTTACACAGATTGATGTCATCATTACCCAAATAAGCTTATTAAAATCATTATATTGCTCAAAAAAAGATTCAATAATCAACCTGATTAGAGTTATTACGTAATTCGAAATCGTTTGAGGCAATTTCAATTAAATCTTGCGTTTTTCGACGAAAACTTCGAACTATTGCTAACTTGTTGCATTCATTACTATCTTCAACAGAGATCACAATTAAAAAGCATGATCTAAAGATGCCGTGAACCCAGCTATTGAGCACAAACGTCAATGTCATTCGTGACTATCAACGATGAATCATTGCAAGATTGATTTGAAGTAAATTGAATGATAACATCATCAAGAATATCCTTCAATCGATCGATGAGCTGATGAACAACAGTACTGTAATTAGTGTTTCCGCAACAAACTTCAGTATTTTTCAATCTAAATTCACACGAAGTAAATCATAAAAAAAGAATTTTCGTTCAATGTTCCAACACAGAATAAAATTCTTTGATTCCAGCCTGAAGTGGTGAGAGCGAGAAAAAGGTTGTAGAGTCAAAGTTTGACTTCACCTTGTTCTTATTACTTTTAGGCAAAACATAAAGTGATTCCGCTCCGAAGAAAAAAGAGCTGAGGCCACAGTTTTGAAATAAGAGAGAGTTGTAGATTAAAAAGTGGACCTCGAACAGAACAGGCGACAAAATTTAAGAAAAATAGAGGGGTTATACAGTAAAAGTTTGACCTCTCTCTGCTCTTATTTTTTGTACCGGAACGTAGTGGTTCCGCCCCAAAGTACTGAAAGCATAGGTTAAACTTTTAAAGTGGGAAAGAGGTTGTATATAGAGTAAAAGTTTGGCCTCTTATTACTTTGAGACGGAACGTGGTGGATGCGCCCCAAAGTAATAAGAGCAGGGATCAAACTGAGAGTAGCATAGACGTTGTAGAGTAAATGCTCTCTGCTCCTGTTACTTTGGGGCGGGACGTAGTGGCTCCACCCTATAAAACATTTCTCCTACTCTCACCACTTTGCGGTAGAACCAGAGAAAACCAGAAGCAGGTTGTCAAGTAAAAATTCGACCTCAGCCAGAGCAGAGAGAGGTCAAACTTTTACTCTATAACCTCTCTTTTGTGGTTTAGCCCCAACCTAATCTGTGATTTCATTATGATTATTCTATCAAAGTGTCCCCCAGTCCCAACATGTATAAACAACTAGGTCTAAGAAAATTATTACTAACTGGCTGATTTTTTCAATGTTGCTTAGCAAATATTTCCTTTATGAACATGTTACATTTTCCTACAAATTGAGTGGTACGTTTTTCCAGTCCTACGCTCGGAAATTGTCAATTGTTAGTACTCATTTTCAATTGTGTATTCTGTGGTATAATTTCTGAGATAGGGCTAGAAAAACGTACCACTCAATTTGTAGGACAATGTGACCAGTTCATAAAGGAAATATATGCTAAGCAACAGTGAGAAAATCAGCCGGTTAGTAATAATTTTGTTAGACCTAGTTGTTGATACATGTTGGGAGTGGGGGACACTTTGATGAAATAATCATTTTTGTAGGACCATTATTGTTTTCAATTTGTAATGAAATTGTTTCAAGATTTAATTTATAAAGTAGCTGTTAGTAATAAAATTTAAACATCTACTCATTTAACACTTTCGACGCCCTCACTATCGAAAATTTTCGTAGAGGAAAAAGTTGGGCATCTCGTCAAAATGAAGCTACTCACAAATTTTCAGATTGTTAGTAATCATTATGAAAAACAGGCGCTGGCCCATGGACTAAAAGTGTAATAAACAATTTCTCTATTGTTTCCGAGGGGTCTATCACTATGGAATTTTAGTGTACAAAATGCTGGAATTGGGAATGAATTACACGGAATTAGATGGAATTGCATGGAATTTGATGGAATTTGACGGCATTATAACGGAATTGTTTGGAATTGAGAAGAATTGAATGGAATTTCAATGGATTGAACGGTATTCTGTTAGCATTGAATGGAATTGAAAATGCGCAGAATTGAACAGAATTGTGAGGAATTGAACGGAATTGTAGAGAAATTAACGGCATTATGATGATTTAACGGAATTATGATGAATTTAACGGAATTATGGGGAATTTAATGGAATTATGGGGAATTTTACGGATTGTGAGGAACTGAATGGAATTATGCGGAATGAAAAGAATTTTTGTGAATTTAGTGGAATTATTTATCAAATTGGAATTTTAGTGTACAAAAAACTGCCAGTGATAGACCCCGAGGGGTCTACGGGGGTCTATCACTGCGGAATTTTAGTGTACAAAATGCTGGAATTGAGAATGAATTACACGGAATTAGATGGAATTGCATGGAATTTGACGGCATTATAACGGAATTGTTTGGAATTGAATGGAATTTCAATGGAATTGAACGGTATTCTGTTAGCATTGAATGGAATTGAAAATGCGCAGAATTGAACAGAATTGTGAGGAATTGAACGGAATTGTAGAGAATTTAAGGGAATCAAGATGAATTTAACGGAATTATGGGGAATTTAATGGAATTATGGGGAATTTTGCGGAATTGTGAGGAACTGAATGGAATTATGCGGAATTGAAAAGAATTTTTGTGAATTTAGTGGAATTATTTATCAAATTGGAATTTTAGTGTACAAAAAACTGCCAGTGATAGACCCCTCGATTGTTTCCTTGTGGAAATTTTTTGAGAAATAAAAATCCGCATTCCTGGACAAAATTCCGTTTCGATTTTTCGGTCAACTAGTGTAAATCGCAATAACCTAACCTTCCTTTGATCATTATCCAGAAAGAGCATCTTTTTCATAACCCAGCCAGAACATTCTCCCGATACAATTTTCCAGCAATCGTTTCATTTTATTTTATCATCTAGTTCTAGTTGTGAACGTCGTGATACAGAAAGCTTATCGGAAATTCATTGAACAAAGAGGATCGGACAAACACAGCCGTCAATTTTAATACGTGAGACTTGGCCGGAGCGCTTGGCAATCGTTTGGCTCCGGCCCCAAGTCGTTAAGTTGATAAGCACCCCTTGGTATGGTTCATAGGGGGACGTGCGGAATTAAATCGTATCTTGGTTCGGTTCGTGACCCCCTTTTCTGATTTCGTTCGTTAAAAATGGCTTTCTTTTCAGTTGGGCCAGACATCGTAGCCCAGTCAAATTAGACGAAAAAGGGGGCCAACCTCGGAATGAAAGATATAAGCTGAAAATGGTATGAACCTTTGTTTTGTCATTCTAAATGTTGTCTCAAAAGTCACAAATGCTATCGTGCCGGCGTCTTAAGATATTGAAGGTCAAAGGTCATCAAAATCGGTTTTTTGCGAATATCTGCCTTCCTATTGCTTAAATGAGATTTGCAGTTATTATGAAAGTTGTAGACTATAAAATTGTCTACAACTTTTGTTTGAACTTTTTTTTCATGCGACCAACCGTTTTGGGGGTAGAGCGCGAAGAGTGCGCAGCGTACAGTCATATGACCTAATGCAGGGTCAAGCGTGAGTTACGGTTAGCAGTTCGTTGTATAAAGTCAACTATTCACTAACAATTATAATTATTAAACAATGCCCACTATTTATGTTCTATTCGTTAATTTTTTTTCAATTTAATTTTTTTAAATAGCGCAGAATTCGTGTCACAGCCACTAAATGCGTGTAAAAATAAAATGTGTTTTTTAGTACGAGGATATTGGTTAAAACTTTTAGAAGAGTATATTTGTGTGTGACATTGCCTTTGCCAACTTTTTTGAGGAAAATTTTCTGTTGGGATTGAGTACGTCCAATTAAATAACGAACAAATCAATATCTTCTCCTATGATGACAGCAGTCTTTTGATGTTCTGTTAAGGCAATAGCTGTGTCAATGATGAGAACATCAGCATCATCTCTGACTTGTTTTGTTGTGACCTAATGCAGGGTCAAGCGTGAGTTACGGTTAGCAGTTCGTTGTATGAAGTCAATTATTCACTTAACAGTTATAATTATTAAACAATGCCCATTTTTTATGTACTAATTATTAATTATTTATATTTAATTAAAATAAGTAATTAAATTATTGTATTTGACGGATATTCCGACTATAGTAAAAATATTAAAGCAAAGGAACAACAAAGAAGAACTGCTGCACTTTCAAAATCATATGAAGTTTGTTTTGACGAAACAATGATTGTGCCAATCAGTCAAGAAAAATTTTCATCAAATCGGTCTATAAAAAAAAATTGTTGAAAAATTTGAAACTGGTAATATCACAACAAAACAAGTCAGAGATGATGCTGATGTTCTCATCATTGACACAGCTATTGCCTTAACAGAACATCAAAAGACTGCTGTCATCATAGGAGAAGATATTGATTTGTTCGTTATTTTAATTGGACGTACTCAATCCCATCAACAGGAAATTTTCCTCAAAAAAGTTGGCAAAGGCAATGTCAACACACAAATATACTCTTCTAAAAGTTTTAACCAATATCCTCGTACTAAAAAACACATTTTATTTTTACACGCATTTAGTGGCTGTGACACGACCTCTGCGCTATTTAAAAAATTAAATTTAAAAAAAAAATTAACGAATAGAACATAAATAATGGGCATTGTTTAAAAATTATAATTGTTAAGTGAATAATTGACTTTATACAACGAACTGCTAACCGTAACTCACGCTTGACCCTGCATTAGGTCATATGACTGTAGCTGCGCACTCTTCGCGCTCTACCCCAAAAACGGTTGGTCGCATGAAAAAAAAAATCGAACAAAAGTTGTAGACAATTTTATAGTCTACAACTTTCATAATAACTGCAAATCTCATTTAAGCAATAGGAAGACAGATATTCGCAAAAAACCGATTTTGATGACCTTTGACCTTCAATATCTTAAGACGCCGGCACGATAGCATTTGTGACTTTTGAGACAACATTTAGAATGACAAAACAAAGGTTCATACCAATTTTCAGCTTATTATCTTTCATTCCGAGGTAAATGCTAATTTGACTGGGCTATCGGGGCAGATAGAGAATTGAAGAGATACAATGGGTAGAAGACATAGAAGAAGAAACGGATTATTGTTTGCTTTAAGATGCTTGTGCGATCGGATCGTACCATTTCATTTGGTAGGATAATGCGAGGATAATGTGTATCGAATGATTACATTCGTTTGTTATACGGAAAGGGGTACGTTTTTGGAATGACGCCAACTATACGGTATTAGTGAATGAATGCAATAAACTAAGGAGGTGATTGGCGATTCTGCATGAAAAAAATTACGATGACGATATGAAATACAAATATTGTCTGCGAAAGCTTTGATGTCAAAGTTGCGGGTGTTGAAGTTTTACTCAAAAAACAGAAAAAATGGTACGCCACTGAGAGATTTCAAACCAAGAATCATTTTTGAATTCTTCGTTCAATTTGTGATAGAAAATCTTTCGCCTTTTTTTCGTATGGGGTGCCGTTTTCATGTAGAAAATAAAACATCTCAACATATTAAGTTGTAATTTTATTACATTTTCTTTTTAAATGTATACAGTTATTTAATCAACTAGGTTATTAAAGACAGCGACTAATGGTCGAGATATTTTAACGCGTGATCAGAGCGAACGCCTTAATAGTTCGAGACCATTAAGCGCTTGATTAATAACCGAGTCGATTACAAGAGTTTCCGACGATCTTAACATGAATTGTGTATAAATTCTTGATTGAAATACATTCTCATTTTGCACAAGACATACATTTGACATAATGGAATTTCTATGTTCCAGTAGTTTTGACATTTCTCGTAGTTGATCTGAATACTTTGTGTACGGTTGCCATGAGGATTGTACATTAAAATATAGCATAAAATGGGTCATTAATGTTCAATTTCGTACACATTGAAATCACCTTTTATTTCGAGGTCAGCGGAAAATGTTATTTATTATAATAAGCGACGCTACTACATAATGTTTAAATGAAACGACAATTACGCGTTAAGATGTCTTATTTTTTGCATTGACGCGACAACCGAAAAAGACGAAAAGAAGGCAAGATTTTTTGCCGCGAATTGAGCGAATAATTCAAAAATGTTAGTGAAGAGGTACAACTGATATTATTCGGATTTCTGTTTGAAAAGTTTTCCATAAATAAATGTTCCATTCGTAACTCAACCAAAATCAATAATTCATATTTTCTTTGATAATTTGTAATCACAAAAAAACTATAATCATTTATTTGAAGTACACGAAGTGAAAACTTAAGTAATTTTTTAAATGTGAAAAGTATAATAGAAATATCAAACGATTTCAATTCAGGTCTGAACTAACCATTTTCATTTCATCTTTTTTTTCAGCACTTCTTTCTGCAATATCATTCAATGAAAGCATTTTCACTCGGTGAATTACTCTAACAATTTCCTCTACCCGAAACTTTTCCACTCAAACCCTTGAAATAAGGGTTGAACTCATTCGACTGCATCATATTTACGGGACATTGAGAAAGCTGCAACAATCATTTTTGTCTCTCTGTATATTTTACAGCTTTCCACGGCTTTTCCTACGAAATTTTTCCGGTTGAAAGTAGCCATTGTTTCCTAATCATGGAGGAAAATCTGAACTATTAAAAATGCTGGTTTGGCAGACTATGACGGGGAAAATAGACACCATTGACAAAATTCAACATTGCATAGTCATTAAAATTCTTTCTCGAGGAGTTTTTCTTGGAATAGTCTTATCAAGATATCATTCGAGATAAATTCAAGCGCAGGTAAAATTTGTCCTATGCTAGGCAATTTCTTATGGCATTTTGGAAATTGCCGCAAAGCAATCAACTTGAATATTTCAGCAGAAAAACTTTACCTGCTTGAATTTAATGTCGATCACAAGCTGATTTCAAGATAAAATTATTCATATTATGGCAAATAACACAAGGAGTGTGTAATTAAATTTTATTGAAAATTGATATGAAACAGCTGTGTGTGTATTCAAAATTCAAAAACTTGTTTTTGAAAGGCAACTTCTTTAAGAAAGTCATAGAACACTTCCATACGAGATTTTCGCATTGAGAAATGTTGGTTTGCACAACTGTTTTCTGTGCCAATTGAGTATTCACAATAATGATAATATTTATACCAAAATTGTTAGGTTAGTCATCCTAATTTCAATGGCTCATCTCTGCAAAGAAAATTTTATTCACGTAAGCGTAATATATTTCAAAATCATTTCTTGATTCTTTTAGTTTTTAAATGCAGTTATCAAATATATCAATATGTTTAATTGAATTGTAAACATTTTTGACTTAAGTAATTTGTAGATTTCAACAATTCTTTCGACTTATTTTATTAATGTGCAAAGATTTAAGACGGTGGAACATTATTATTATTTTTTCCGCCGACCTCGAAATAAAAGGTGATTTTAATGTGTACGAAATTGAATATTAATGACCCATTTTAATGCTCAATTTATGTTTTTTCAATGTGCAATCCTTATAACAACCGTACAGAATTGTCAAAACTCTATTGGAACATTGAAATTCCATTATGTCAAATGCATGTCTCGTGCAAATGAGAATGTATTTCAATCCAGATTTTATACACAATTCATGTTGAGATCGTCTGAAAAATCTTGTAATCAACGGTTATTAATCTTAAGGACTAATGGTCTCGAACTAGTGAAGCGTTCGCTCTGCTCACGCGTTTAAATATCTTGACCATTAGTCGCTTAATAACCTAATGATTAATTAATTAAATAGCTATGTACTGATTCCTTAAAAAGATTAAATATAACCATCAATAATAGTGAGTTAAAATCACAAAATTGAGGCTTATAATTCGGAAATTTTCCTTCCGTTCATTTCGAGTGTTTTACTAAATTAATTCCTAACTTTTCGTTCACCTTAACTTTTTTCACAATAACACATTTCGAATCATCGTAAAATTTCATCGTCATGGAAAATTAATTTTTCACAACCGAACAGTGTAAATCAAGTCATCGGCGACCATGTGAGAACGGAAACGCCATACTCGTTACAGGAAACGAGCGTTCTGGGAAGGAACAACTGTTACCTGAAACGTGAATCACCCATGGTTATTCCGTTGTACCATGAACCATTGCGCAACGCCGTCTCGATCCGAACGTCCAGGGAAAAACTTACTGATTGCATTAATTCGCGTTTCGTTCGTGAAGCTTTCCGATTCCAACGAACTCATTAAATGTAAATGATAATAATTAAAATCAATTTGAACAGTTAATATTTCTTGTTGTTAGCTGGCGTCTGCCAATGACGCAATATTTTCAGGGAATCATTCACGCTATGTTGTGTTGGCGTGGATCACTTTCGAAAATATGACTCATTCACGGTTACGAATGGTTCATATCGTAAATCGACAAAAATAAACAGAAAATAACAAATTTCTTCAAATTTTTTTCGTATGAGAAATAGTCAATAAATTGTTATTCAATCAACTAGGTTATTAAAGACAGATATAAATGGAAACGATATTTTAACGAGTGAGCGAAATGAAATGTAGAACAGTATGCCAAAGTGTCAAGTTTGTAAATTACGCAAAATAATCTCACCTACATTCTGAAGGTAACAGACCCTTTCAGAGTCTTAACTGGACCTTTCTGGTTCTGTGACATTCAAAAAATGGGTCTTCAAAAAAGGTTGAAACCCTAAGTTGAGTATGAATAGGGAATACAACAATGCGATAATTAAATCAACAAAAGACTTTCTACATAAAATATCAGCTTGTGAAAAAATGTAACTACGAGTATTAAAATACTAAGAAAATATTATTTTCACATTGTAAAAATGAATTCTTAATGATTTACCAAACATCAATATTTTTTTATAATAATATTAATTCAATTAGAAATAAATTTCGTAGCACTTGAATATTTTTTTTCAAATTATATTCTTCATAAATATTATTTCATAAGAACTTAATTAATGTTCGAGTCAATTTGTTAATTTTTGTTCACTGCTAATAATTCTAAGGGTTTCAATTGTTTGAATGTATTTTAATTTTTAATTGGGCGTAGTAATAATATGTATGTGTTCAATTAATTCAACTATTCTATGTTAGTGAATTAATAATTTGTATTTCATTAAAAACGTTTGTTCAGAGAAGCAGACGAAAAGATCAAAATCAAATTGGGAGAGAGAGAAAATGATTTTATTGAAACTATTCAAAGGGCTAACGTTTTATTCGAAACTGACATTTTGGATAACCAATAATTATTTAGTCAACTGGTTATAAAGAAAGTTCGAGACTATTAGTCGCTAGACTAATACCCGAGTTGATAACAATATTTTCCGTCGATTTCAATATGAATTGTGTATAAATTTGTGATTGAAGAAATACATTCCCATTTTGTACAAGACATAAATTTGACATAATGAAACTTTTATGTTTCTATATTCCAGTAGAGTTTTGACATTTCAAGTAGTAAATCTGAATACTTTGTGTACGGTTGCCATGAGGATTGCACATTAAAATAGCATAAATTGATCATTAAAATGGGTCATTATTGTTCAATTTCGTACACATTTAAATCACCTTTTATTTTGAGGTCGACGGAAAAGAAACTGAATGATTAATATTTTGTAGGGGGGGCATATTTCAATTTATTTCTCTTTCGAATTCATTCTCGAATTATTTTCTGTACAACTATCAAAAAAAACTTGACTTTTTTATCACTAAATGATTTTTTTTTTCACCGTTAAAAAAGTAACGACACAGAAAGATCATTGGATACATAGAAATATTATAATTTCAATAATTATATTTCAGACGATGTAAATTCATATTCACAGTTGTACAAAAAATGTTGTTTGTATTTCGTGTGTATAAAATTCGTGTTTTCATGGCACATTCGAGTGAATTTTAGGCCTTGACCTGCGGTCTCGGCCAAAAATTGACACTCTCATGTGCCATTGAAAAAAACTCATCTATTCTACGCACTCGTTTTTTATACAATAAAGAAAAACTACAAACTTCTCATTTAATATTATTTCATTCATCTTTCGAATCTGTTACGTCAATTGGTGGATTTTCTGAAAACAGTGCATTTTTCAATTTAATTTTGCGGAAATAACTGAATAACAATCTGCTGAAAAAACAGCACGTTCAGATTGATGAATGTTTAAACCAACTTTAGCCTTGGTTCTCAGGTATATTTCGCTGATTTATCTCACAGGTTGATATTTGTATATTTTGGACTGGTTATTCTGGTATAGACGTTTACCTTTAGCTTTTTATACGTGGGGAATGTTGTTTTATACGCTTCAACCGTTTCCGCTTCGAGTTGTTAGACTGTCTGAACAGAATATAAAGCGGTGATAGATGGGAGGTTGAACTTTGTCATATTTGAGCATATGGCGCCGTACAAAAGTGAGGTAATGGCACGTGATTTGAATTTATCGCTCTGTACATGGTGAGCAAGTAGATTTTTATGAGACTGTAATCACAGATTAGTCGGAATGGTTACAACTTACTTGTATACTTAAATGCTACTTGAAGGTTTGAGAGTCATATTTTTAATGATATCGAAGGCTACGTTAATCGAGGTGAATCGAATACGGCAAGTGCAGTATAGCTACTCCAGTAGAATATACAGTTGAACTTCCAAATAACGTAAGCGCTAGATCAGCAAAAAAAAATCGTTAAAAAGAAATTTCGTTATACAGAAAATTCGTTTCTATTGTCGGCAATGTCACGGTCGACTTCACTGATAAATTTAAGTTTATCATTCAAACTTAAGCACTTGTTTTTAGACATTTTCGCACAACTTTTCACACTAGCGTAATGGTAAGATTGAAACCAAACAGCCAGGGATGTATTTGAAACTGTTTCAGAAGGATCTATACGCCGTAATGATTTAGTTTAAGGTCGGGATTTATTATATACGTCCGGAAAATTTTCGGAAAAAACCCACCCTTATAACTTCTTACCAATACCCATTCAAAAAGTGATGTTCTTTGAATATTTCGGTATAGAGAGAATTTACTTCGTTTTAGAGGGTGTTTTCAACATGGAATTTGGATTCAAGGTGCAATGTCTTGTACGAAATACGTTATAATGAAGTTACACTGTACTAATAAGGTTTTTTTCAATAAGAGCTTGATTGAAATATTATTCCGGCTGTTTCTATCATATTCACTTCTTTTGTCGAATGTTTCGCCAGGAAAACACTTAAGACACTTTAATACTCGCTTTCAGAAAAAGCAACTTTCGTCGTTCTTCGAAAATGTTTATCATTTTTGACAGTTCTCAGAAGACAATCATCATATTCGATCAATTTTTGACTCGGTTTTTGATTTAGTCAGTTGTCGAAAAAAATCCTTCGATCTTTTTTAGGCTGGATCTTATTATTGGGGCCTAGATGTTTTTGTTATTAACAGACGGTTTACTGAAGGGGTTTTCGGTCATTTACACGGAAGCTGCTTGCTCAGCTTTCTTCTCTTGATATTATGAAAGCTTCAACCCATAAAATCCTATGGTTGTTGGTTGTTGAACAAGCTTTGATCCATCATTATCTACAAGTTGAGTACTTTTTTATGTTCTTCGATTCGAATATTCAAAGGACGTTTATGTTCTACAATATAGGCTCGACCGAATGCTGGCGGATACAGATCAAATATGATCCAAATAGTCCAAATGAGTGATATTCTCGGTGATATTTCAATGAATTTTTCATCATCAAGAGATTTCAAACAAAGTTTCATTCGAAATCCAACAGCAATTATTCCTGGCTTCAATGTTTTTAGTAAAATTTGGTGAAGTTCAAATCGGTCAAAAATATGTTATGGTTGTTGTAATAGTTTTTCATTTGAACGGAATTCTGTTGAAGGCTCCAGATGTGAATGGGGTAAATAGTTGTTCAATTCATACATTTCAAGATGGTTGGGGGCATTCGTTAAGATTCAAAATCATTTAATGAAAATGATATTTATGGCTCCAATCGATTCTTTTGTGTCGTTCGTATATTAAGAAAACATTCAAAATAAATCATCTTATTCTTTGAACAAGTCCAATGATTACACTTAAAAGAGAACCATCGTTTTTTCCTTAGGTTCCTAAGTTGCAGCATTGGTTTCTTCTAATCCAAATACTGAATAACAAGTGGAATGGAACAGTGCTTTTAAAATGAAAAGACTATTCAAATCACATGACAGATATTAACACGAATGAATTGAACTGAGATATTCAGTCTTCAGAAGTACCCAGAGATCTTCGTCGGAAAAATTACCATTGACGTTGCTCAAGACAGTATTGCTGCCTCTTCCAAATTCTTACGCAAACAAATTTCAGCTTTGGTATACATTTTTTAATTGTACCCAACAATCTACCAACAAAGAAATCTGTCTGAAGTTATACAGCAGATTTTGTGTCTACCGATCAAGGGATATGACACATTCGATACAAAGTAGAGATCAACAGAACGTTTTCAAGTTATTTCAGGATGAAGTATTGATAATACGAAAGAATTCATCATTCTCCAATTAAAACTCATCAATGAATGCACCAAACTCCCAAGAGAAATTAACCACCTTCATTTAAAATTTCCATAGTGTAACGTATATGGTTGTAAAACCATCACGTCCTAGCACACATCGTCAATTGCGGTTTCAAATTTCCTCATATCAGCCCGTTGAATAGAACCCAGTTGAAACTTCTGGGCCCTAATAACAACGCGTACAGAGCAATCCTTTGTTCCAAAGACGTTCGGAAGCCAGAAGCCCGCGAATAGAGGCGCATAGGCAGACAGACAAGCGTTGCTATAACGACAGAGTTCCGTTCTACCCTCAGGGTTGAAAACCCTTCGCGAAGGGAATTCCCCGGTTCGTACGACCATTGTCATCGATTCCCCATCTCTCGAACGGACAAGGACACACAGCTATACTCACTGCAGTTCTCTCACTTTTTTCGCCATCACAACTCACAATCACAGACGGAATAAATTTCAAAATCCAACAGAAATAGCCTAGAACGCGTTGGGACACATTTCGATACAAGGCGAGTTTCGCAAACGGTTAACATTGAACATCGCGGCGCGGATTGCTTAAAATTCACAACAATTTCGGCAGTTTCGCATCAGAACAAGGACGAACTCGAATATTTCGCACACGTCTATCGAAATTAGAAAGTATAATTCGGATTCGCGCGGATTTCAACAGCGTGTGTGAACTCGACGGTCTCGACGCTAGCGCGTAACGACACCAAAGCCCCTATGGCAGACGCAGCTGTCAGAGACACCTGTCAAAACAAAGAGGAACGCATCCGCCGCGGGGTCACTTGCGTAAGTCACAAATAGGACTCACCTTCTCAACACGACAGCCTTCATAGTTTGGTAATCCAATAGAGCTAATATCCAAGATAGAGAAGCGGTAGAGTTCACAACATTCACACGGGGCATACGACAGCTGTGCGCACTGTAACTTCAAACTGTAAAACACGTGCGTGTAGATATACGAAAAGGGAACGCACTACGCGACACATGTGAACCGCTGACGGCCTCTGCCGCACACAAAGACAACCACGAACTCGAACGTCCACTCGTCGACTGAACTGAGTAGCGAGTATTCTGAGTAACCGCGATCGAAAAACCGAGGGTCGCAACGCTCGATGTGGTAGACGATTTTGCCTCGATGAAAGGAACGTAGACTGGTTTTCAAGTTCTGAACGCTTCACTCTTGTCCGCTTGTTCGAATCAGACTGATTCTGGCGAATTCGCGCCGCAATTCACTTTCTATTTCGACTTCGGGTTTTGTTTCGATTGAGACATTTCATTGTGAACTTTTTACTTTTGGTCGAACGTCAATGTTACGTGCCGAGTGACGTAAGATTTGGTCTTAACGTAATCTAGAACGCGTGAGTTGCAGATGCAGTGGTTGAATCACGCTTTTTTAATAATAATAATAATAACGATATGAGTAAGAGCATTACGTTTTTCCATATCAAACAATGAAGCATGTGTATTACTCAGTTTTAGTAGAGGAAGATACAATTCTGCGTCTGATACGAGAGAGCATTTTCCATGACCAAATCGCAAAGTGACTGCCCTATGTCCTCGATTTCATCTTTGAGGTCTTGAATCGACGCTGGGCTATTGGCGTAGACCTTTTCTTTCACGTGGCCCCAAAGGAAGAAGACGCAAGATCTCGGTGGCCAATTGTGATCACCTCTTTGAGAGCATGCATTTCAACGACCCAATCAGCAAAGACACGACGTTGTTGATGATCTGCCGGCTTGAGGTCTTGTGTTAACTGAAGTTTATAAGCCTTAAGACCCAAATCTTTATGCAGAATACGTTTGTGGAATGGCGTTTGTGGAATGACCAATTCCAAAACGATGAGGAATGGACAACAGCTCGAATTTTTACACCAATTTCTATATTGCGGTCCTACAAGGTGCTTCACGAGGACCCAAAAATGTTCGAGTTTTACGAACCATCTCTGCCAAATTTTCACCATTTTTATAGTGAATTTTTATCATTTCAATGCGTTCTTGAAGCGTGTATCGTTCCATTTTTATTAATGACGTAGTTTCTACTTGTCAAATGTCAAAAAATGACAGCTTCAAACGTGACATCTACCGAAAGAGCTAGCTATTCAAAAAACACCTCTTATTGGATAACCCTTATTAAGCTCATATCAATGAATACGTGCTATCAAACATTCAATGTTACTGATATTTTAGTGTATAATTTTGGACCCCAGAAGTCAATTTCTTGCTGGGAACATTTAAATCTACGATATTCATGAGATAGGAGAGCGATATTAGCTGGAAGTGACGGGCGTATCGATGTTGATAATTAGAATTTGCCTGTCTGCTTCAGAATTCAGAGAAATGGAGTGATAGAATACGAAGAATTGCTTGTGGTGAAGCGGAATTTGTATATTACTCGATTGTGGGAAAATCCCTGTCGCAATATTAAGCAAACATGAGCTGCAATTATCTTTTATTACTTTAGATTGTATATATCGCTTAAAGATTATAATAATAAGAAGGTAGGTTATTGGACTACGTTTAGAATAATACCTTTGATGCTTTCGACAATATGGTAATAATAGCACGAGAGAGATACGAATAGAACTTTTGAAACTAAAAAGTTTGATGCCGATTTCAAATCAAAATGAGAAATCTCAAACTTTTGGGTGAATGAAATATAATGGAATGAGCAATTTTGCACAGAAGGTTTACTCTTATCTAAAAGAAGAATGTTGAACAGAAAAGGAATGATGCAAATACAAACCTTCGAGCAGAAATACTTTAAAAGAAAAAGTAAGATTGTGGAAAGATGCCTTGCACAAAATCTCAATAATTATTTCCGAAATGAAGAAAAGAAACTGATGGAGGAATGGAAGAACCTTATGTATGAAAAAATCGCAAAAATGTCTTCTAATTCTTCTTTCTCCAGATTGCTTCTCTTTCAGTTTCTTCCTTTTTTAGAAACTATTTCTTATAGGTGCATTTGCTTGTACCACAGAAAGGTCTGGGCCAGTAATTGGCGTCTGTGCTCCTTTCTGGCTAGTGTTAGCCTCTTCATTTCCTTCGATTCGCGAGTGACAGAGAACCCAGATTAAAAAGACCTGTTGTTCTTGCCTACTTCATTCTTTGGTTATTCCATGTTAGCTTTGAGTCGATGGCATAAGAGTAGGTACAGTGCTTTAATAGCAGCTTGACTATCTGAATGGACCAAGATATCACACCCTTGGTAGTTTCTTTCCAAGGTTCATGTCTATGCACTTTTCGATTGCAAGTATGTGTGCCTGAAATACACTAGAAAAAACAGCCTATCGATAGTGTAATCTTGGTTCCTGGCCAATATACTCCAGCGCTGCCCTCTATCGTGGTTCAAAAACCATCTGCATACTTCTTGGTGGTAGTTACTTCGAACTTTCGTGTACAGTAATCTTTTTCCTATTCTCTCTTTTTCCACAGCGTGGAGTTACGTCCACAACAGCGGAAAACGATAAACTAAACCTAGATGCGCCGGAAACATCAGAGTAGGAAATGATGCCGCATCGCCAGACATCAAAGCGGCATCGCTGCAAAAGGTTTCCCGTCTTCCACACTCCAGTGTAGTTTCTTCCCTTTTCTTCCCAATCTTTTCTGTATCAGAGCGCCGCCAGAACAAGAATCGAATCAGGCACCTTTTTTTGCCTCCGCGTCTACGTCTGCGGAAATTGTAGTTCAGAATTCACCAAATCTTGCCAATCTGTCGTTGGCCCGTTTAATTCAACGCCGGCAGTTATCGTGGTTTTAGAACGGCCTGTACACCATTTGATGGTTTCTTTCCGAAGATTTCGGTAGTGTATTCCTTTTCCCATTCTTCCTTTCCCAAAGGATCTAGTGAAAGTTCCTTTCGATTCTCACTTTTTTTGATCAATTTTCAACTTATTCTTCCTGTCTTCTCCATCTTCACGTCCACAACAGCGGAAAACAATAAACTAAACCAAGAAACCGGATCGCTCCCAGATGCGCCGGAAACATCAAAGTAGGAAATGACGCCGCATCGCCAGACATCAAAGCGGCATCGCCGCCAACGTCTTCGACCCCGCAGTGTAGTCTCTTCCTCCTTTTTCCCCATCTTTTCCGTATCGAAGCGCCGCCAGAGCGAGAATCGAATCAGGCACCTTTTTTTGCCCCCGCGTCTACGTCTGCGGAAATGCAATTTACGAGGCGCAGTCTAGCACTGTTTACGCCGGCTAAATTAATAATTTGGCCGCCGTCGGTGGATGGCGGAAAAACGGGGGCGGCTTATTCCCGCGTTTTCCGCGATGATTACTCTTCGTTAGGACTGAGGGAATTTTCCGCGTTTTTCCGACCAGGGTTTTCTCCCGGTCCCTGTGTAATCAAAACATGGGATGATTGGCGGCGATGGAAAATTGAGCATTTGGAAGCGATTGTTTTCTTTTTGTTTTCGATAATGCCGGTTTGGTTTTTGTCGGGTGGAAATGTTGGTGTTACTGGGGAGATAAATTTTGTTTTTGTTTGGAATTGGGTCAGGAGTTGTTTTCGTTTGGCAACGGTTTTCCGCCACAGATTTCTACTTAATTTTCGCTCATCAATACGTCTACATCGTGAAACGCAAGTGAGCTTAGTGGTCTGAGAGGAACAGGGAATTAAAACGCAATATTTTTTTTCCTTCTATTCTCTTGTCAATTCGTTCATAATAGCATTTTTATTTTCTTGTTTTATTATTTTACTGTCCGGATGCGGATTAAATCTATTATCTGTTATTTAAGCATTCTATTCCATTCGTTTTCAGAAGGTAAGTGGTGGACAAAAACGGACGTATACCTATACAGGCGTGTCAAAATTATGAAAAAAATTCATTTTCTCAGAAAAACAATTGTAGGCAACAATTATATTATGCAACGAGCGTATAATGATAGCTATTATTCGCGAGGTGAATAAGCGCCATTATACGCAAGTAGCATACTATACTTTATCCACGACTACTGAATATATTTCTTGAAAATTATAACATTTGGCGACCGCGACCAGACCCTTCTATGACAAGCGCGGAAAAAGTCAAGTTGACACATGAGAAAATTTTGGAGAACTAGTCATTGTATATTTTGTAATATAAAAAGCTTTAATCGATATAACGAAAGTTAATTTAGCTCTCGATTGACAAGGTATACACATATTGTTAGTTGGAGTACTTTAAATACTGAAGAAATACCAATTTAAAGAATATTATATTAAAGCTAAATCTATTAAGCCTCTGACAGTAGTGAATATAATATCATTATTCCCTTGTGATTAAAAGGTATTATTAAGACCGAGCACAGCGACGTACAATGGACCGATGATTGATTGAATTTGGGAGGATTTTTGTACCCTGTGCCATCCACATCAACCCTCTAAAATATTTTTGAATATGACCCAATTTTCATATTCAAAAAATTTAAAAGGAAGATGGGAATGGCACAGGCTGCAAAAAATCTTTCGAAAATTCATAAAAATTCGGTAAAAGTGAAAAAATTACCTATTCAGAATTTTGATGTAAAATATTTTTCTTTTGAGAAAATGAATTATTTCACAACCTGCATTCAATTTTTTCAAAAAATTTATTTTTATTTCTGAGAAGTATATCAGATTTTCAGTGCTTTGAAGGAAAATTTTGATCTTTGTTCTGTCTATCGATCTTTATTTTCAAGAAAAACATTCATTCGATCAATATGTACGAGTTAATTTCAAAATTCATATTTCTGAAAGACAGCAAAAAGTACGCCCGAAAACACTTTCAATTTGTCTTGTAACAAGCAATGAAGAAATCCACGTATGAGTTTGTAGACGGAATTATACGATTTCCATCTGGAAGTCAATAATGTACGTTATGAAAGGCATCGTCGTCATCTTGTCCATTAACCCAATGGAGACCTTGATAAGTTCAGTAACACCGAACAAGATTCTAATTGAGATTTGTCGTTTTAGCTCGTCAAATGTGATAGTCGACTTGAACCCTGATGTTAACCATGAGCTTAATAATTATATATTGGTTACTAACAACTCGAAAAATGATTGGAAAATTCTCAACAGAATTGATATTAAAATTGGGAGAATGTTGGTTTTGAGAAAAACACGAATTGAAGCAGTTTTATTACTGCTGCTCTAAGTAATTAAATTCAAGAAAATCTTTGATTCTTGGTGATTGTTTACATTACAGGGTGTCTTCTAAATGATTATCTGACAGGCCATAAAACACGTCAGAAGAGACTGTCTCCCCAAAATTTATATTTCACAGAAACCTAGAAATCACCCTTCATTATTCATTCTTATTAGATTTGAATATAACTTTCATGATTATTGAAATTAACGGCGATAATTCACTGAGAAAAAAATTATCTGAAATTTTCCAAGAAACAGTCGTACTTTTTTTTCGAAGTACTTCCAGCATCATTTTCGATTCAAAAAGTAAATTGAAACGTAATAATAATATTCTCTAGGTATACAAACCAAATCAGTCATTCAGTGGTTGCCAACATACCTGCAACAAAGAAAAAAATAATTAGTTATTTCCAACTGAAACTACATTAAATCGATAATAATCGTGGTTTTCTTTCTCCACACTATTTTCCAAAAATTGCGGCAATTAAAGAATGAAATAAATATTGTGAATGTAATACTGTCATACGAAGTGCGGAAGGATTTGACTGTCTGCAGTTCAAAATTAGAAAAAAAAACGAGTTTTTAAGGTGCTTCCTGAACGAGTTTTATACAGTACTTTGGGTACTCACGAGGTTGAAAACATGTTTTTCACTATATAATTTGTAATTATAAAAATTTTATAAACGAATTAAAGCAATAGCAATCCTGGCAAATTAAGTTTCATACACGTGGATAAAATTACTATTTTTCTGTGACGGGAAAAAAATGTGACATTTTATATCTCTTGACAGGTCACAAAATATGACTTTTTACGAGATTGCTTTTTTCCCTGTCAAAAAAATGATTCTTTATGTAGCCGGGGGAAGAAAGTACTCACTTTTTTCCCGGGGAAAAAAGTAATTTCGTGAGAAGTTATATTTCTTTCACTATTAAATCGTTGTTTTTCTTGTCACAGAAAAAAATAGTGTATTATACACGGGAAAAATAGTAGATTTTAGCTCTCGGTTTTTTGTCTCCCTCCGCTTCGCGTCGGGAAACAATATAACCTCGAGCTAAAATCTAATACTTTTTTCCCTGTATAATAAATAACTATTTATCGCGGAGTTACTTTATGCAAGTTGAATTCCAAACAATAATTATTCAATAATTTTTCAGTTGATCGCAAAAGAGATAACACGTTCTCTTTATCAATATAGTAGTGAATGGAGGTAATAAAAACTACTACAGTATCATGTTATTGTAAAAAATTCTATATCTTGAATGAGTTTGAGGGGTTTACTGAGCGAAAATTAGATTGAGCCACTACATTCCTATCAAAAATTGTTCATATAATGTTTTTGTTTCGAGTTCATAGTACAAATATGACCAAAGTTGAGATTGCACAAATGTCAATTTGGCTTTCAACGCGAAAACAAAAGAAGATAAAGCTATACGGTTGACGGCATGAGTTTACGAATAAAAATGGTCGCAACGTGGCATTCATTTTTCATATCATTGGGTTGAAAAGTTGTAGTTCAGGGATCACCAATTCTGGACACCCTGTACAAATTCTAAACCTATTTAAAAAAATACACACGCATTGACGGCGTAGATTGACTATGAGTTATACGATATATTTTATATCCCGTTATTATAAATAACTAGAGACCGGATTATTATGCATTCGCACATGCTATTGTATATTTGAGACATCTTCAGCAGAATTTGCATATTTTAGCTAACTAACTAGTTATATATGCATATTTTCGGTACATACGAGGCATGTTTTTTAAGTAAGTACCGTTTTGCGATCCCGCCGCCGTAACGCAACGGTCGGCGTTCCGCGCATGCGCACCGATTGCCTACATCTCTTGTCTACGCACTGACGCCGTTACAGTTTGATTCTTCATTGTATACGTTGTTTACTGAGTGTTCAAGATGCCTCCGACAATCGTGAGTCCCGCTGATTGTGAAGTACGGGCTGTGTTATACGATTTGTGTGCTGAAGACGTAAAATCGATCGATATTCTACGTGAGATCTGTGAAGTTTACGGACAAAACGGACTTTGAACAATCTGCGCCGTGCAATCCAAAATATAAAGACGTGGCAAGTTGAGTAAGGGTACCGTTTAGCTGCATGACAATGACCGTCCACATGTGGCTAATCGGACCAAAGATCTCCTCAAATCTTTTAAATGGAAAACTCTAGATATCCTCCATACAGCCCTGATCTAGCCCCCAGCAACTACCATTTGTTCCTGCACTTGAAGAAACACCTGGGCGATCAGCGTCTGCGAGACGATAATGAAGTCAAAACATTTGTGACACAGTGGTTAACAAGCCAGGCGGCAGAATTTCATGAGAAGGGTATCCAAAAACTGGTGCCACGTTATGACAAGTGCGTCAATATTCACGGAAATTATGTTGAAAAGTAGATTAATATACAGGCTCTCATGTAAAAATAAAAATATTGCTATATCCTTACACGTTTTTTTTAATTCCAAAACGGTACTTACTTAAAAAACATGCCTCGTATTTTCTTCCCTACGTTCCAAAATGCGATCAAAGTGCTGAATCCGATCAACTTCCACAAAATATGAGGTCTATTGAGTAACAATACTAATAATTGTGACTTTTGACAGATTTTCAAATCACTTACATCGCATTTTGGAACGCAGTATTAGTAGCCGCGCGCTACGAAAGTATCCAAATAATGACTAAAATACGCCAAATGAACTTCACGTTGCCATTGGCATATCCAAATAAACTTCAAGAGAAGTTTGAAAGGATATTGAAAGAAAATCTAGGTTTCGAAGATTGTCTCTTATCGAGAGTTTTATCAATGGGACAGCAGAAGTTTTCCCTGAAAAGCACCTAGGTTCAAATTCTCACCAGTTACGTCCAATGATGTGGAGCGAACTTTTTCCACATACAAAAATATTCAAAATTTAACAATTGAACATTTGGAACTATATTTAACTTTAAAGGTTCAAAAAACATTAAATCTAATTTTTATACCATGTTACTGAGAGTTATGATATGTTGGTCTTTTGCCTATTCTCGTGCATATTCCAAGCATTTTTCATGCATATTTGCGTGCATATAACAACGAATATTCTGGAAACTACTTCAAGATAGACAAAATAACAAATACTAAATGATTGTCCCCACCAAATTGTTTTCAGTCTAATTCAACCATATTCCTCCAGAGTAAAATCCCAATACCCCAAATAAAATCTTCCAGAATTAATACTCAAAAACTTAAACTTAATAAAACCCGGACAACAATCTAAAAATAACCTCCAAGCATTAAGGAACCCCCCGGGGGGTGACCCAGGCCATCTGACACCGCAGACCGCATTTATATTCATTCCGAGAAAACGAAAATTATTAACCCCCCCTAGGGCACTCGCCACGAGTCCCAGACCAACTCGACGTCTTGGATCGGCTTCAGATAGCATCGAACACTTTGTATACACTCGTGCCAGACACATGAATCATTGCTCGCGGCCCGCGAGGGGCGGGGGAGTGCTTTCTGTGTGTTCACCCCCTGGTTCATCAACGGGACTTGAAAGAACGAAGCTCGAAGCCTCGGGGGTGGGCGGTGTATTGACCCCCATTATGCGATGTTGCCATGTCGGGCTCATCCGGCCAGGATCGTATCGGTATCGGTGGGTTGAAGCGCAGGATTTTATTTGGGAATTAGAATGACTATTTTCTTGTAGCTTGTACATTTTCCACCCTAGAAGGATTGAGATACACGTAAACACTGAAAGTTCAGGCGCAGTTTTATTTCTTTTACTATTTACTTTCAAAAAGTAACCTAAATTTATTGTAAATATTTTGGCATACGATTGTTGAATACTATTTTTGTATGAATATTGGAATATTAAGGAAAATCCTCGCACCACCGATTTTTTATGTCAAATGCAATTTATCAAATGTTTTCTGAATTTGATTTTTATCACCCCTTCGTTCACACCTTTCTATTTAATTTTTCAAATGGGAATATGATTGTTGTAAATCAACTGAAAAGTTAATTGATTTCCTATTCAGAAATGTGTCCATAAGTAGAATTGGTTGTGCCGTTTTTTTTCATTGAAAAGGAGGAAAGAATTCACTATTTGTTATTTCGAAAGCAGGTCCCCCAATACTTTTTTGAATCTGAAATCTCTCTCCCCCTGGGACCTGAATCCATCAACTTTTTCTTGAAATAGGAATACATCTATTTTGATACCACATCAAATGAAAAGTAATTTGATTACCTATAGTCCGTTCACGAAAGGTTGTGCCGTCGGTTGGCCATGATAGTTTGACATATTCCACTGTGTATAATAAAATTTTAGGTTATGATGTTTATTTTCTTATCAGATTGATACGCTCTGTTGTCAATATTGCATAGACTTGTCTGATAACTCGCAAGCTCGTCGGGCGAGGCCGGGTACATTCGGCAACATTGAATTTATTTTACGTTATGACAGCAAATACTGCCAACTTCAGATAAATAAAGAAACGCCTACTATGTGCTCAACCTTTCGTGAACGGAGTTATACTTATATTATTTGGCATGTGATAATTCATTTATTCTGATTTGAATAAAAAGGTGTGGGGTGTAGGGGGTGGGAAATTTCAAATTCAAAGAGAGACACAACCAGTTCTACTTTTAACACACCGCTGAATAGGTGACCAAAAAACCTTTCATTTGATGTATCACAACCCATTTACCATTTGAAAAATGGTATTTGAGAAATATCAAATTAAAAAAATCATAGGAAATATTGATTTTGAAATTAAAAAACGGCGGTCCCAAGGATTTTCCTTAATAATTCTTTGTACAAGAATTATTGACGAGTTACATTACATTTCTGGAACATTGTATTTCATATTTGTTTTTTCTATATCAAATTTTTGAACAACCAATGAGGAAAAAACCTTGATCAAGTGCGAATAGAAAAAGAAAATTCAACTACGATAACGCACAGGGCGAGAGTCCTCAATCAATTTATTTAATTAAATTTTCTAATTTATTTGATCTCATAAATCAGTGACTTCGAAAAATGGTGAAATATGAGAATTGATTTTGAATTGAATATATTTTTCGGAAATGAAATTAAATATTCTTCCTCAATCCCATAGCTGTAACCCCACCGAATTTTTTTTTCAAATGCAAACATGCACAAACACAAATCAAAATGATTAGAAAATGAACAATGTTCAACACTACTCAAGAATGAGACAGACCGAAATAAAATATACAGTTCTCATTCTGCTCACCCCTACTGATAATAGTTATTTAATCAACTAGGTCATAAAAGACAGCGACTAATGGTCAAGATATTTTAATAGTTCGAGACCATAAGTCACTCGATTAATAACCTTGATTACAAGATTTTTCCGACGATCTCAATATGAATTGTGTATGAATTATTGATTGAAATACATTCTCATTTTGCACAAAACTTATATTTGACATAATAAAATTTCTATGTATCTATGTTTCAGTACAGTTTTGTAAATTTCTGTAGTGCTTCTGAATACTTTGTGTACGGTTGCCATGAGGATTGCACATTAAAATAGCATAAATTGAACATTTAAATGGGTCATTAATGTTGAATTTTATACACATTCAAATGACCTTTTATTTTGAGATCGACGGAAAAAGAAATTAAATGACCTATTTACGAATAATGCCAGATCTCATACAATAACAATATTATGTACCTACTTCAGCCCAAGAGGGCCCAGTACCCTAATACGCCCCTGAATCCCAACAACCACCTACAAAACGGAACCCTCCCCCGAACAGCTGACTATGACGAAACCGAGGGAATAACCATCGACTCATATAAAGGACAATGACCGACAAAAGTGGCAGACTGGGGTTCCTGCTAATGGAGGATCCCCATACTTGGTTTATAGATAACGAAGTGGGGCGAGGGGACAGAAGAAGGGTGTGTTTGGGCAAGGGAACAATGGGTCAAATTGAACCGGTGGAATTTTTTCGAAATTGGAGATTTTACCTGAATGACGCACTTGATGGGCGTGGTAAGGTAAGTCATTGGAAAGGTGGTTGGTTGGTTTAATGGCTGGAGCATAGCCTCCTAAAGTACTCTATAGACGACTGTGGCTGAAAGAAATCTGGTACCTAGGATGGGATAGGAACATCTTGATGATTTCAGCTTGATGCTGATGAACAATATGGAGGAATGATTTAAGGCGTGGCAGCGAAACCAAAAAGAATTTAAAATGGAGTTAATGTTCGAAGCGTCTTTGGATAGCAGTGATGAAACTCTGTTAGATAGTTAAATATCTATCTATCTAAGCATTTTGGGGAAAGGAAATTTGGTACCTAGGATGGGACAAAACCATCTCGATATTTTCAGCTTGATACAAATGAGTATTCAAGCTTTCTATTTGCCTGAATAATTTCCGGAATCACCTCAGTTGGAAGTGAAATGATTTTGACAAATAGAACATATGACTTCTTCGGATCACAATCAACGAAACGATAAGGTTTGACAACAGAGTACCAAATCAGAATATTGACTATAGATCGAAAGAAAATTCTTGAATTAATATTGGTTATTCATTACCAGCAATGAAAACTGAGGATATAATTCACTTTCTGTTATGTTTAGAAGTAAATTGTAAACTGAACCCTAGGTATAGACTCATCAGATATGGAATGTTATTGTTGTGATGAATTAAACTGATTTTGTCTAGAACCAATATCAGTTGGAAGTGATCAGTTCAAAATCACAACATTGTCAAATAGAACACACATCTACTGATTTTGCATCAGTTTGGAAGTGAAGCAGCGTCAAATAGAAAGGGCCTAATGTGGAGGAATGATGTTGAAGGCGTGGTCAGCAAAATCACAAGATCTCAAAATGGAGAGAGTTTTTACAGAAGTCATAGGAAAGGTGTTGGTTGGTTTCATGGCTGGAGCATAGCCTTCTACAGTACTCTATAGACGACTGTGGCTGAAAGAAATTTGGTACCTAGGATGGGATAGGAACATCTTGATGATTTCAGCTTGATGCTGATGAACATATGGAGGAATGATGTTTAAGGCGTTGCAGCGAAACCAAAAAGAATTTAAAATGGACGTGATGTTCAGAGCTTCTTTGGATAGCAGTGATAACACTCATTTGGATATTTGTATGATTCGCTGGGAAATAAGATAGTTAAATATCTATCTAATGGGTTGATTACATTGAGATACTTTACAAGCTGCTACTGAGCGAATTTAGTAGCTGATTGTAAATTCGTTCAGTGTAATCGTGTTCACAAGCCAACAATCTGATTGTAAAAAAGCTGCGACTAAAGTTGAAAGCTGGGCTACTTTACACGCTAAATCGCTGGCGTTTTGGCTTGTTGGCATGTAAACAAGCCGTGTGTAATCACAGTTGCTGCTAAACAATCTGTGAGTTCTCATTTACTCGGTGGTTCCTGGTTCTTAAATTTGAAAACGTATTTGACATTTGTCTTAGATCCTTGACAACGATACAAACATAAACCTCACGTGGATCGCTAGATTGTTGGTTACTCAGCGAGTAGACAGTTTTGTGTGAAATCATCACAATCCCACAAGCTAATTCACTCGCTTCTGAATTCGCTCAGTAGCAGCTTGTAAAGTATCTCAATGTAATCGACAACGTAAGCAACAATAGCGTGTGAATAGTACCTAGCGGCTTGCGTGGATACCATTTTGGGGAAAGGAGATTTGGTACCTAGGATGGGACAAAACCATCTTGATGTTTTCAGCTTGATGCAGATGAAGAATATGGAGGAATTATGTTTAAGGCGTGGTCAGCAAAACTACAAGATTTAAAATGGAGAGAGTTCTTACTGAATTGGTAGAAGTAGAAGATCTAAGCAATAACATCGTGTGAATAGAACTTAGCGGCTTGGATTTCCTAACTATTGTTTTTTAATTCCAAAAGAGCTCAGACCTGCACCTGTTGACTAAAGGATATTTGAAAACTTGCCCAGATTGCGCTACTTGTGTATTCCTGAATCATACCATCAGTTTCATTTCAATCTGAGGTCAACAGAAAAGACTTCAAAAATTGAACGAATAAAAAAGATTGAATGAACCAGGTCATTCATCTGAAAAATGTCGCCATTATTTCAAAAAAGTTTATATATTTCTTATTTTCTTAACTCGACTTCAGTTCTATTTTCCTTCACTTAGGAAATTCCAATTTGACGATAATTTCATGTAAGTTTCATCAGCTTATCATCAATTAACTCAGTTAGGTTCGATTGGGTTTCAAGCATTAACAAAATACAACTCATTATTATAAATAATTAAGCTAATACCACGAACTAATGATCAAAATATATTTATGTTATTGGGGCAAAAAAGTCACTCGAAATTATCAACTATGAGAATGATAGTAATAGTTATTAATCAACTAGGTTATTGAACACAGCGATTAATAGTCCGCGTGAGCGGAGCGAACGCGTTAATAGTCCGAGACCATTAGTCGCTCGATTAATGACGGACTTGATTACAAGATTTTTCCGAAGATCTCAACATGAATTGTGTATATATTCTTGATTGAAATACATTATCATTTTGCTCAAGACATACATTTGACATAATGGAATTTCTATGTTCCAGTAGAGGTTTGACATTTCTCGTAGTGCTTCTGAATACTTTGTGTGCGGTTGCCATGAGGATTGCACATTAAAATAGGATAAACGAGCATTACAATGGTCATTAATGTTCAGTTTCTCACACGTTAAAATTACGTTTTATTTCGAAGTCGGCAGAAACATAATTTAATTATTTTCTCGAGATAATAAATCGTGATTAATAATCGAAAATTCAATTCATGGGAAATAAGTATTTCCCATACCTCACCATCACAGTTCGATTTGGTCGAAATGACACTGCTTGTGACACAATCAATCAGGTAACTAACTTCCTTCGACACATGGCTTTCTTCTCGATGAAAAACAGCCTTTTTGTCAAGAGGTTTCCGAGATAACAGTTACCAGATGATCTCAGGTAGAAAATTTCCGCTACCAGATCTACTACGTTCCCTTCTCATACGTTTGATCTTTGTCTGCATTCGAATCTGTTGCCAGAGATTTTGTATCACAAAAAGGAGGTTTTACCCTAAAGTTCGAATTTATACGCGTTATTCTGCGAGGAGAATATTGAATGGATGAGTCTTCAATGCAGGAGAGTTCGTTGAGATTTATTGCAATGGGGATGCAAAAAAAATAGACACGTGGATGTTCTATAGGCTTTTGTCTGTGACAATAATTCAAGGAAATTTGAAAAAATATTCAATGAATCTTTGACATGGAATCAGAAATATGAACGCGTAATAGTATATTATGCAACGAGCGTATAATGTTGCTATTATTCTTGAGGTGAATTTTAGGCTACGAGCCGTAGGCGAGTGGCCCAACTCACCGTGCGAATAATAGCCATTATACGAAAGTAGCATACTATACTTTATCCTCGACTACTGAACATTTTTCTTGAAGATTTCAACATTTGGCGACCGCGACAAGACCCTTCTATGACAAGCGTGAAAAAAGTTATGTTGACACATGAGAAATTTTTGGAGTACTGGTCATTGTATATTTTGTAATAAAAAATGCTTTAATTGATATAATAAAAGTAGATTTTGGCCCTCGATTGACAAGGTATACCAATATTTGTTAGTTGGAGTACTATAGAATACTGAAGAAATGCCAAATTAAAGAATATTATATCAAAGCTAAATCTATGAAGCATCTGACAGCGGTGAATTATATCTTATCAATTACTTTATTAGATATTATTTTGGCCAATCCCACATACGTAAAATGGCTAGATTATATAGCAGTCGTGGATAATAGTAGATTATGCCACGAATCAATAATGATAGAGATTATTCCCGAGGAATATTCGAGGGAATAATATTCATTTCCGAGGGAATAACGGCAAGCAATGCGAGTGGTACTATCACCTGGTTTATCCAAGAAAAATTTCACCAAATCCCTTGATTTTCGACGTATTTCAATAAAAGTTCATTGACAAAACGCCTTTAACCTTGATATTTTTCTCAACTCGAAAAATTTCGCATTCGACTAGTCAGTTATGAATAAGAACGATGTGTTTTACTGTTTCAACAGGAATTAACACATTAAAATCCTTGAATTACATTTCATTCATTTTAGGTATTTATGATATACGTTTCTGTCCAGCTTTTGAATGTTTGAAAAATGTTTACAGTGGAAACTTTTTTTATGTCATTTTTGAGCGCTCGTTCTACTTAGACGAGTGCTATATCGTTTTGCCCAAAATGTCTGTAATTTTCGAATTTTGAGCCGAAATGGTCTCAAACGATAGGGTTCGACTCCTTGATGGAAAATATGAGGTCAAATCAAATTCTGTAGGGCCGGCCGTCCGTCCGTGAGCACAATAACTCTCGAACGGATTGTCCTAGAGACTTGAAATTTTCAGGGTGTGTTCAGCTCCCAAATAGCTCGGTTAAGTTCGTTAACCAGAAAAATCGTACAGGGTGTTCCATAAAAAGGGGCCATTCAAAATTTTTGTTCCTCAATATTTCACACAAAACGAGGACAAACGGAATGAAATTTTGCAGCAACTTGCCAGATGCTCATAGTGAGCCTCTCGCAAAATTTTGTGGCCATAGTATTAACAGAACCATAGAAAATTCAATTGGAATATTGAAAGGAAGAACTTTTTATTTCCGTAACCAACTTTCCGATTCAAATGAAATTCATTTGTGTAAGTTGAGACTGATATACTGAATGTTCATGCAAAATTTCAAGAGGATAGCATCATCAGAACCATAGAAATTCCAATTGGAATATTAAAGGAAAGACTCTCTTATATTTCCATAACAAGATATCCGAATCAAATGAAATTTATTTTGGAATTGAGATTTATATATTGAATGTTTGTGCAAAATTTGAAGATCATCGCATCATCGGAACTATAGAAAATTCAATTTGAATATTGAAAAAAAAAATTTATTTTCATAACAAGATATCTGAATTGAGTGAAATTTATTCCTGGTATAAAGATTGATATACTGAATGTTCATGCCAAATTTCAAGAGGATCGCATCATCAGAACCATAAAATTTAATTATTTTAATTTTCAAGTGTGACCAAGGAATTGAATTTTTTTACTTGGGTATATATAAAGTATCAATTTCAAGTCATATACAGAATTTTGAGATGATAGTCCTATTGCTCCACCAGAGAACGAGCGCTCAGAAGCTCCTGCTCAGGGCTTGCTTCCATTTTTTTTTCTAGTAAACTGGAATAAACTATCCTATTGTGAGCTTCAAACCAAGGTTCGCATTTTCAGTATGTCCTACCTGGATTATATTTGGATTTATTCGACTGCCGATGAAAGATATTCAATTATCAGTAAATCGTCAGGTAACTTCGTGTGTGTTCGAACACACAACCGACTAGGTACAGACCTTCGATATTTTGATCGAGGTTTCGAAATGCAGCGGAGAAATACATACCCAGGTAGAAAATTCGTCGATTCAAACCTCCAGACTAAATACCTACTCGTTTCCTAAGTTTATTTTTACCTGTATTTTCTCATGGCTAACTCCGGAGAAGAATGACGTAACAGAAATATGAGTATTTCAATTAACAAGTATTTCTTTTGTTCTAAAACGACAAATCCATTGAGGCAGAACGTCACTCAGGGGAGTTGATCCAGTTGAGATGTAAGCGCTTAATGGTGGCCATATACGCTACGAGAAATCGTTACGATCAGACTGTACAGTTCGAACGGTGCCGATAAATTGCTACATGTATGTGATAAAACTGTGCAGTTTCGAACGATTTGTTGAGACTGTACAGTCGAACGGAACAGTACCAAAATTTCAATTGATTTATCGGAATCGGACGAACTGTGCCGACTGATCGAAATGTGTATGTTTGGTTGATTTTGGTAGATGTAAGTACGTATCGTGATCCATTCTTAGAAAATTATGCCAGTCTTTTGAAAACAGCTTCAATTCCGCCAACAAATTCACATGAGAATGAACTCTTCTTTTCATTAGCCATTCTTTACACTAGATGCTACGTTTTTTCCGCTTCACTTTTTGTTCCTTCAGGGCGAATATTAATCTTATAATTGCTAATCCGTCGTCCGTCGACGCCATCACTACACGTATACTCCGTTCACGAAAGGTGAGCACATAGTAGGCGTTTCTTTATTTATCAGAAGTTGGCAGTATTTGTTGTCATAACGTAAAACAAAGTCAACGTTGCCGAATTAACCGGCCTCGTCTGACGAGCTTTCGAGTTAATAAAGAACTCTATGCAATATTGACAACATTGCGTATCAATCTGACAAATAAATAAATGACATAACCTAAAATTCTAATATACACAGTGAAATATGTCAAATTGTCATGGCCAACCGACGGCTCAACCTTTCGTGAACGGACTATATGCAGGGCGCCGCTTTTTGTACCGTTTGATCGCAACGATTTCTCGTAGCGTGTATAGCTTATATGCCAGCTACGATAAACTGCACCGTTCGAACTGTACAGTCTGATCGTAACGATTTCTCGTAGCGTATATGGCCACCATTAAACTTATAGCATTGTTTAAGGAGAAACCTTAAATAATGCTCATAAAATCAAGTTGTATGAAAAAGAGAGCAGAATTAAAGATATGGATGAGTTCTAGAGACGAAATAGGGGAGACAAGATCACCTTATGCACTTGTAGATGTTTGCTGTTCCAAATGAAAAAACTACTTCATTTATGTATGGTATTCTGCTTTCATCTGTAAGACAATCTGTAACTTTCCATAAGTTTACAGGAAAATAGCAATTCTGGACCTCTTTGAGGGATCTGTAGCTTACAGAAATCGTTAAATATTTACGAGTACTCGACGGGTGATCGAAAGCATTATCGAATGACATATTGTGAGGTTACGTTGAATGGTTTGTTTATTTAAGGACGAGCACCAACGTTTTAAGATAAGAAATTCATGATGATATAAAAATAATACTCAGAAAATTGTCAGATTGAAGAACCAGGGTACTAGGTATAAACTTAATAAATACTCTATAGCAATAATTTTAACCAAGAATTTTTTTCTTTCCTGTTTTCAATTTACCAGATGGAAGAAACAAACGCAAACTACATTCAGATAAATGTATCTTTAAATTCAAATCAAAACCATCAACTCATAATACAAAAATTTCCATGATTAAATCTTACGATTGAAGGTTTTGTTATTCGATGAGTAGTTCAAAAGTGACACTGTAAATAAGAAAGTTACAGGAACCATTCCAGAATTGCATTATTTACGAATCTGTCAATCATCCAGTTACAGATCAATCGTACGCTACAGTATCGTAACTTTCAGATGAAAAGCAGAATACCACCATAAATTCAAGATGGTCTTTAATTGAATATAAATCTTGTGCATTTCTACTTTTTTTCAATCAATTGAACTATGTATAATTGAATAGATAATGTAATTGTCGAGGTTGGCGTAACCAAAATATAATGAACTTCATTTATCCCACCTGGGAATGATGAACAGTACTAATCTGATTAATTTTTCCTACGATAAAGAATTCTCTATGAATTGATTGATATAGACAAAATGAAACATATCATACTCATTCATAACTGCCATGTCAAACGCAAATTGTTCCAAATTGAATTTGACGACGAATAATTCGTTCATTTGAGAGAAGAGTTGCTGTCAAACGCGTAGTGTAGATAATTTTTATTGATATACCTCTGTTTTTCCAATGCATATACTGGGTGTTTGGTAATTCGACGTGAACTTTGTATAGGGATATACTAGACGTCATTTGCAGTGAATTGCGTCTAGTGAAGCATGGTCCATATGGCGATTTTTCCAACTTTTTTGAAATTTTCTGCTCCGTTATCGAAAATAATTGATTTTGTGAAAACTACATGACTCTAAAAGTTCAATCAATATTTTTTTCGAAGCTGAAGAGATGGTCCTTATTTCTTGCGGATAAGTATTCACTAAAAAATCAGATAACCTGAGATATACAGGGTCATAAAACACTGCACCTGTTTTCCTCATAAAATCTTGATGAAAAAATTGAGAATGAAGGTTGACGCTCACTTGGACGAGAGGAAGCGAAGAGTTGTTTTCCGCAGGCACGATTTGCACTGAATCAAATGGGTAGACGCTCACTTGGAGGCGCGAAGCGAAGATCAGAATCGATTGATTCAGTGCAAATCGTGCCTGCGGAAAACAACTATTCGCTTCGTCTCGTCTCGTCCAAGTGAGCGTCAACCTTTAGTCGGAAAAAGTCACATATGTCAATAATTCCTTCATGCAAATAAAAAATATGGCCGGAAAACCAAGCAGACAACAGACTTTTTTGAGTCATTCATCAGATACGTACGTTATGTTTCAAAGTTTATATACAGTAGAGACTCGATAATACGGATTAATTAATGCAAGGATGATCCGGATTAATGAGGAATCCGGAATCCGCGTCTTACAATTTAGTAAAGATGCAATTTAAAAAAACGGTTGAAATAAATATAGGCTTTATTATCGAAATCATAAAACAAATATATTATTTGGAATAATTAGATATTTTACGTTTTCTACTGTAAGGGAAAAAGAATGCTGAACAATAGCTTTCTCCTGTATATTTTTCAGAAGCTGAATATCAGTAATTGCCATGAGTTATGGAATAAACAGACTGCACCGAATTGATCTATGCTCTAAATGCATTTGCTAACATTATCCCGTTTTCGAGGATCGAAAATATATGTGCTGAAAGGCCTTTTCGGTATTTCAGTTTTGTTAATTTATATCATTATGATCCATATGCATGCTGTATCAAAGCTGTATGGTTTAATTATTCTTGTCTGACTTTTTTTGTCTCATACCATTGTGCACTATTATATACCAAAAGAACGCCTGATCGTCGTCATAGAAATTGAGTTACGACAAGTTAGAACCGTAAACCACGTATGCAACGATTGGAAATTCGGATTATGGAGTACATAATACAATCTTGACGTCGATCCGGACTAGTAAATATCCGGATTATCGTTCTCCGGATTATCGGGTCTCTACTGTAGTAATAAATGTAAGTATATAAGATTTCATGATTGTTGGAAAAGAATACTTATAATCCCACATAATCATTTAAGCTCTGTACATTATTTGAAGCAGGACTAATGTTCATTGTTCCCAGCAGGGAATAATGAATCAAGCACTGTTCATTATTCCCGACAGGAAGTAGTGAATTGTATAATACTGCAGCAACAAATATGATAGGTCCAAAGTTTGGTCATTACATTAAATCCACATTCTGAATAAAAATTTTCGATTAATTGAATGCTTGATTTTTCTCAAATAATCACATTTCTAAAGCATTTCAGGTAATTTTGGGCCAGGAAAACTTTAGAAGCAAGCAAATGTAGAAAATTGTAACTTCAAAGAAATTCCAACCTTGACTCTAGAGCGAAATCGACAAACACAAGAGACGACAAGATGAAAGCGTTTGAATATTAGTTCAACCGAAATATTCAAATCCAAATCCATTCAGTTTGAATCTCCCAGAGAGCGCAGACGAAAATTCGTTTCAACTATTCCTCATCGTTGCACAACGAGCCTGAAGAACTAGTTTCACATCCTATTCATCTCCCGTTATGGCTTTCGAAATAAAAAAAAATTCCTAACGTCTGTTCTTCGTTGAAGGTATAGAGAGGAGAGAAAGCTCTCTGGCTGTTCTCTAGTCCCAGTGGTTCAAGGGCAACTATGACTCAACTTTAATGCCTTTTCATTAAGACAAAGCGCTCTCCCCGAGTGAGAGTTAAATGATATATGGCGCAGATGTTGAGCAGGGCCGTAGTCTTATGAAGAAATCAAAGCGACGGTTCTAGGGGGTGCGAGATGGAATCCATGAGGTTTATCTTCGAAACGTCAAAATTGAAGTGAAGTTTTCTGAGGAATCGTGAGAATCACGAGATTCATGAGAATCACGAGATTCATGAGAATCTCCTAACAAAAACGAAATATAATTTAATAGCAAGAGTAGACAGTAAACAAAAGTAAAATAGATAAACAGAGTACAAAACATATTAATAGGTATCACAATTCAGTTCATATACAGTGTGTTTGGTCATGACTTTATCGACAAAAACACCCACATTGGGGAGTTTTCCCCTTCAGTTTTGGTGTAGCCCCCCTTTCGAATTCACTCTTTTATTTTAGTTGACCCTTCCAAATATATCGATTTCTTTGGACATAAAGGTCCTGCAGATGTGAAAAAACGTTCCTCAAAGATGATACTACCATCTATTATTAAAGTGGAACAATATGAAAACATTTAACTTAGAAATGTCATAAAAAATATTTTGAAAAAATTTTAGTAAAAAATGTACTGATTTTCTTAGTAATTCCGCAATAGTACAAGAACTAGCACATGGAAGTATAATTTCTTTCAATGAGCTAACACGCAGGATATTAGCTACAAAACGATATCAACATAATTTCTGTAAGTTACATAATTAGAAGTAATTGCTGTTCGAACATGACCCTTATGAAATTTGATGGAATAAAATAAAACTCAGTGATCAAACAAACAAATTAATCAACAAAAGTTTTGTCTTGTTCACTCGCCACTACAACAACAATATTTCCCAACCTGTTCACACGCCCGACTATCTGTAGCAACAAAAAAAGTTCGGGGCGCTCGCGTAGTGATCATGTTCGAACAGCAATAACTCTCAAATTATGTAACTTACAGAAATGATGTAGGTGTTGTTTTGTAGCTAATAACCTTGTTAAATCATTGAAAAAAATTATACTTCAATGTGCTAGTTCTTGAACTATTGCGGATTTACCAAGAAAATCAATACATTTTTTACTGAAGTTTTTTTAAAAAAAATTTTATGACATTTTCAAGTTGAATGTTTTCATATTATTCTACTTCATTAAAGGTTGTAGTATCGTTTTTCAAAATATATTTTTTTCACATCTGTAGGTCCTTTATGTCAAAAGAAATCGATAATAATTGGAATGGGGCAACGAAAATAAAAAAACTACCCCCCGATAATTTTGTTTTGAATTGTACGCTCAAATCTAACACCAAAAATATTTCAATATAAATCGCCAAATGATGAATGTGCCACAATTGATAATTATTTTGAAAATGTTGAAATTACGTAAAAATTGTGAGAGAATATTGAAACATCTTTCTTTTTTTACTGGGTGCAAATATGAAAGAGGTTTTTTAGGGGTGGTTATGGGAGAAACAAATGTTTAAAGACCAATTCTGATAGAGTTTTCAAAAGCACTAGGAGTAATGTCAAAACCCTACTGGAACACAGAATTTATATTATGTCTTGTGAAAAAGGAGAATGTATTTCAATCAAGAATTTATACTCAATTAATTATGCGGTCGACGAAAAAGTTTTGTAATCAACTGGTTTATCAATGTAGCGATTAATGGTCTCGAATTATTAACGCGTGAGCGGAGGGAGCGTGTTACAATTGATGACTGTCATCAATAAGCTGATTAAATAACTATTTGTTCACTGTCTTGGGACATCCTTATTGAATAATCAATAAGAAGAAATTTAAGCGAGAGTAACTCAGAAACTGATGCTAAATCAATAGACATAAGCGAGAAAATTCCAAATGCTTTGTCGAGCTACATCGCACAAAATTCAAGGAATTAGAGAGAAAAATGTTCAATACTTGAACGTTCAAGTCACATCAGGAGGTGTTAGTATTATACATAAAGCTCCTATAAGCTATTATAAATGCACCTACACACATTTTTTATTATGTATATGCATTCACATGAAAAAAACCAAGAAACGTTGCTTTTTTTGACACTTGACACTATAGAAATAAATTTTCTGTATAACGAAATTTTTCTGCGGACGCTTTCGTTATAGGGAAGTTCTACATTATAGTACATAAAGAAGAATTTTGATTGGAACATGTACTTCGTACACTATCCCCATGCAAAATCTCACATTCCCACTTACTTTTCGCTCTGACAATCGACTTCCATCATGTTTCTAATGTGATTCCAAACCTCCTCCGTACCGGACTGCAAATATCCACTTAAACACAACAATTGATAGTGCCAGTTCATCCATGTGCTTAAAGCTGAATCCATAACGTGTCAAAAAACCCATAACACTTAGAAACCGATGGTGACACCCGCGACAGGAACCAAGAAGCAAGCGGTCACGGGGGGTAAGAAAAATTCTAGGGTACTTAGATCTGCTGTATTGCGTGCACTGTAAGAATCGTGAGCCGACTGCGTTCGTTCGGAGTAGTAGCTACAAGGTCTCGGATCTCGACCTTTTCAGGCAAAGGAAAAGGTGGCCGACAGGCAAGCAGGAGAGCAGGCAAGAAAAGAAACCTTTTTTGTGTGTTTCGGTGCGAGCGAATGTGTAATTCCCGTGTAGGTAAAAGTAGGTAGAGAAGTAGGTAGTCGGGGCCCGAAGACGGTCTCAGGTCTGTACCCTCGGCGGGCCTTGGGAATATCGAAACTGACTTCCGTAGGGATACGAAACAGACTTCTGCGTGAAAATATCCTCGAGAACGAGGATTCCAGGTCGATTTTTCAATTCTGGCAACCACCGAGGTAAGTTTCATACAATTTGAGAGAGGTACACAACGAGTATTGAAGGTAAAAATGACAAGAATGAGGGAAGGAAAGATAGAGGAATCAGCTGTCTTCACAAAAGGTATTGTATATTATTTCTATTGAATATACAGTTATTTCATCATACTCATTGTCAATTTACTTTATTTTCTTCTTTCCATTTAAGAGTTGCTTTAAATATAAGATGTAAGATTGAATTTGTATTTCTGGGGCACCACAAGTTCCGTTCTTGGACCCAAATTCTTCTCAACCCTCTACGAGGATGATAAAAGTTTTCATGACAAATTTGCGGCGGGCTTTCTCAGTATTTGAGTGGATTTGATGCCGCTAAAAGTTTTTTTTTTCGAAAATTACAAACACTCGAATATTTCTGGATGATGAATAAAAATAATTTCAAAGAAAACAGTAGTTTGAGCATCTTAAATACTTAATTCTCCAACTCGATGATATAACATACACCGTGCCAAAAAATTAATGTAACCCGTCAATAGTTCTTAGGGAGAATGTTAGAGAAAATCCTCGAACACACAAATTATAAATTATTTCCTAATTTTTCAATGGAAAAACGGCACAACCAAATATACTTTCAGCCACATCGCTGAATAGGTAAACACATTACCTTTCTTCTCATGTATCACAATCCATAAAACCCCATTTGAAACAATAAAGTAACGGGGTGCGAGACGTAGGTAGGAGGGTGAGAAATATCAAATTCATACAAGTATAGGAGAAATTTCTTTCGATATTGAAAATCGATGAATTTTCTCATAAGAATTATTGTCCATTTATTTAGACAATCAAATTATTTAATGAGTCCTTTTTTTAAAATCTAAGAAGAGCAAATTGAAATAATTCGGAATATGATGCTTAGTTGAGAGCGTTACAAAGCAAATATTAATGTTCTTATAATGAGAAATATACGAAACAGACTTCTGCGTGAAAATATCCTCGAGAACGAGGATTCCAGGTCGATTTTTCAATTCTGGCAACCACCGAGGTAAGTTTCCATACAATTTAGGAGGTACACAAAAGTATTGAAGGTAAAAATGACAAGAATGAGGGAAGGGAAGATAGAGGAATCAGCTGTCTTCAAAAAAGGTATTGTATGGCTACTTCCACTTATATTTCTATTGAATATACAGTTATTTCATCACATACTCATTGTCAATTTTCCATTTCTGTTCTTTCCATTTGAGAGTTTAGTCAAATCTTAGATGTTAGATTGAATTTGTATTTCTGGGATACCACGAGGTTCCATTTTTGGACCCAAATTCTTCTCAACCCTCTACGAGGATGATCAAAAGTTTTCATGATGAATTTGCAGCGGATTCTCTCAGTATTTGGGTGGATTTGAAGAGGTTAAAATGTTTTTTTTTCGAAAATTACAAATACTAGAATATTTCTGGATGATAAATAAAAATAATTTCGAAAAAACATTAGTTTTGAGCATCTTAAATACTTAATTCTCCCAATCGATGATATTATATCGTCGGTTGAATGCAGAACTATACCAAGTCCGAAATTCATACTTTTCAGGAGACACGTTTTTTTGAATAGGCCAAAAGATGATTAAAAATTATAAAAATTCTTTCATTTTGAACTTCAACTTGAAGGTCCTGATTGTTTTGTGATGGTCAAAATTTGCCAAAAAAAAAAATTTCCGAAAAATTTGGACAAAATATAGCCTTGTACGATAGTTCTACATATCAGAACTATTTTATGTCCACTATCAACTGACCTATGTCCTTATGGTATGGGTCAGAACTATGCTATGTCTACTTTCAGCTAAGCTATGTCCTTAAGTCAGGGTCAGAACAATGCTATGTCCACTTACTCGTTAGATTGAACTATCACGTGAGTTTATATGATATGAAAAAGTGGGGTAAGGATATAAGATGGAATTGCAATACTTCTGCATCAGATGGAGTGTAGTATTGAGCATCTCTTTAGGCCATAAACCGATTTTCTGGAAAAATGGACTTGGGATAGTTCTGCATTCAACTGACGATATATACTGTGCCAAAAAAGTAATGTAATCGAATTACCTTTCATTTGATGTATCACAACCTATACAGGGTATCCCGGAAAAATGTGGGAAACTCTCGGATTCAAATAGAACTTGAAAAATGAAAATGACAAGTTCCCATAATTTTTTTTCAAAGCGGCTCTTCCTACGAAGATACGACCTCCTAAAGACGCCACTGGAAATCCATTTTAATGGAATAAGTTTCAAACTACTCGATATAATTCGATGAAAATTTGATATGATTAATAGTATCAAGGACCTCTAAAATCACCGCACACAAATTTCAATTAGCTTGTTCAGTTTACCGGGGGGCGGACTGTGTTGTACATTTTAATGCTTACATTTTTAAGGTGCTTAAAAAAACAAATTTGGATACCTTGAACGTTAAGTTAAAAAAGGTATCTTGTTCAGTGTCGATAAAGTGAACCGTTTTCGAAAAAAAATAATGAAAGAAGTAAGTAATGAAATTTATTCCACTAAAATGAATTTCCAGTGCCGCTAAGAAAAAATTTTCATGGGAACTTGTTCTCTTATTTTTTATGTTCTATCTGAATCCCAGAGAATTCCCACATTTTCCGGGACATCCTGTATATCCCCGTTTGAAACAATAAAGTAGAGGGGTGCGGGACATAGGGGGTGGGAGATATCAAATTCATAAAAGTATGAGATAAATCGCTTTTGAAATTAAAAATCGATAGACGTTCTCACAAGAATCATTATCCATTTATTGAGACAATCAAATTATTTCTTTCATTCAAAATCCATGAAGGGCAAATTAAAATCATTCGGAATAGGATGCTTAGTTATGAGCATGACAAAGCGAATATTGATGTCCTTTATAATGAGAATTTTATGACCAGAAAAGGAAGTATTTCAATTTCGACTCTCTTGAAAGAAAGCATAAAATGAACGATTCTCATAAAATAAGGAGTAGGTACTCAAACTGCTTATTTGCAGGTACCAAAGCTGCAACTGAAAGGCATTTCAACATCCTAACTTTCAATTTATGGAATAACCATACTTCTATATTTCTCATAAGAAAACAGTCGCACCGAAAAATCTGTTATACCTCTGTACTTTGTGGAACAGTGATATTTCTCATCAGTAGTGAATAGCATTGAAAGTAAAAATGACAATAATGAGGGAATAAAGGGTAGGGGAATCAGCTGTCTTCACAAAAGGTATTGTATGGACTTAAGCAACACTTGTGTTTGCTGCTTAAAATACTCATTATTAATTTACAATATTCTTTCAATTGAGAGTGAATTCATATGTTATACTATGTCCCGAATGTCTGTTTCAGAAGTACTCAATATCAATCTAAGAACAAGTAAAATTCTGTTTTACCATTTTTCGTAAGTGGTGTTGGAGCTTCTTCCTTGCCTGGTTTTCAATGTATTCAACAGATTGTGATTCGTATGTGAGAATAGATTGAATTTGTGTTTCTGGGGTACCACAAGTTCCGTCCCTGGACCAAAATTCTTCCAACCTCCTACGTAGACGATCGAAAGTTTTTATGATAAAATTTCAGCGGATTCCCCAGCATTTGGTGGAATTGAAGAGATTAAAAAGTTATTATCGGTAATAAGAAACACTTGAATGTAAGACAAACATATTCCTCAAAGGAAACAGTACTTTTAAGTTTTCGAATACTCTAATAGGAACTTACTTTGCCCCATAGACAAAATTCTAAATACTCCCATTGAATAAAGCTTGTAATTTTGATTATTCTGTTCATATTACTCAAATATTTTCAGCATCTACTATGACCATTTTTTGAGACAATCAATTCTCCATAGACCATAGACTTCAATTCTTATTGGAACTCTCATTTAAAATCCACTAAGGGCGGCACATTGGAATCATTCGGAATATTTTGCTCAGGTATGAGCGTTACAAAGCAAATGTTAATGCCTTTATAATAGATTTTATGACCTGAAGAGGAAGTATTTGACTATCTTGAAAGAAAGTATAACATGAATGACCGTTCAACAATAAGGAGTATACAAAGTGGTGAGTTGCAGGTACCAAGATGCTACAGAAGAGAATTTGAACATCCCATCTATGGAATTGGTATCTTTCTATGTTCTTATAAGAAGCCAGTTGCACCAAAAAATCTTTTTCGGTAAGAGTGACCACTTAGGAGAAGAACATGCATATTTTTTATGGTTCGTCAATTTTTCAGTTTTATTGATGAATTAATAGGAATAATGCAAAACTGTAATTCGTCACATATTTAATTTGATCTCTCATGTCAATTCAACGTTATTCATTCAAGTTCAGAAGTCAAGTTACCAAAAATAAAATCAAAAATTATAATCCCCATTCAAAACCTTGTTTTTATTTTTAATGATAAGAATTTGTCTAAATAAAAATATATCTCGTAGAGACTATGTCATTTAATCTCCAAATTATCAAATAGTATAGGAGAAGCTGATTGGATAAAACAACATCATTATATCCGATTTAGTAGAGAACAGTGAGTAGTAAATAACAAATTACTCTTAGTTACTGTTTATAATTAGTCTTGCGAATATATGTGTAAACAGGAAACAGTTTTACCGATCTACATTTTTGAATGCAGAATTCACCGAATGGTATTCACAAAAATTCGATTAGTTACATTAAAAATGGTGAATCAGAGACAAGAAATTGAAGTCCAGAATACACACACTTCATTCAGTTCTCAATAATCAGATTTTCACATAATGCATATTATGAAAATAATTCCAGCATCCATTCTGAACTTTATAAATATATTCAGACAGTTTCTTCCATCAATATAAACCCTTCGAAATACAGAGAATTGGCTCCCGGTGGATTTGGCTGAAAATTTGATATGATGTTCTACTAATTCTTCTGATCAAATGTCTCTACAGCCACGAAGCTGAAAAATGCATACTTCTAGGAGTTTTTAGCGATTTTTTGTATCCATTATGGCTTACGTATTACCTTTCACACAGAAATGTCCGAGAATATTTCGTGATTATTGAAAGCAGATTCTGTCAATTCGAAATATTTTCAAACATTTCTGTGTGAACGGTAATACGTAAGCCATAATGGATACAAAAAATCGCTAAAAACTCCTAGAAGTATGCATTTTTCAGCTTCGTGACTGTGGAGACATTTGATCAGAAGGATTAGTAGAACATCATATCAAATTTTCAGCCAAATCCACCGGGAGCCAATTCCCATAATACGTAAGCCATAATGGATACAAAAAATCGCTAAAAACTCCTAGAAGTATGCAATTTTTCAGCTTCGTGACTGGTTTAGACATTTGATCAGAAGGATTAGTAGAACATCATATCAAATTTTCAGCAAAATCCACCGGGAGCCAATTCCCATACAAAATGTGCGGGGTCCTTTGCCTATAAGCTAATGACAAAATCCTTTATAATGAGAAGTTTATGACCAGGAAAGAAAGCATTTCAATTTCGACTTTCTTGAGAGAAAGCATAAAATTAACGATCTTCAAACATAAGGAGTAGGTACTCAAAGTGGTGAGTTGCAGGTACGAAACCTACAATGGGAAGTGGATTTCAACATCCCAACTTTCAAATTTATGAAATTACTACCTTTCTATATTCTCATAAGAAAACAGTACCGAAAAATCTTCTATGGATAGAATCCTCCACCTCGGCACTTTGAAGATAGATAATTCTCACGAAATGAAACTGAAGATAGGTGAGATGCTTATAGAAAAAGACATTGAACTTCTATTTCAGATAAAAACCAACAGAAGGTGTTAAGTTCAAAAGTTGTTTATACAGTGTGGGACAGCCAAATGGAATGAATTCGATAACGAATACATGAGAGCGTGTTGGGAAAAACGCTTGGACACGTATTTTTAGATGCACATTTTTTTCAGAAAAAAATTATTATACATATAGGGTGTGTTATGTCACAGTGGCCGATATCAACTTTCTTATTACAACCCCCTGTATATTATACGTTTTTTGGATTATTCAGAAAATTCTAGATATGATTCATATACAATGTCCAATACCTTTTTTCAACTCTTTCTGAAATATTGAGTGTTTTCAGATGTATTACAAAATTAACATTGAAAAGATAAAATTTATACCAGATTAGAATGTTGCCAAGACGTTCGCGGCAAATATTTTGAACATCTGTTACATTGAAATTATTGTTTTTTTACAGTATTTTTGAAATAAAATAGTTTTTCCTTTTTGAAGTTAATTTTTGTAATACATCTGAAAACACCAAATATTTTCGAAACAATTTAAGATAGGTATGGGACATTGTACATAAATAATGTTCAGAATTTTCTGAAGAATCCAAAAAACTAATAATATACAGGAGTATATGTATATATCGGAAAAATTGAAATATAATATTCAGAAAACTCCGAACTAATTATTTTTCAACTGTTCAATTTACGGCCCACAGTTGTTCATAAGTATAAAAAATATAATTTTATATTTCTAATATATCGATGCCTGCCTTCGATATTCATGTTTCGAAATTGAGTAGTTATTCAAGAAAATTGTGTGGTCAAGATTCAAGAGATGAGAAGGATTTCAAACCTTTTTAGAATAAAAAAAATAATTTTAGTTTTCTCAGAGGAAATGATTTTTCATCGAAAAATAACCAATATTGAAAAAAAATTAAATAAGCCATTACGAATGTAAAAGAATAAAGGAGTCACTTTATAATATTACTATTAGTGAATAGAAAAGGTACTAAGATACGACAATGGAACACAAGATACTTTACTAACGTCAGAAAGAAGGGCAACAAAAATCGTGCTAGAAAAAAAGCATAATAAGGATGTTTCAAATGAATTTCTACCGAAGGACCTAGGGAATCTCTTCCTTATACCTGACGAAACAGGTGTTCAAACCTGAACAAAAATAGACTGACTCCCGAAATAAAACAACATAAATAGACAGACAAGACGCATCATGCAGTTAAAATCCTCACCATGAAATTATAAGATGGGATTCTTGAGATATTACAATCTAACAATAACCATTATTTCATATTGAAACGCATGCATCAAATAGCCCAAGGAGTTATATCGACCTTAAATTATATTCCGAGAACTATAACTACAAATTCAATAAGAATAAAAAGGATATTTTTGTATTCGATTTCAAAATATTCTCTCCACGTGCAAAGTTATTACCTCAAAATTTCGTATAGCACTCGAGATTGATACTTAAATACATGGCTCGTCAAAAATTGAACGAATTCATTTTCTAAGAAAATATTTGGCAACAAATTCCTGAATTTTCTTTTTTCTGAGGAACTTTATAGGTTTTCACTCCAAGTCTCCGAAGCAGAAATAATTGAAATTTTTAATTAAGAAGAAGTGCTCCTGCAGATGAAATAACACACATTCTGAAGATTTCACAAGTTGTCTGAAGAAGGTGTCGATATTATAGACACCAAAACGTTACATTGTCCTTTTCATTTTTCCTTTTTGAGATCAACTGTTAGGCAACAATTTTTTCAAGACCATTTGCTCCTGACAAATAAGTGCAAGATTCTCGCAGGAGCACTTCATCTTAATCAATTATTTTAAATTATTTCTGTTCAGAGACTCGAAGTGAAACCGATAGGTTTTTAGAAATGCAGAATCCTCCAGAATATATTTCATCGATATCTGAACCGTTTGTTTTTCATTTTTATGGAATTTGAAAAATTATTGTTGTACCTTGCGCTATTCCCATCAATCCTCTAAATTTTTTGAATGGGAAAGTGGGGTCATGTGGAACTATTTTGGCATGGCTTTTGTATCTATCTTCTTTACAGGCGTGCAGTAATTCCACGAGTAAAAAATTTTTTTTCTAAAAAATTTGTTAGTTAAAGAGATTTTTCAGTATGTTCACTTTGTCATGGCTTATTCACTTGAGACGATGGTACCTGATGAAATTTGTGACCGTAGGAAAGTCGACCATTACAGTTTTGTTCATGAATAACCCCCTCAAGGAAAAATGTGTTAACACTGCGCTTCAGTTATTTCATTTACCTGAAAAATTTTAGTTCGATCGAAATGACAAATTCTGAATTATGAAAAAAAGATTATGCGATCTTCTTGAAATTTGCATGACCATTGATGATCAAATCTTTGATTTTTTGGGTCTTTACTTGACGGAACTCATCAATCATAATATGTAGAATAAAATACTTAGTTTCCGCTGAAATTTATTTATTCACAAAACAATTGTTTCTCAAAATAATTGACTTCATCAGGTGAGTTCTATCATTATACAAACTGATCTTACAGCTGCGTTTACCTTAATACATAGTGAACAGAACAGGTTGGTTAAAACATTATTAGGTTCATGAATAATCTCTTCAGGTCTAATGTTTTTTAAGACAATCTGTTTTTGGGCGTTCGTTCCACTTGAAAAGAGCTATATCGTTTTGCCAAAACTGCAATTTCCGATTTTAGAACTGACAATGTTCTCAAACAATAGGGTTCGACACCCTGATGAAAAATCGTGGTCAAATTCAATTCTGTCCTTGGACCGTCCGTAAACACAATGGGTACGTTCAGAAGCACTCAACTATTGGCATAAAGCAAAAATCAGCTGAGTAGAGTTGAGTTTCAGCGGATGAAAATCTTCTGAACGCTTCGCTGAGTGATTTACAAATCTGACATATCATGATACATAACAACAAGTTGTTTGTTTTCTTCTGACAGACCTTAATGGTAGCCAGACAATCCTTTTTTGATAAACATTTTCGAAATACGCCAGTAAGCAAAATACTCCTTAATAACTTCAACTAAACCCTTAACATAAACAAATCACAAAATAATAGGTAAATGCGCATGTCTCAGCGGTCAGATGACTTATAAAGCGTAAATTTTTACCGCTGCCAGAAATCGACATCTGCTGAGAAACATCGCTTTGTCAGCGATTTTACTGAACGCTATCGCTTTCTCAATTGACTCAACTGTTGCCAACAGTTGAGTGCTTCTGAACGTACCCAATAACTCTCGCAAGGATAGTCCTAGAGACTTGAGATTTTCAGGTTGAATTCGGTTCTCAAATGTCGCGGTCAAGTTCGTTTACCAGCCGAATCGTACAGGGTGTTCCATCAAATATGACCATTCAAAATTTTTGTTCCTCAATATCTCAGACAAAACGAACCAATTGAAATGAAATTTTGTGGTCACGTGCAAGATTCTCCTATTAAGCCTCATGCAAAATTCTTAGTGTTAACAGGACCATATAAAATTCAAGTGGATTATTAAAAATAAGAATCTTTATATTTGCATAACATATTTTCCATTGGAGTGAAATTTATTTTGTGTATGAAGATTGATATACTGAATGTTCATGCAGAATTTCAAGAGGATTGTCTTATCAATTTTTTAAAAACTGATTTTTTAATTATTTCATTTTCTGAATAATTTCCAGAATATAATTCCGATTCTAAATCTCTAAAGCTAAAATCATATCTACCTTAAATTAGGTATATTCCGAGAATTATGACTACGAGTTCATCAAAAATAAATCGGATATTTTTCGTATTAGATTCCAAAATATTCTCTCCACGCCGCCGCATCTCTCAAGAACGAGATTTAAAAAAAATCCAAAACGGAGTTAGTCAATAGTAAACAGTCTTGACCCGATATTTACAGCGGCGATGAATGAAGCTGAAAAATAAATATAGCTCAATGACGTAGCTATCGCAGTATCGAATACCGACTTGATTTCTTGGAGTTTGTCCAATCCACTTTAGTTTTGATGATTGGTGTAAACTCACGGCATTCTCTGATTAAATTGAATGAGTTAAATCGTGAAATTGAGAATATTTTCTTGTTTTCCACGTAGGTAGAGCCGTGACGAATGTTTGGAATGGAATTGGATTGGTACCTAAATCCAGATTTTACGGAATATTTCGAATGTGGTTTATGATTCGGTGAATTGCTTTGCGTCAGATGTGAATCTAGAATATCAGGTAGACTTTAAAGTGGAGATAAATAATTATACTCGTTCAGTTCATGTACAAATGTTATACAGTGTGGAACAGCCAAATGGAATAAATTCGATAACGAATAAATGGAGCGTGTTGGGAAAAACGCTTAGACACGCCGATTTGGTATTTTCCGATGCGCATTTTCTTTCTTTCAAAAAGATATAACTATATAGGTGTGTTATGTGACAGTGGCCTATACCAACTATCTCATTTTAAATACAACCCCTGTATATTATTAGGTTTTTGGATTTTCAGAAAATTCTAGACATAATTCATGTATAATGTCCCATATCTATCTTCGACTGTTTCGGAAATATTAAGTTTTTTCAGATGTATTACAAAATTAACATTAAAAAAAGAAAATAATTTACTTCACAAATTCGCTACATTACACTCAATGAATATCTTACATTGAAATGTTTTTGTTTTTTTACATCATTTGTGAAATAGAATAAACATTAATATTTCCGAAACAGTTGAAAGTAGGTATGGGACATAGTACATGAATTATGTCTGGAATTTTCTAAAGAAGCCAAAAAACTAATAATAAACAGGTGTTGTATTAGAATAAGAAAGTTGCTATCGGCCACTGTCAAATGACACACCCTATATAATTATTTTTTTAAAAGCGCATCTAAAAATACAAATCGACGTGTCCAAGCGTTCCACCCAACATGCTCTCATTTATTCGTTATCGAATTTATTCCATTTGGATGTTCCACACTGTAAACAAGTATGGATGGAGAATGGAAGTACATAGTATTTTTATGAGGCAGTTTGTGATTTCAGTGTTGTTTCAGAGATTTTTAATAATAACGTGATGAACATATTGTCATCAAAAGTACTATATGAAATGAAAATAAGTTTCAATTTGTGCAGGGCGATTCACTTATCTTGGTAACCTAATTTTTCTCGAAAAGGGATTCATATTTTTTATGCTGTTGACAGTATTTGGTACAAATAAATGTTGACTTGAGATATGCGTAAAAGTAGGAGAAAAGAATTGTGACGCCAGGCGTTTTTTTCTCCAGGATCATACTTTTTTATGTGACATCCGAAAGGTTATTTAATTTTGAATGTTCCTTTTGAATACCATTTCTTCCTTTTTCTTACCGTCAGCGACTTGCAGCGTGTTTTGTGTTTATTCTACTCCATTTAGTTTTTTCTGTATTGTGACAGTATGCCTTCACTTAGAGACATATATGTGACTGCGTTTCTTAAAATCGTTTACTCATCAAATATTATTTTTATAACAATAAAATATTTTATTCTGAATGTTTCTTCTGAAACCATTTATCTCTATTTCTTACCGTCAGCGACCTGCAGCGTTTTTTGTGTTAATTCTATTCCATTTATTTTTTTGTATTGTGACAGTATGCCTCGATTAGAGACATATATGTGATTGAATTTCTTAAAATCGAAGAGACTTTGTAGCAAACTGTTTCTCATACAATATATATTCATCAAATATTATATTTCATAACAATAACGAAACATGTAAAATCATATGTTCTATATAGCGGCCATTATGATCCATACATAAACTATATCTTTTCATTAATTCATTATAAGTTACTTTGTCCAAGTTAACCCTAATATTTTGGCCAAAGTAGCTTAGGTATAATGAATAAGAGAAGATATTATCTATGTATGGCTGGTATATAGAACATATGATTTTGACATGTTGAATTGATTATAAAAAAAAATATTGTTAATATATATAATATTTGATGAATATAGTGATCGAGAATAGTTTGCTGCAGAGTCTTTTGGTTTGAAGACACAATCATATCTATGTCTCTAAATCAAGGCAAAACTGTCAAAATACGGAAAAAAGGAATAGAATTAACACAAAACACGCTGCAGGTAGCTGACGGTAAGAAATAGAAAAAATGGTATTAAGAAGAAACATTCAAAATTAAATTATCTTTCGAATGACACAATGAACAAGGTATTTGACAAGGAGAAAAATTAATAACTGATAGCTCGAAAACGGTTTGACCTAGAAAGTTGCGTTTTTCACCAAATGAATTCTCTCAAAAATTGAGCCAGTAAAAGGGGCCACTCATTTCTTATTGTCGGACTTCCACTGTATATGAATGCGAAATTCAGCACGATCGGAATAATATACTGAAAGTTATTCAAAAAATGGAATATGTAAAAAATCGATATGTAAATAGCAAAATTTTTATGGCTTTATTTTCACAAGATGGAAATTGAAATTTATGGTTCTGATTATGCGATTTTTTGAAATTTTGTATGAATATTCAGCATGAAAATCTCCAACCTTTACCTAAGTGAATTCCACTCGAATAGGATATTTTATTGTGAAAATATAAGGATTTTTATTTCCAATATTCCGATTGAATTTTCTATAGTTCTGTTAACACTATGAGTATCTTGCATGTGGACGAGAATTTTCAATTCGATTATGTTAGTTCTGTCAGAGATATTGAGGAACAAAAACTTTGAATTGCCATAGCTTATGGAACACCTAATACGATTTTGATGGTTAGTGAACTAAACCCGGCACCTAGAAACCGAACCTACCCTGAAATTTTCAAGTATCTAGAATGATCCTTTCGAATGATGAGGAGTAAATCATTTTAACCAACTAGTTTTCAACAACTTCTGTGAAACCAATTAACTATTTTATTACCAGAAATCTCTAGGTACACAGAAAAACCAACATATCGCTACGAGCTATACTTGACCATGGTACCTTTCACCAATCTAGTAATCGTGCATTGGCGTCCTACCAATTATTTTTTCTTCCTATATGTATAAAAACGAAGGTTTCACCAAAAACTAAATTCACAATTATTATGGTTGATCAATACAATCTAAAAAAGTAGGTACAGACGCTTACAACGAAATACTCGTTTAACTGTTACAATTGTGGGCTGTTCGACATTGATCAATTGCGTTTGAAACGTTTGTCACTTCCTACGCACACTTTCCTTTTGTATTGTCCACGCAACACACGGCTTTGTAAATAATGACCCTCGATTCAATGAGGAAAAAATGTGAAATCATTAAGTATGCAGAGCGAACCGTATCAGATAGGAGTTCAATAATGAAGATTGTAGTCTCATGGTGTTTTTTTTAGAGGAGAGAAGAATAAAAGGTTTTCCAATAAGAAGTGTTTTTGATATACGAAAAAAATTGCCATTTTTCAATACATCGGATGTTTATTTCATTATAAAGAAGAAGCTATGCCGTTAATAGTAGAAAATAACATCAGACAAATGACCACCACGACCACGATTACAGGACCATATCCTATCATGAAATTTTCCTAACCAAACCGCAAAGAGGATGCTCTATGTCCTCGATAGCCTCACGAATCCATCTTTGAGGTCTTGAATTGACGCTGGGCTATTGGCGTATACCTTCTCTTTCACGTGGCCCCAAAGGAAGAAGTCGCAAGGTGTTAAATCACAAGGTCTTGGTGGCCAATTGTGATAACCTCTTCGAGAGATAACACGGTCCGGAAACTTTTCCCGCAAAAGATCAATGGTTTCGTTGCTTGTGTGGCACGTAGCCCGCTTGTTGAAAGTAAACGTTGTCCAGATCATCGGCCCTATTTTGGCCATAAAAAATCATCAATCATCTCTCGATAGCGCCTAATTCCAAAAAACGACGAGGAATAGACAAACCTGGGTCTGACAATGTGCTTCACAACGACCCAAAAATATTCGAGTTTTACGAACCGTCTCTGCCAAATTTTCACCATTATTATAGTGAATTTCAATAATTTCAATGATTTCTTGAAGCGTGTATCGTTCCATTTTTATTAATGGCGCAGTTTCTACTTGTCAAATGTCAAAAAATGACATCTACCAAAATAGCGAGCTATTCAAAATAACACCTATTGAAAAAACCTTTATAGATAAAAATAATCATTTAAGATGGAAATTAAATTATTATTTATTCATCCATTTCTCTTGAATTGTATACAATGTGTTTCAGAATAATACCATCAAAGGCGGAAGATTTCCCAGCTTATTATAAGAAGAAAAGTTCATATAAACATGGGTCCGAAACGACTTCGTTACCAAGATATGTGGTGTCAAAGTTCTTGAATTTTTTTTTGATATTGCGAAATTGAATATTGCTGTTGGGTTGAATTTCGGTATGGGGTATAAACAATATGAATGCTTTGTATAAATTGAGGAAATATTGAAAATTTCTGGTAAGGAGAGTAGAATAAACGCGTGCCAATTCATTTAATTGAAAAAACTGTTACATAAATCTGTCAATTATGTTTTCAAATGTTTGTGTATAGTGAAACGTAGTAGATGTGTAACATATCCCTGCACTTATCGCACTATAGATAGCTGTGAAAAGCGTTGTGGTAGAGAGAACCGAGTCGAGTCGAAAACGTACTGCCTGAAACGGTCTTGGTGTGCGACTGTTCCTTTTACCACAATGTTTTTTACAGCAACCTCGTCGAGACCGGACAAAGTGTCTTGTCGGCGACTTACTATCGCCACCGCTGTGCGCCTTGTCCGAAGTGTCTCTGAATGTCTCAACACTGCAGGAATTTGGCAAGTTTCTCCACTTCACTATGATTCAACCTTAACAACATCGTCGAAGACATCAAACATCGGATATCATCTGGCATTGAAAGCAACCCAGACCAAACCTGAATCTTACATAAAACACACCTCCGCGACCAATATAAACAATAAATTTCATCGCTTTGAACTTCACCCACAAACCCGAAAAGTCCGCGTCAGGTTGGCCAACAAAAGGAACCGCCTAGCGCGATCGCAATCTCCCGCTTGTCCTATCCAGGTCAGAGCTGGCGATTTTTTTTCCTCTTTCTTATTTCTTCAGTCTTCTCGGCCCGAAGTTCAGCGTCGTAAATCGACGAGGCGAGCAGTCATTTTGCACAATTGTCGGGGGAATTATGAAACAGTCAACCTTACGCTTTTGCCTTGGCCCATAATTCAAAACTGTCGCAACTGAGAGCGGTTACGGCAGCGAAGCGATGAGCTCGATCGTTATCTACGCTGGCCGACAAAAGATTGTTGCGTTGGAGGTTATGGCGAGGGGTATATTTGAAAAAATTAGCGGGAAGGAAATGAGTTGATGAGAAACTTGATGAGTGCCGAGATGTGAAGTCAGTATCTTCTTCCCTTCAGTAAAGATTTCAAAATGCAATAAAATGAAATACTCTATAAGGGTCTCAAGTACAGGGTGTCTGTAAAACAGATGTGAGGGACTTGGGAGATGATTCCTCGATGAAAATAATCAGGGGGGTAGTTAATAATTTTTTCGAAATCGACCCCCCTTCCATGATACAGCCTTCGGAAGGCGACACTTTCTGTTAGGTTTAGAAGTTAAATTGTAAACTTTTACCAAAATGTTAGGTTATGTTACTGTTATGATGAATGAAGTGAATGTAGAAATTAAACTGATTTTGTCAGATAGCAACATCAGTTGAAAATGGTTCGCATCAGTTCAAATTCACACATTGTCAAATACAGGGTGGTCCAGATCGTTACCAAGAAATTTTAACCACGTATTCTACATCAAAAATAAGCCCTAGTTTGTCATATGAACATATGTCGAGAAATGTTTCCTTTCCGAGATACGGCGTGTTGAAATTATAGAAAAAAATTGTTTTTTATTAATTACTTTCACATCGCTTGAAATATTTTTATGAAATTTGAGACATAGGTTTTGAGCGTCAAGGAGCACTTTTCGCATAATATAATTTCTTTTCTTTCCTACCAGTGGCATCCGTACTGCAGCGAGACTGAATATTTTCAAATAAAAAAATGATACGCCACTGGGTGTTCCGACAATAAAAAATACTATTTAAATCCTTATTCAATTTGGAGCAAATTTGATCTTCTGACTTTTTGCTGTGCGAGGCACCGTTTCCGGTTAAAAAAAATAAAACACATTCTTATGCATGAAGAAATCACCAAAATTTGATATACATAGCAATAAAAAGCTTACTACGGTTTTGTACCTACCTTACCAGATTTTGGCGATTTCTTCATGAGAATGTGCTTTATTTGTTTAACCGGAAACGGTACAGCAAAAAGTCAGGAGACCGAATTTGCTCCAAATTAAATAAGGATTTGAATAGAAATTTTTATGTCGGAAAACCAGTGGCATATCATTTTTTTATCAGAAAATATTCAGTCTCCCTGCAGTACGGACCCACTGGTAGAATAGAAAAGAAATGATATTATACAAAAAGTGCTCCTTGACGCTCAAAACCTGTCTCCAATTCCATAAAAATATTTCAAGCAGTGTGAAAGTTATCAATAAGAAACATTTTTTTCTCACCCGTATCTCGGAGAGGAAACATTTCTCGACAAGTTTATATGACCAACTAGGGCTTATTTTGGATGTAAAATACGTGGTTAAAATTTCTTGGTTACGATCTGGATCACTCTGTGGAACGCGCATCAACTGATTTTACATTAGTTTGGAAGTGATGCAGCGTCAAATAGAAAGGCCACTTATTACTTTTGAAATAGTGTTCCTTGATGCTTACGTGTCCAGTAGTGTTGCGAAAAAGTAGGAATAAAAGCTGTAATTGTTCCTTTCGACATTTATTCCTCCAACACAATATCGTTCCACGTACACAAGGCGCCTCCAGCTAAGGCGGACACGATGACCAAAACGGAAAACGTATGCTTGATTGTGTTTACCAAGCAATTAATTGGTGTTTGCTCAATGAATAAACAACGATGGTGTAACTATTACATTGTGCGAAAGGTTTTGAGTAAGAATAACTCTATTATTCTATTAGTCTAAGAGCCCGTGAACCCCAGACCTTCGTTATTATATAAAGCTGAAAAACTTGTCTACGCATGCTCTCAACACAGGTAAGAACGATGGACCATTATGAAGTTTGGGTTACCCTGGCTTTGACGGTAAACCGTATTAAAGGGGTGTAAAATACTGATCTAAATTCGTCAAATAATAAAGTGTGCTTTTTTGGTATTACCTTCAGAATATCATTTAACATCATCTCATAATTGCCAGACACTTAATATCGTGGCAACTCTTGCCAGAAATCCTTGATGTTCATTAAATTATATGTATTCTACTACGTTCTAGTAAAAAAGCTGATTTTTATATACATAAAAATACATAGGTAATAATTAGATAATGTTTCCTCATTAGCCAGACATTTTTGATAGTTCCAACCTTTGCCAGACGAGCATGTAGGGTAGTAGCAGCAGTTGCGAGCGCGAGACAGTATATATGGTGTGGTGCGAGTGAGACGGCATGATGATGATGCAAATAAATTTTTGGTACAGATTTATATAACTATCATTCAAGTGAATCCCAAAAACATCTGAAGAAAAGACATTCGATGCTACAACTGGAATTAAATTGTTCACCTGCAGCTAAACTACATGTTGTCTGGCAAAGGGTTGAAACTATCAAAAGTATGGCGAATGAGGAAACATTATCTAATTATTACCAAGTAAAATAAGCTTTTATACTATAACGTAAGTAGAATTACTATAATGTAATGAACATAAGGATGTCTGGCAAGGGTTGTCACGATTTTAAGTGTCTGGCAATTAATGACGTGATTTTTAATGAGATTCTGAAGGTAATACCAAAAAGCACACTTTATAATTGACGAATTTAGATCAGTATTTGACACCCCTTTAATACGATAACTGCCAAAGCCAGGGTAACCCAAACTTCATAATGGTCCATCGTTCTTACCTGTGTTGGGAGCATGCGTAGACAAGTTTTCAGCTTTTATAAATAACGAAGGTCTGGGGTTCACAGGCTCTTGCTCTACTTATATGGTTGTCAAAAAATTTCTGGCATGTGTTTCTGCTACATTAATCTAATCAATATTGCTGATTGAGTTAACAGCCCCAAAATACAGGGGTATGTGGCGTAGAGTGTAGTGACGTAAGAATATCGAATTCGAAAAACGGATTGGATAAAACGCTTTTGAAATCTAGGGGTGCGGGAATTTTCCTGAGTAATTATTCATACAAGAATCATCAGTTACGTTACTTTTTTGGCATGAAGATAATACCAATACATTTTCATAAAACGATATTAACAAAAAATTGAGTTGGATGTGAAATCTTCATTTCATCTACAGCTATCTTATCAAAAAATTAGGAAAATCATTATAAAATAATGAAAACCTCATCATGCCTATTTTTGACCTACTCTACCAGATTGAATTTCAAGGCCATTCAATAAGCCATCATGGTCCTTCTGAGTGAAAATGAATCTTTCGGCTCGTGTTTGTCCTGATGAGGTTTCCAAAAAAAGATTTATAATCTACCTTAAAGGGAGACTTTGGGTTAAAACCATATTTATGGTCTGACCGCACCATTAGTTTGAAATGATACCCAAGCTTTCGGCATTAGCAAACACTTTTGCAGATCGTAAACTCTTCAGGTAGGTACCGACAAGTACCAACTGTAATAACTTTAAAAGGACTGATATTGATACTGCAACTGATAAATAGGTCAAGTATGACCCCAACTTGAGGTACAGGTATTGGGTATGAATCATTTTGTCATCAACTATCCAAACAAACAAATGAGAGGGACATATATTTTTTTTTTCGAAATCGTTGTTGACAGTTTTAGTCATAAAACTATACATAATATGTATGATTCATTGAGTAGATGTTACACATTATTTTTTGATCCCATAACTTTATCATTAGGGGTGAAAGTAACAACCTCTTATGATTATCTTCAAGTATTGTTTTCGTGATTTTCGAAAATAAAATTCTCTTATGGTTTCCCATTCAGTTCTGGAGAAAAAAGTCTACCGCAAAATTTCGATACAGTCGCTGCTTTTCTACGAAAAAATAAAATCTTACAAGCAGTATGATCACTGTTCATTTCATTTAATCAAGATGTTCTATAAATCTTTCTGAAGGTTTAATTACTAATTTCCAGAGGAAAATTATATCCGTAGGATTAAATTTGACAAAAAAACTTTCTTTCGATTAAGAAGCATAATTGACAAAACCGATTTTGAGCATAAACAATATCTTAGAATATTCATTTTAGTCCGGTCTATTTAGACCAAAAAATGAGAGTGAAGTTACATAAAGTCCCAAAAGCTGAATTTCTGTGAAGTTGTTCAAAACATGATTATAAACAATGTCTAAAAGTTCCTCATCATTCCCCTGTAAGGAAAAAATTTAATTCGAGGTCAAAGGTCAAAAAAATGAGTTTTTCGCGATTTTCAGCAAAACGGTAAGTTTTATCATAAAAGTACCTCAGACAAAAATTGTAGATCATAAAATTATCTATAAAAAATGTATCAATACTTTTTTTCTTACGAGCCACCGTTTCTGAGATATAACGATTCAAAAAGTCATAACTACGCGCTAAGTACACTACCTCATAGGTGGCGTGGAAACGTGTGCATATTATGACGATAACGACTTTTATAAACTTTTGAATCGTTATATCTCAGAAACGGTGGCTCGTAAGAAAAAAAAGAATTGATACATTTTTTATAGATAATTTTATGATCTACAATTTTTGTCTGAGGTACTTTTATGATAAAAACTTACCGTTTTGCTGAAAATCGCGAAAAACTCATTTTTTTGACCTTTGACCTTAAATTAAATTTTTTCCTTACAGGGGAATGATGGGGAACTTTTAGACATTGTTTATAATTATGTTTGAACCAACTTCACAGAAATTCAGCTTGTTGGGACTTTATGTAACTTCGAATGTCTAAATAGACGGACTATCTATGGAACATACGATGAAATTGAGATGAACAGTGATCATAACAAAAAAATTTTTGAAGGGAAATCGTAAGGGGTTGTTATTTCAACCCTAAAATAAAAAAATTGTGTGAGTAAAATCTACTCAATAAATCATGTTATGCATAGTTTTATGACTGTCAACTGTCAACTCGTCATCGCTTCCAAAGGCTGTATCTTGGAAGGGAGGTCGATTTCGAAAAAAATATATAAACTACCCCTGCTTTTTCATGGAGGAATCATTTCCCTAAGTCCCTCGCATTTGTTAACAGACACCCTGTATAAGTCTATCGTATATCTACTGGCGTAAAAAGTGTAAAAATCACTATTTACATCAATAAAATTCCCCCTACTTCCCGTCCATTTCAACACCCCGAATTCCTCCCCATCTCTTCGCCAATTGCTATTCAGATTTCGTCCCTCCATTACACCCCCAGCGAAAATGACGAATTTCCTCTTTGCCCGAACAACAAATAAAATCAAAACCAGATTTCACTTTCGGCGCGGGCGAAAAAGTATGCAAATGGCGTTATTTGTAGTCCGCCGCCATAGCATAATCCGGTCCTAATTGGACGCCCGGATTTCGTCATCGGCCCGGATTTTTCCGGAGACGACGTTTATCTCCAATTAGCAATCCCGGAAAAAATAGAAACCGAAGTCGTGCTGTGAAGCCGCGGACGGCACTGGAGGGTAATTTGTCATCCGCGATTCCGCTCGTTAGAGTTCGGTGGAGTTGGGGGGGAGGAAAAATGGTTTGTGAAAACTATTTCTTCATCTGTTTTTCACTACCACAAGAAGTAAGAAGTTTTGAATACGCGGTGGAGCAGAGGAACTGATTGAATCAGAAATTAAATCAAACAAAATTATTCAGATATCAATTGAATTATACAAACATAAAATAGTTATTTAATCAACTAGTTATTAAAGACAGTTACAAATTGCCAAGATATTTAATGCGTGAGCGGAACGAACGCGTTAATAGTTCGAGACCATTAGTCGCGATTAATAACCGTGTTGATTACAAGATTTTTCCGACGATGAATAGTGTTTAAATTCTTGCTTGAAATACATTCTCATTTTGCACAAGACATACATTTGACAAAGTGGAATTTCTATGTTTATGTTCCAGTAGATTTTTGATATTTCTCGTAGGCTTCTGAATATTTTGTGTACGGTTTCCATGAGGATTGCACATCAAAATGGCTAAAAAATTGAGCATTAGAATGGGTCATTGATGCCTCAATTTCGTACACATTAAAATCACCTGTATTTCGAGGTCGGCGGAAGATCATATCTATAAATAGTGTCCTTATTACCTGTACATTTCATTATTCTGTCAGACAACTTTTTTCAGCATTTCCTTGGATATGTTGGCAATAGCCTAACGAGTATTGTTCTTTAAGTGAGCCAGAGACCTGGGACAATCTTAATAAACTTGCGATTTCAGAAAACCTTATAAAAAATCGGATTTCTTCTGCTCAAATCTACACATATGAAAAAAAAACCTTTTAGTGGAGGAGCAGTGGCATTAACCATAGCCATAGAAATCGCTTTTTGTTTGTTCAAAGTTGAACAAACAAAAAGCGATTTCTATGGCTATGGTTAATGCCACTGCTCCTCCACTAAAGGTTTTTTTTTCATATGTGTAGATTTGAGCAGAAGAAATCCGATTTTTATAAGGTTTTCTGAAATCGCAAGTTTATAAAGATTGTCCCAGGTCTCTGGCTCACTTAAAGAACAATACTCGTTAGGCTATCGCCAACATATCCAAGGAAATGCTGAAAAAAGTTGTCTGACAGAATAATGAAGTGTACAGGTAATAATGGACACTTTTTATAGATATGATCTTCCGCCGACCTCGAAATACAAGGTGATTTTAATGTGTACGAAATTGAGCATTAATGACCCATTCTAATGCTCAATTTTTAGCCATTTTGATGTGCAATCCTCATGGAAACCGTACACAAAATATTCAGAAGCACTACGAGAAATTATAGTTACTATAATATGAATTCAGAAGGTTTGGTAACATTATTAAATTTGAATATACTGCTGCATATTATAGGTTTCTTAGATTCATAAGCCTTTGACCGACCATGAAAATGAATGAAACCGATTGTTCAAATTTTTATCGTATTCTCAATAAAATCAGACTTTACTGCCAAAAACTAAATGCAATCGAAACACAATTCATTTTAATAAACGTTATTTTTGAGCGCTCGTTTCACTTAAACGAGTGCTATATCGTTTGGCTCAAATGTCTGTAATTTTAGAATTTTGAGCCGAAATGAGTCTCAAACGATTAAGGTTAGACTCCCAGATGACGAATTCGTGGTCAAATTCAATTCTGTCCGTGGGGCCGTCCGTCCGTTAGCACAATAACTTTCGAAGGAATTGTCCTAGAGACTTGAGATTTTCAGGGTGAGTTCGGTTCCCAAATGGCTCGGTTAAGTTCGTTTACCAGCCGCAGCAGAAGGGTGTTCCATAAAATATGGCCATTCAAAATGTTTGCTCCTCAATATCTCAGACAAAACGAAACCCATCGAAATGAAATGTTGCGGCCGTATGCAAGATGATCATGATAATCTTCGTGCGAAATTTTGTGGCCATAGTGTGAACAGAACCATAAAAAATTCAATTGGAATATTGAAAAGAAAGAAAAAAACTCCTATTCCCATAAAAAATATCCGATTCGAATAAAATTTATTTTATAATAAAGATTGATACACTGAATGTTCATGCAGAATTTTGTGGCCATAATATTAACAGAACCATGGAAAATTCAATTGGAATATTGAAAAGAAGAATCTTATATTTCCACAATAGGATACCTGATTCAAGTTGAAATTTTCTTGTGAATGGAGACTGTTATACTGAATTTTCATGCAAAATTTTGAAGCCATATTCAACAGAACCATAGAAAATTCAACTGGAATATTGAAAAAAAGAATCTCTATATTTCCATAAGCGAGATACAGAGTGTAGAAGGTCAATTTTAGCAATATTTTTTTGAGGGTGTATCTTTTCACATAAAACACATACCTAACTGTCAACACTCAATAGAATATGGCTCAATATTGACCATCAACGTTTTCGCTTCGTAAAAGTGAGTATATGTCTCATGACATATACCTTATATTGCCAGATTGCCTTATGGCAAAAATGACGCTTTATTCGTTTGTTTGGTTTACGATTAAACACAATGTATAAAAAGATTAAAAAAGGCCCAACTTCGTCCATCCTTCCACCGGGTAACTCACACTAAAAATGTACCAGCCAGACGACGCCATTTGCATCCTGTCCCCGCAACTTTTCAAACACTGCGGAGTTATCGAGGACTTTTCCCGACGTTTATCTCCAATTAGTTATGCGAAAAAACGGGAACTTGAGTCCAAGTCGCCCTACAGCGTCTAATTACTCACTCGTTCCTTCATTAAAACTTGAAACAAGTTTGAAAAATTAATATATTTGCAGCGTCCTGGAAGTTGGCTGGCGTCGCCAACGTGATTGCATTAAGAATTCTGCTGTTTCCGGTGAAAAACATCGCAGGGACTTCCATAGCGGCGTTGCCAAATGAAAACGCTCCGCTCAAGGTCGCAATTTCTGGCATTACAATTGGGCGTTTTTCTTTAAACCCTAAGTCGTATCCACATCCAACTGTTGTTGTAGGCTCGTTGAAAAGCTCTTTGAAGGAATATCTCCATAAACTTTTTTTTTGGTCAAAAACGAATGACGAAACAATGACGTAAATAGGTTACCAACAAAATTTAAGAAAAACGCTAAGCTTCTGAGCGGTCGTTTTCTGGTGGAGCAATAAAACTATTACCTCAGAATTTTATTATATGGGATTTGAGATTGATACCAAATATATAAATGCAGAATCTCAGCACAATCGGAATTATATTCTGGACATTATTCAACAAATGAAATATATAAAAAATAATTAATTTCATGGTACTGATGATGCGCTCCTCTTGAAATATTGCACGAACATTCAGTGTATCAGTCTTCATTCACAAAAAAGATTTCACTTGAATCGGATACCCTGTTATGGAAATATAAAGATTCTTCTTTTCAATATTCCAATTGAATATTCTATGGTTCTGTTAAAACTATGGCCACAAAATTTCGGACGAAGCTATTATAAGCATCGTGCGTATGGCCGCAACATTTCATCTCGATTGGTTTCGTTTTGTCCGAGATATTGAGGAGCAAAAACATTTTGAATGGCAATATTTTATGGAACACCCTGTACAATTTGGATGGTTAACGAACTTAACCGAGCCATTTGGGAATCGAACTCACCCTGAAAACTACGAGGCTCTAGAACAATTCCTTCGAAAGTTATCGTGCTAACCCGGACGGACGGACGGCCCCACGGACAGAATTGAATTGGATCATAATGTCATCACCGAGTAGAACCCTATCGTTTGAGACCATTTTCGGCTCACAATTAGGAAATTACAGACATTTGGGCAAAACGATATAGCATTCGTTTGAGGGAATGAGCGATCAAAAACGTTTTTTTTTCGATGATAATATTTTTGAGTTCCGTCGAAATCAAAACGAAAGGTGGTTTTAACGTATACGAATTGAATAATAACAATAATAATAATTACCCATTTTATTACTCAAATCTACTGAAATAGAGAAATTATATCATGCTAATATACTCGTATTCTTTAGGCGAAATGAGAATGTATTTTAATCAAGCAGTCATACTCAATTCATAAGCAGTAGAGGAAATAGTCTTGGTAATCAATTCGTTTATCCATCTAGCGATTAATAAACTAGTTGATAAAATAACTATCAATCTATTACACACAAAAAAACATCCATATTACTGTTGTTATTACCAGATAATTCAGGAGATGTATGTAACATCAAAATCTAATCACCTTGTACATTCTTCCACTGTTTGAACCAGTTATCGAGACCAATTTTGGTTGTCAGGCTGTCAGTTGTAGATTCTGCATCTTTCGAAATTGAATTGCTTAAAGAATCAAAATAAGCGAGAAAAGTTAAACAGGTTAACACGAACAAAAAAATGCCCACCTTACGCTTTAATCACTACGCAACAACTTTGAAACTTCCATATACTGAACAAATAATATAGACTTACTTCCGAATAAATCTGGCAACAATGAGAAATAACCGAATATACGTTTCACGTTTCGGATCCATTGTTCGAATTTCCCCAGAAATAAAACTTAATGAACGGAACTTGCTAGACGCAAGAAAAAGTATTCATTCTAGAAACGAATAGCCGGCAAAGAAAAAAATAATCTCCAAAATGGTCCTTTCTTCACGAACATATTTTCTGGAAGGCTTACCGTAATCCTGTAGAATCAGAACGGAAGCTCAAGTACCTGAAAAAGAAAATAGTGATTAGTGAAGTTCATCTTGAAACTAGTCCAGAAACGGAAATTGCATTCAGGATTTGATGGAAATGGAATGGGAGGATAAAATTAAAACTTTTCTTAGTGTTCATTTGGAACAATGATATTTTTGAAAGAGTTTAATTGTGGTAAATATTGTGTCTGGATATAAACCACGATTAATTTGAGCACCTTCATGGAGCGCTCGTTCTACTGAAACTATATAGTGCTATCTCGTTTCGACCAAATGTCTGTTATTTTCGGTTTTTGAGGCGAAAATGGTCTCAAACGATTCGATTCACTGATGACGAATCCGTGGTCGAATTCAATTCTGGCTGAGGAACCATCCGTCCGTAAACACGATAACTCTCAAAAAAATTGTCCTAGAGATAATTTTCAGGGTAGGTTAAGTTTGCTAACCAGCAAAATCGCACAGCGTGTTCCATAAAAAGGAATATTCAAAATAATTCTTCCTCAATATCAATGAACGACTGCTCAAAAGCACGCCATATCGAAAAATATGGCATGTGCATCTCCCTAAAGTAGCATAAAAAATTTTAAAAGTGGCAACATAAATTTCTACATATTAGACAGGAGTAACTTGAAAAATCTCTGTAGCTCCTCGGACTTCCCATATACATATGTCTGTAAACAAAGACGAGGAACTTTGGGAGATGATTCCTCGATGAAAATAAGCAGGGGTAGTTCATATAAATAATTTTCGAAATCGACTCCCCCTCTAAGATTCAGCTTTTGGAAGGCGATGACGAGTTGAAAGTTTTTAATTTATTCACGACTTCTTAAAAATACTGAGTCATAAAATTATACATAATATGAAGCACTAAGTAGAATTTACTGATACATTTTTTAAGATCGCATAACTTTATTATTAGGGGTTGAAAATAACAACCCCCTCATGATTTTCGTTCAAAAATTGGTTTCGTGGGATTCATTTTTGAAAAAATAAAATTCTCCCACGGTTTCCCAATCAATTCTGAAGAAAAAAGTCTATTGCAAAATTTCGATACTGTCGATAATTTTCTCGGAAAAAATAAAAAATTACAAGCAGTTATGATCACTGTTCATTCCATTTTCTTGTATAAATGTTCCATATAATGAATATTCTATAAGATATTGTATGTCAATGACAAGCAGAAGTGCATATCTAACAAATGCAAATTCGAATAATAGTTATTATTATACAAGGGAAAAAAGTATAGAGTTTAGCTCGAGGTCATATTGTTTCCCGACGCGAAGCGGAGGGAGACAAAAAACCGAGAGCTAAAATCTACTATTTTTCCCGTGTATAATACACTATTTTTTCTGTGACAAGAAAAACAACGATTTAATAGTGAAAGAAATATAACTTCTCACGAAATTACTTTTTTTCCCGGGGGAAAAAAGTGAGTACTTTTTTCCGGGCTACATAGAGAATAATTTTTTTTGACCGGGAAAAAAGCAATCTCGTAAAAAGTCATATTTTGTGACTGTCAAGAGATAGAAAATGTCAAATTTTTTTCCCGTCACAGAAAAAACTACCATTTTTATCACTAAGTATTTATTTTATTGCTGCAAAGTATTAAAGATATCGAACTTTTCTGAAACTGAAAATTGTAGAAAGAATCATAGAAAATCTTTTTTCTTCCATCAAAACCAATTTTGAGAATAAACAATATCTTAGAATATTCATTATATGGAAAATACGATGAAATGAAAACAATTTTTGAAGGAAAATCATGAGGTTGTTATTTTCAACCCCTAATAATAAGGTTATGGGATCAAAAAAATTGTGTGGGTAACATCTAGTTAATTAATCATATTTTGTATAGTTTTATGACTCAGTGTTTTTTAGGACTCCTAAGAAAATTAAAAACTGTCAACTCGTCATCGCCTTCCAAAGGCTGTATCTTGGAAGGGAAGTCGATTTCGAAACAAAATTATATGAACTAGACCTGCTTATTATCATCGAGGAATCATTTCCCTAAGTTCCTCGCGTTTGTAGACACCCTATATATTGTAGTAGTGAAAGCATTCGTTCAAAAAATAAACTAAAATATTTATATCGGAGACTTCCTAAATTAATTTTCTTTCTTTTTTCGTCCACCATTGGATGAATATCTTGAAATTGCATATGAAAAAACTAAATAAAGACGAACAAATCTAGATAAAGTGATAAAATTAAAAAGTATTATAAATATCACTCCTGAGCCACAAACTACAATCAAATCTTGTTTTTGAGATCTTATATTGAAATAAAACTTAACTATAACCAGGAGGGTTAATCAATTGCCACTGATAATCGTTTCATGCCATTTGCAGCCCAAAATTCTTCAACATTTGGTCAAAATTATAGCGTCTGGGTGCCTATGAATAAGTTCACAATAAAGATTCTCTTCAACAAACAAAAAAGTATTATAACTACACATGTCAATATCAAAGGCCCATTCTCTATGTAGCTTCTACGAAAAACAGCTGCGGAATTCATACAGGTAGACAGACATCGTTCCTTTTACTACCTGTCTGATGAGAAACAACAAATATTTCCACAGGTAAGCGCACAACATTCAGTTAAAATACTTTATCAATCTAAGTAGGTCGAAAAAGAAACGTATTATTCTTCGTTTCAATTTCATAACAACAATAAATATCACGAGAAACGTGGGAACGTTTCATTCAGTGAGTTTTTGCGAACTATCTGTTAATTCGATCGAAAAACTTCGACGTAAAAAGTGATTTCCTTGAAAGACGCAATGCGAAAACGTTTCATTCAATAATAATGGAAATATTTAATGCTATTTTTTTATCCGTTTGATATTAACGTTGCGACAGGGATTTATAACCCTGCTCTGGATATTTACGCTACCATGTCTATATCTACAATGGTAAACCAATTCTAGGACCATTGAGTTTTTCGAAAATAGTGGAGATTCTGAAGAATTTTTCAAGTGCACGAGGCTCGGTGTTGCTTCACGAGTTAATATTAAAAAACATGACACTTCTTGGCTCCTTCTTCTCGTTGCAGAATGAATGAAAACCTGTAGTTGAAATCTGTTCAAAATCCTTATGCTCCTTTCACCCTTCGATTCCTGCTGTAATTTACGGAGTTTTCATTGGATTGCAACGGAAAAATGTGAAATAATACCATTTATTATATCATTTTTTTAAGATTGCCGAATGACATTTCCTTTATAGCTGTCATTAAATTCAGTTTATAAAAACACATCTTCACTATCTTATCGCTTCAATTAAAATGATAAAGTGGCAATCTATGCTCGGCATTAATAACAAGGGAATAATGAGATTATCATTCACTGCTGTCAGATGCTTCATAGATTCGACATAATATTCTTTAATCTGGTATTTCTTCAGTATTCTACGGTACTCCGACTAACAAATATGGGTATTCTTTGTCAATCGAGGGCCAAATCTACATTCATTATATCAATTAAAGATTTTGTTATTACAAAATATACAATGACCAGTTCTCCAGAAATTTCTCATGTGTCAACTTGACTTCTTCCATGCTTGTCAAAGAAGCGTCTTGTCGCGATCGCCAAATGTGAAATCTTCAAGAAATATATTCAGTAGTCGTGGATAAAGTATAGTATGCTACTCGCGTATAATGGATGTTATTCACCTCGCGAATAATAGCTATCATTATACGTTCGTTGCATAATTTATTATTATTCAATAAAAATGATTAATACAATTCACAATGAAATTAGGAAATGTCAAGGAAAAAAAAGAAAATACATAACAGTGAATATGTTGACTTTCACTCATTCCTGACAAAATATATAAATATAATACAGTAAATAGCACTGGTGAATAATTTCATTTTGGATGTCTATTTCTATTCTTATTTAGTAAACGAAATGTAACTGATGCACACAATATCTATTCGTAATTGATATTGAAGTTGAAATAGTATGCGGACAAAGAGGTATAGGAATTGAAAAACAACTCATAGAAGTAATATCCGCATGGTATATGCTTTAGTTGAATTTTAATAATAAAAAAATATCAACGCACACATCGTCATTTTCATACCATGTTCAAGGTTTGTTATTTGTAATTCATAACACTGCGCTCATTTCCAGTATGAGAAATTTATCAAATATGTGGAAATGAAATGAAAATATCTGCAGATCCCTTGCGTTTACGCAGTAGACTAAACGAATATGATATTTTTTGAGATACATTGAATACGTCGTTTTCCAGAATATATGAAAACTTTATTAATATGATGGGATCCCATTTATTTATAATTCCGCCGACCTCGGAGTAAAAGGTGATTTTAATGTGTACAAAATTGAACATTATTGACCCATTTTAATGCTCAATTTTTTACTATTTTAATGTGCAATCCTCATGGCAACCGTTTACAAATTATTCAGAGGCACTACGAGAAATGTCAAAACTCTACTGGAACATAGATACATAGAAATTTCATTATGACAAATGTAAGTCTTGTGCAGATGGGAATGTATTTCAATCAAGAATTCATTCACAAATCATATTGAGATCGTCGGAAAAATCTTGTAATCAACACGGTTATTAATCTAGCGACTAATGGTCTCGAACTATTAACGCGTTCGCTCCGCTCACGCATTAAAATATCTTGACCATTAGTCGCTGTCTTTAATAACCTAGTTGATTGAATAACTATATTTATTCGCCTCACAAGAAAATAATACATGAGTGAATAATTTCAGCCCATCAAAATTTTGCATGGGGTGTCAATATGTCATTAATTTGCATAAATGGGTTCATAATATTGTATTAAAATCAGTAGAATAAAGTATTAAATTCAATAAATCAAAAACAAGTCAATTATCAAACGACATAAACAGTAAAATATAAAATAAACATTGCATTCAAGACAAACTATTCAAAATGGCTCGACCAAAATTAATTTATTGTATAATAGACTTTTTTGTGAAAATTTTGTTCCACTTTTTTCTTCAACGTTTCTGTTTCATTATTTTGAAAGCTTCAGGGACCTTATTGTAAACTTGCTTGCACTATCTGTTGATTCAATCGAAAGCTTTTAAAGTGGAAAAATTATTTCCTTCAAAGACACGAAGCGAAAACATTTCATTCAATAATAAGGTTTAATGCAATTTAATGCTTTCTTTTTATCCGTGTGATATTTACGTTGCGACAGATATTCATAACCCTGCCCTCGATATGTACTCTACCATGTCCATCTTTACTGGTTCTTTTATTGGCGACATTGACCGTAGGTGGAGGATATGGACATAAACGAGGTATGTTTACTTCAGTTATCAATGATGGTAATAAGATAACAATTTATTACAAAATTATCATATGTATTAGATTAACTCGACTTTTCTAGGATGTCGACGAGTCTAGGATTTCAGGAATACTGCAAAATAAGATGGTTAAAGAAATTGTAATGTTATGAGCATCTAAGATAGTCTAAGGACTAAAAATTAAAAGATAGAATATGGGATTGAATATTACTCAGATGTTTACTAGCTGATCCTAAATCGATCTCTGTCTTCCTGACAAGTCAGGACCTTCTGCACACTGTATTCTTCCTTCTTTTTAACCAATCATTTTCATCCAACGTTGTAAGGTGTGTTGAAAGTTATGTTAAGAAATAAAGAAAAATGAAGAGAAAAAATATTTTTACTATCAATGAAATACTTCTTTTCATTTATGTCATTATTATAACATTGAAAAAACGAAGAAAGGATTGGCGTGAACTCAGAAGCCTTCGTGGTTTAATCATAATTGTAAAACGATGATTCAAATTTGAATATCGTAACGGTCTACCGTGAATACGATGAGAACTGAAAAACCTGGAATATCCAATGGGATCAGGATCTGAACAGAAAGTTTATAAAGATATCAAATTCGATTCAATGTTTTTCTAATATGAACAAGCTTTCATTTTGTATACAATTGTTTATTATAGGAATAAGTTTGGTCAATGTTGAGAGCTTCTATAGAATATTGTCACGAAAAGATTGAATTGATCATACTATCACCTAAATATCAAATTTCGTCGACTTTTATAGACATTTTTGGTACTGAGGACAATTATTATAAAAAACATTTTTGTTCATTCTTTTTCTTCGAACATGTAATTTTGCAAATTATATGCGCATTATAGATGAAAAACCAATGAAAGAATACTTTTTGATGAAATGAGAATCCGAATAAATTATCTTTTGAACCATCTGAAGGGTTGAATTTTTGCACAGCTGATTTTAGGACGTTTATGTAAACTCCAAAAGTCCAGGAAAATATTGTAACAATTTTTTCAAAAAATTTTTCAGAATATTCTCCATCAATATATGGGTAATATTGTGAAATAATAATGAAATATGTGTGAAATTGAGATCATTTGATGTTGAATATAGCGAAATTGTAACTTCTGGGAATGACATTGAACTATTAGTCACCAATCCGGTTACTAGTGACGGAACATTATCTAAATAATACTTAATAGGCTCACAGAATATAAGAAACATAATAAAATCAATAACTAATACCCATAATCAACCCACGCTACTGAACTCAACCCTGGAATGTTGCTTTTTGTAAGAAATCATTTTTTCCCATGTCTTGCAAATATTGCAATATTTCGGCATTTTTCTAGAAAAATAAACTTCCGTATCACTGCAAGGCATATTAAAATGTAGAACCACAAAAACTGGTGCTAATATATTGAAAAGCATAAGAATGACAAAAGTTAGGTTAATGTTTATAAAGAGCAGAGGGGGAATTCATTGAGATTTTTTTCTTATTTTTGCCTGTGTCTACCTCTGACAAGGTCTGTCTATGTTCTTTATTGAACTGAAGTGTTATAAACATGTTAGGACAACAGTTGATTGTTTTGCATTATGCCAAGTGTTAGTATTTTTGGGATGTAGCGAAGATCTAGCACGAAAACCAGTGATAATAGAAAAATATTTTTAAAAAAACTTTTTAGGTTTTCACTCCTCCCAGTCTTTGAAACAGAAATTATTAAACATTTTTTCAATCAAGATGAAGTGCTCCTGAGAAAATCTTTTCACTCATTTGTCAGGAGCAAATTGGTTTCGGAAAAAAATGTTGCCTAACAGTAAAACTGAAAAAGGAAATGAATGAAAACGATGATATAACGTTTTCGTGTCTATTGCTCAGTTGCAGGAACGTCCATTAAAATTTAAAGGTCCATTAAACCCTTAATCCTCCATTAGTTCCTTGTAATAATGGAGGATTAAGAGTTTAATGGACCTTCAAATTTTAATGGACGTTCCTGCAACTGACACTATATCAGACACTTCTTCAGACAAACTCGTAAAATCTTCGGAATTGTGCGTTTTTTTCATTTGCAGTCTAATTGACACTGAAAGTTGTCAACACATAGAGATGATGATTTATTTCATTTTGAAATTTCCATTTCTTTCTCCGAAAAATCAATCCAAATACGATCTATTTCAACAGAACATTGGCCAAATTATCTACTTAATCTAAGAAAATACATATGGATCCCCTTATTTTCTCCGCTATTTGAACATAGAGGATCAGCGATTTGTGATCTTGTAATGTCTCTATTTTTGATGTAGTTCTTATGTTCCCGTTTTGTTATCTCTAAACGTCTTGATGTCTCTCCAGTATAAGATTTTCCACATATACAGGAAATATTGAGAACACAATTTTTTGATATAAAGAGAAAGTTTTTTAGAAATGCAGAATCCTCCCAGATAATATTTCAATCGATATAAGAAGAATATGTCTAATGGGGAAAAACTCGAAGAATCTAGAATCTAGAAATTTCAACTCTTTGTATCACTGGTTCGATGGTAACATAAAATATTGAATGAGACGAAACAACCATTAAAATCAAGGTGCAACATAAAGACTAACACAGTTTATAACGAGACAACTTTATCTCATTTAGTTCAATAATAAAACGGAAGATGGGCAACTTTCATTGTACCTAATAAATCCAACAACTCATGAAAATTGCCATACTAAAAAAATTGTTGGAAGTTTATGTAGCATTCAGTATATCTGAATCACACCCTCCGGCCCATAACCTTCCAACATTGCCAAAAGAGATTTTCCACCGCAATAATAAAAAGATAAGCAGTACAATATCATAAAACTCTTGGTTCTTTTTTTTATTCAGACCTCAAGTACTCCCTCAGTTCAGCGGCAGATGAAAAATCGATAGGATAATGGCCCATTTTTGCCAAAGGAATCTCGTCTCTCTTCGCTGAGGGCGGAGCAGTGGCGTCTCGTTGAAAAACGTGTGAAACAATGGGCATTTTAAGTCATTACCAGAAAAAATCATTTCAGAAATAATAGACCTTCAAAAGTCAAAGTGATCATCCGTTTTTGGTTTTGTAGTCAAGAATTCGAGAGAAAACTTATTGAAGTAACGAAATAAAATAGCGAACTCAAACGATCAGAATTCAGGGTGATGTCGATACTTTTTTCGGAAAAAATAAAAACTTACAAGTAGTTATGATCACTGTAGGGCACTTGAGGTCATTACGAATCTCACCCTCTACATCTAGTGATTGAAAGGGTAGCCCATGAGGTTATCCTGAGAATATCTAAGGAAGGTACATGTAATGAGAGAATAAAGAATCAGAGAGTCTGGTCCTCTCTGAACAACTACATCTCATCTAAGAACCTCCCAAGGGATGTAATGATCAAGAAAGTAAGCACTGATAAAAATTTCAGGACATTGCTAAGTAAAAGAGAGGAATCGGAACTGAAAATCACCGACTATAACCTCAAAGAAAATACCGTAAAATGGTTTACAGATAGTTACAAAACCTCTACAGGAGCTGGCGCTGGGATATACGGTCCAAGTACCAAATGTGCACTGTCGCTTGGCTCCTGTATGAATGTCTTGCAAGCGGAAATCTTAGCTATTGAAAGATGTCAAGATATAAATCTGGAAAGAAAAGATGTGCCCATACACTCAGATAGGCAAGCTGCTGTTAAAGCACTGAGCTCCTACACCATCGACTCAAAGATGACCTGGAAGATCCGAACAAACAATGAGGTAGGCAAGAAAAAAAGGTCTTTTTAATCTGACTTCCCAGCTATTCGGGAATCAAATGAAACGAAGAAGCCAATACAATTGCCAAAGAATGCGCAAGAATGTCATTCATTGGTCCAGAACTCTTCTGTGGTATAGGTAAATGTACCTATAAGAAGGAGTTTCTGGAGAAGGAGAAAGCCGAGATAGAAAACCTCTGGCGGAATCTCCCAAGGATAGATCATTTCACTGAGTTCCTTCGGAACTTTGAAACAACATGATCCAAAAGATATCTGGATCTTGGTATGGAAGAACTACACTTCCTCACTGGCTTTCTTACAGGACACTACCGCCTTAGGAAGCACCTGTTGAGGATGGGATTGTCGGACACTGACGAGTGTAGGTTCTGTGGAGAGGAGAAGCAGAGAATGTCTTGGGAGATAAACTTGTAAGAGTAAGGAACTCGATTCTTGAAGCCTTCACAGATACTGGATTTCATCAGATCTCTGGAACTAGAAATCTCCTGTCATCGACATACAATATCTTAGAATATTCAATCTATGGAACACTTAATATTATGACATGGAGTGAACAGTGATCATAACTGCTTGTGAGTTTTTATTTTTTCTAGAAAAGTATCGACTGTATCGAAATTTTGCAGGAGACTTTTATTCTCCAGAATTGAATGGAAAACCATAAGAGATATTTATTTTTCGAAAATCTATCCCACGAAAAGAATTTTTGGAGGAAAATCATAAGGGGTTGTTATATAATCCCTAATAATAAAGTTATGGGATCAAAAAAATTGTGTAAGTAACATCTTGTTAATGAATCTTATTATGTATAGTTTTATGACTCAGTGTTTTTAGGATTCCACAAAAAATTAAAAACTGTAAACTCGTCATCGACTTCCAAAGGCTGCATCTTCGAAGGAAGGTCGATTTCGAAATAAATTCATATGAACTACCCCTGCTTATTTTCATCATCATCTCCTAAAGTCTAAAGTCCCTCGCAGTTGTTTAAAGACACCATGTATTTATTAAATGTAAAACTAAAGAACCTGTAATCATTGTTGGTTTTAGAATGGCATTGTAATGTCGAAACGTCACCAAGATGATTCATAAAGTTTCAATATAAACTTGAAGTTTTAAGACTTTTATTCTTCTGCGTTGTATCACTTCAAACTTCAAGGGTGTGCTTTTACGAAATTCTTGATCCAGTTGATGTAAATACTTCAAAAATTTGTATACTACACGAATTTCCAGTCGTTGTTAACTTATGGAGTTGTCTTCTGGGGAGGTAGCTCACAGAAGGAACGGGTATTTGTCATACAGAAGAAAGCACTTCGGACAATGTTTCGAATAGAGTACAGGGCATCATGCAGGAGCATATTCAAAGCACATAATTTCTTACTCTTCCTGGTTCATATGTGTACAGAACTCTTCTTTTCTTCACAAGAATAAAAGCTACTTCCAGGATTATGAAAATATGAATAACACCAGAAGAAAAATTGCACATTTCTTTCCTGCTCACAAGTTATCACTTACCGAACGCATCCCTGTGTACACTGCAATATGATTGTGCAACCTTCTTCCCGAAGATCTTAGGGACATCAAAAATCATAATTCATTCCGTAAATTTCTACATCGACTTATCATGAATGCTGAAACTTATTCTGTTCTGAATTTCAACGTGCTTGTGAACGTTTATGATTTCTTATAGTTTATTTTATCTGACTTGTTTTCTCTTTGTTATCTTCTGATGATAATTTGGAAAATAAATGCATATTATTATTATTATTATAACATTAATGACTAAAACGACGAGCCTTATCCGACGAGTCGCCACTGAGGCTTAGGGGCGAAGAGGCGCAGCGAACGCGCGTTGGGGGCACAGCTGTACGAGGGAGGTCTCGACGCTCAAACTTCCCCACGAAGTTTTTCAATCAATACTCCGCTGTGAGAAGGGAGTTTTGGGGCGCAGACGAGCAGAAGATATCGCTGACTGTTCGAGGATGGGGAGAGTTTTGGCGAGGAAGAATCTTCCGGAGTTATGGTCCTAAGATGTAAGGGTGCATCTCGGAATCGTTAGGCATACTTGAGGAGTTTTTGGAGGAAAATTCCGATGTTTTCTTCGAGAAGATGGAACGTTTGAAGGGATCTCACTTGGCGAGAGGAATTTGAATGAGGTGAACTCGAAGTAGGTGCAGTGAAATATAATTTTTCTTTTTTTGAGGTAAATCGTTCATATTGCGATAGTCTAAAAAGTATAGCGTAAGTTTGTTTCTGAGCGCTCGTTCTACTCAAACGAGTGCTATATCGTTTTGCCAAATGTCTATGATTTTCGAATTTTGAGACGAAACTGGTCTCAAACGATAGGGTTAGACCTCGGGTTAGACTCCCTGATGGCGAATTCGTGGTCAAATTCAATTCTGTCCGTGGGGCCGTCTGGCCGGTCGTTAGCAAAATAACTTTCGAAGGGATTGTTCTAGAGACTTGAAATTTTCAGGGTTAGTTCGTTTTCCAAATGACTCGGTTAAGTTCGTTAACCAGCCAAACCGTACAGGTTGTTGCATAAAATATGGTCATTCAAAATTTTGGTTTCTCAGTAACTCAGACAAAAGGAAACCCATTCAAATGAATATTGCGGCCATATGCAAGATGCTCAAAATAAGCATCATGCGAAATTTTGTGGCCGTAGTTGAAACAGAACCATAGGAAATTCAATTGGAATATTGAAAAGAAGAATCTCTATATTTCCATAACAGGATAAACGATTCAAGTGAAATTTATATTATGAATCAAGACTGTTATACTGAATGTTCATGAAATTGTCTTGACTTTTCCTTTCAGAAATGTTGTCAGGAATTTTTAAATTTCCTTGCTTTTGGCAAACAACAATTTCATTGATTACAATGAATAAATGATGCTTAAAATGGAACAGACTGTAGTTAATTTAAAAACAGGCTTATGAATTCGTTTGCATTTTAATCATAAATAACTAAATCGCGTTCTCAAGTGGAAACTTCAGTAAACTGTTCATTTGTAATTGTACCATTTTTATAATTATAATTATAGTCATTTACTTCAACCACTATTGAAAAAACAAAGAGAAGAAAAGATAATAAACGAATAAAAGTAGCAAATGAACCCAATAGTTGAAAAATCACTACACTGAAAGAAAATTCTCAGTTATAGTTATAAAATATTTGTTACTGCCAAATTTGGTGAAAATATTCAATAAGATTCACAACAAATATGGCTCATTTATTAAAACTTTTAGTAACATTTATTAATATTCACTAAAAACAAACGATTTTGTTCTACTGAATTCAAACAAAATAATTTTATTATAAATAAGTTATTTATTACAGAGATTGAAATATATTTATCAATAAATTTGGTTTCCAATCAATATTATTTGGTCATTATCAATAAATGTAGAATTAACTGTTAATAAATCTTTGTTAATATGTTTATTATCATTAGGGTTATGATTTTAATAGATCATTTGTTTATAATAAATCTACGATAATAAATGATAATAAACTTTATTTTTCTGAGCGTAAATTCCTTCACATCAGTATCGAAACTCCAATCAAACCACAATATTTTGTGCCGCCAAATAACGAAGTAACGCCAACGGTCTGCCAAGTGCCAACGGTTTCAGTTTCCAGATTAATTTTGTTCCTGAAGGTAATGTTAGCGTCTTGCTGTGCGGCTGGTTGTAATTGTTGTGAGTGTAACAAAAAAATTGAAGTTTTTCCGTTCTTCCTTGCGGAATGTGGCGTTACCCAGGAGATGCTGAGAGATTTTGAACGTAAGTACCTCACCTTGGCTTATGAATTTATTATAGTGAAAAATTCTACTATAAAAATGTTTCTCTTATTTTATAATTGATATTTGCTGGTGTAAATAATAAACAATTTTTCAGAAAATGGAATAACGAATTTGAAAATGACGCGGATTTCAAACAGTATGGGAACTAGAGTTCAAATCAGGCTAAAATTGAAGAGTAAAAATTTATTGGATACACTGTAAGCAATATCAATAAATATAAGAAATTACTGATTTTAAAAGTAATATATATGTATCCATTTCAGAATATCTCCTTCTGGCAGTGTTGGGACAGTTGAAACTCCTCTGGATAATAACACTTCAAGTTTCAATGCTTCAAAAACCTACAGTAATTTGAGCAGTGAGTAATGATACGAAAACTCAAATATGTATTTATATTCCAAAATCATGCCTTTCCTCGTCTCGTAATTCTCATCTTCAAATGCACATACGTTAAACAGTGATATTTTTTAAGTAAAAATTTTTCATAAATTACTAATTAATCTTTAAGTCCAGAAGAATATTATAAAGAATGAGAGAGTTTAAATTTTATTACTTTGTTAATGTTATCACACTTACAATTATTATATATTAAACCACAAAATAGTGGAATTGTTTTTGTTATATGATTCATTATATGTATGTATTTTTGTTTTTTATGGAAAATTTATTTATTGAATGAAAGATACATTGTTTTTCTGATTTTTCCTCAGGCCATTGAAAATTAAAATGGACAGTTTAATTTTATTACAGGTTTCATCATTATTAATGAAATAGTTTGTCTGCTGGTATAACTATAATATATTCATTGAGTTTTGTTTTTTCTGTGAGAAAATATTTGGTTCGGATTATTTGGGAATAATTTGTCTACTAATAAATGTTTCATTTAGAGAGCTAGTATTTTCACATCCAGGTATCAAACTGGCGGATAACTAACTAATATCAGTTGAAGTTATCCGTCTGTTTATATCTGGAGGTGAAAATATATAACGGCTCTCATAAATAAAACATTCATTAGAAGTCGATCAATTCTCAAATAATCCTCACAAAATATTTCTCACAGAAATAAAATGAGTAATTCCAGCAAACAAAATATTTGTTGATAATTAATTATTAAATTGTTTTCATGTTGTACTTATGAACAAGCATATACGAATAATAAATAAGTATTTATTCATACTTATGATGCATTTATTATGTAAAGCAAGATGTTTACTCATTATCAACAAATGAATATTATGATGGAATAAACAGAAAATAACCTTGAATAAGTCTTTATTCATACTTATGATACATTCATTATATAAATCAAAATGTTTATTTATTATCAACAAATGACTATTATGATGGAATAAATATAAGATAACCCTGTATAAGTCTTTATTCACCAAGTTGTAAACAAATAATTTGTTTCTCCATAGCAAATGTTTAATAAGCCATATTTCAATCACTAATTTGGTGATAGTTAAGAATACTTAGTTAATGTAACCAAAATGTTCTTTCAGTGTAGAAACAAAAATGAAAAAACTATTTGGAGTTACGAATAAGAGTTATGCCCTCAGTCGTAATGATAAGTGATCAGGTACCAACATCATTGCTGAGGACGTAAACGACATGTGGTTGGATCACCAATTGAATTTTTCGGTTTTTCTGATTTATCAGAAAAAAAAACTTCTTACAAATATTTTCAGGTAAAATGCCAACGTTTACACCGACTCATGACAGAAGAAGAATCTAACCTCACAAATTATCATCACACATAGTACAATATGTCTATTTTCTATGACCAACCGCCTGATTTTATTCAAGTTCTTAGGGCATGTCTGGAAATATCGAAATGAAATTTAAAATCTGACACATCCACGTGGTTGTCTGGCGTATAGACACGTCAGCTTTTTTATGAAAAGAGTGTGGTGGTATTAGTTAGAAGACGCTATCAATTCAGAAACATCTACCTGCAACTCAAACACATCGTTTGAGATCATACATTCCAGGCCCCCAGACCCCGAAAAGAGGTATACGAACAGACAGACCATCGGTAAGAAATAACCTACGAACCAGTGGTCTCCAAACATTCGTTAGTGAAGATTTTTTGTTAGTAGTTCAAACCTAACTGAAAGTCCCAAATTATTATTTTCTTGAAAAAATTGAAACGATGAGCGCCAACGTCATGTTAAATTAATGTGTTGACCGACGGCATACTTGGCCATTTATGGTGGTATTCTGCTTTTCATCTGTAATTAACGATACTGTAGCGTACGATTGATCTGTAACTGGCAGACTGAAATGGTTCCTGAAACTTTCTTATTTACAGTGTCACTCTTGAACGAATCGAAAAACATAGCCTTCAATCGTGAGATATGATCATGGAACTTATGTATTATGAGTAAATGGTTTTGCTTTGAATTTGAAAATACATTTTTCTGTAAATAGTATGCGTTTGTTTCTTTCACCTAATAAATTGAAAACAAGAAAGAAAACATTTCTTGGTTAAAATTGCTATAGAGCATTTATTAAGTTTATAGTGAACTGGTTCTTCAATCTGAACATGCTCACAAACTGAGCATTCGGCATTTTCTGGGCATCCGGCATTTCAAATGGATTCATTTGAGCACGCAATCTTTTCCTTCCATTTTCATAAAGTTCCTAAAAAAGAATGATTTTCAGGTCATGTATATTATTGAACAATGCCATGAACAATGTTCATGGCGATGTATGCGTTAAACCTCTTTTTCTATGTTTTACCTGTTATGATTTTCTCCTCGATAACAATCCAATTAACAAAGCCATATTATTTTTATTTCCCATGACTTTCTTATATTAAATGCGGTGTTCGTTCTAAAATAAACAAACCATTCAACGAAACCTCACGATATGTCATTCGATAATGCTTCCAATCAACCGTCGAGTACTCGTAAATATCGATTTCTGTTAGCTACAGATCCCTTAAAGAGGTCCAGAGTTGCAATATTCCTGTAAGCTCATTAAAAGTTACAGATCGGCTTACAGAGAAAGCAGAGTACCACCATTAATCTTGAGGGGTTGGTTGCAAGGCCGCATTACATGATGATGAATTTGAAATAATTACGAGATTATCTTCTGTAAAAAATTGATCTATTTTCCTGAAAACTACGGTGAGAGTTAGAATTAAAGTATTCTTTCAGTTCAATGAATTGACATGGATGAGACTAAAACAATGATACGAGAAAAATTTAATGGTTTTGCTAATCATTCTGTAAACAGTTTATTTTGAATAAACGGAGTGAAAGTCTGGAATCAGGTAATTTTCGCGCTCATAACTGAACTCAATCCAGTGATCAAGGAATAATGATTAATAGAAAACATTAGTTAATTATCATACAAGGGTTTTTGTCTTCCTCCGCTTCGCGTCGGGAGACAACATAACCTCGAGTTAAAATCTAATATTTTCCCGTGTATAATACACTATTTTTTTCTGTGACAGGAATAACGACCATTTAATAGTGAAAGAATTATAACTATTCACGAAATTATTATAATTATTTTTTTCTGTGACGGGAAAAAAAGTGACATTTTATATCTCTTGACAGGTCACAAAATATGACTTTTTACGAGATTGCTTTTTTCCCTGTCAAAAAAATGATTCTCTATGTAGCCGGGAAAAAAGTACTCACTTTTTTCCCGGGGAAAAAGTAATTTCGTGAGAAGTTATATTTCTTTCACTATTAAATCGTGTTTTTCTTGTCACAAAAAAAAATAGTGTATTATACACGGGAAAAATAGTAGATTTTAGCTCTCGGTTTTTTGTCTCCCTCCGCTTCGCGTCGGGAAACAATATACCTCGAGCTAAAATCTAATACTTTTTTCCCTTGTATAATAAATAACTATTTTTGACAGGGAAAAAAGTATTTCATAAAAAGTTATATTTATATGACCTGATATAAGATGTAGATTTTTCTTCCGTCACAGAAAAGAACAATTTCTTATCGCAAAATAACGAAAACTATGTTGCTAGCAGGCTAGCTCAACTTCTGGGGAAATAGGTTCGAAGTTTGGCAACCGATGCCATAACATAACCATAGAGTTCATTCCACTTGAGGAATGAAAAAAGGAGCGCAAAACCGGTTTCGAGGTAGATTGCTCGCCTGGGAAGAGGTAAAGAGGAGTAATTTCCACGGAAATTCCCTCGGAGAGGCTCATTAGGGAACAGTACCTGACGGTAACTTAGGATGTTTTTTCTTCGTTGCCCCCCCTCTGGGACCGTCATCATTGCCTGTCGCGGGGGTAAATTTCGGTAGTTTAAAAAAGTTTTAAGTTTATTGCGTCTGGCCTGAATTAGTAATCAGCTGGGAAAGTTTGGGGTTTCTTTATGGATTTTTGTGGAGACACAATAACGATTAAGAATAGTGTGTAATGGATAACTTTCTTGAAACGAGTGTTGAAAAACACAAACACATTTGGAGATACAAGCAATTTTGATTTTTAAATTAATAAATAGCGCATCAAACTACAATAACCTATGCATTTTCATCTTTCGCATGTCTTGTTCACTGAACTTCAGTCGGTTCAATGAAAAAATCACAGCCGAAATCAAACTCATGGTTTTGATATTACATTGACGTACTTAAAATCGCAATGAAAATTTTTTAGAAAAAAACTACAGAACAAGTCTATTTCTCAGTACAAACAGTGAAAATGTGAACTTTTCCTCATATATGTATAGTTCTTTCATTGATTTCCATTCGTTTTGTGGTTAAAACATAGAGTTCAGGCCATTTTTATGTTGGTCATGGTATACATATTGTTCTTATTATCGAATGAACTTATTGCTATCCAAATAAACATATACCTTTGTTAATCAACAAAAATTCACTTCGATCATTTTTTTTCGAAAATTTCTACTTGTTTTTGTAACAAATTTGATCGAGTTTCAATGATTTTCAGCCTATCCGCCTTCCAAAGCTGATTAACAAAAAAATCCAATCAAGTACTTTTTTTTCTTTGACTTTCACAGCTTAGGACTGCGCAAAGTTCTTGAACTTTTAGCCAAAAAACACCTTTCTTATTTTTGAATCAAAAACGAATGTTTGATTACATCCTACTGAAACCTGAAGTTCTAGCTTTCAAGCTTTTTTGGGTAGCTTGCAGTGATTCAGGAAACTGAATTTTTTTTATTGTAGCAACATTCAGGACGACCATGTTAAAAAAATAAAAACTGCAAAATACTCACTGCATAGAAAGATGTGAAGTTTTCAAACCTAGCTGACAAAAAACATTGAAAGAACACTCAAAAAATAATTTTTCGAGAACTACAAAAAATCGCATTACATACATATTTTTGGATAGCCACAGGTCTGAATAATCTAAATATAATTTATTGACGTCAATCGCCTGGACACCCTGTATACAAGCTAAATTATTCAAATCACCATTGCACTTCAAACTACAGTCAATTATGATTATTAATGAACCTTATTTATAGAAATATCCTCGATATTCGAAAAATGTTACTCAAAAACCAAAAAGTTTTGCCAAACCAGGTCTGGATCTCCAAGTAAGGACGACTCTCAGAATGTGCAAAGAACTTTCTACAGAACCTTAATATTCGGTGATCGTCTACGGTAGATTCAGATTCGCCATCGAAATTGAATTCAAATTAGGAATAAAAAAAAAACTTCTCTATATGAAAATGAAGTCACAAATAAAAGACTGAACATTGCTTGCTCTCTCCGAATAAAATTACAGGGGAAAAAATTAAGAAAAAATCACATTTATCCTTGCAATTTTTCCAGATTCAATGGTTTCAAGGATGTTATGCCTTAGGGACATCTTATTGTACCTAGCCTGCTCGCACGAAAAACTTGTCTTGTGGTATTAGATGTGATTAATAGGTTAGGACGGACCTTCGGATGAGGATAGGTAACCCTATTATCACCCCTTTATTTCAATTGAAAGACATTATGCCAACCATCAACTGACCTTTAAAGATTTTCACACGAGTATCTGAATGAACCATTACGTGCGTTTTTTCCGTTTCCCAACTATGCAAAATCTTTTTGAAATCAATCGAGAGGAAACCTCTGGACATCTGAGAATAATAGTTAATGTTTCAACGTCAAACATCAAAGAAATAGAGACAGATGTTTTCAAATGATTTCCACAGAAAAAAGCAGAAATAACGTGTGCCATCAGGTTTTAACGACAGGCACAGGGGTGCAAATTAAGGAGGGTGATCAAAATATCTCGATTTGATGAAAGCATGCAGAGGTCAAAAACCTCAACAATATGAAAATACACTCTGGTAGATCGTAGATCCATACACATAATATCGATTAGCTTTTACTGACAAGGCCATAATTAACTCAATCGTCAATACTGAAGTATTCATGATAATATATTAGGGATCCACTCAATTATTGTGTAATGTCATTTGTTTGCAATTCCAATAATGTATAATAGATTACATGCGAGAGAGACCATAAAACAATTATTCTATGAACCCATTCACGTTCGAAATCTGAAGAAAAGAGTTTTATGTAAAACCTTGAAAGATTCGTTACTTTTCATATCATCTTACCTAACCAAAAATTTTGAGCATAATTATAATGTTTTATTGTTTCACGAGATAATGTACGAAAAAGACTATTTCTGTCATCTTTCCTTTCAATGGAACGTAGGGGCGTACAACATGTATCTTCAAAAATAGTTCAGCTTAGATCCCTCATTGAAGCCCCCAATTGTTATAAACATAACATCTTGTATATCAATAAAAAGAATCGATAAATACAGAGAGCTCAGCTCGCCTAAAATATCATGGGGACACCTGGATCAAAAAAAAATTGAAGTTATGATTGAATGATATACAGGGTGTCCCGTAAATACCACGCGAAAGTGACACTGGAGATAGATTGACATTAGGTCTTTCAGATAGCATCAACATGACCTCAGTAAAAGTCCGCTGGTTTTCGAGATATAACCACTTTTGTGTTTTTTTGAAAATCTCCAATTTTCGGTCTTCAAACTCATGTTTTTTTTTTACCTAGGCTACCCTGAATAGTTGCTTTAAACAATGAAGTAATAACTTCACCGAGAACTAGAACAAAATCCTTTAAAAAAATGTCTAACTTGTTGTATTTTATGACGAAGTTAAAACGTTGACTTAAGTTTGACTGACTGATGTGAAAAAAATCAGACTGAATTGACAAATAATCGTAAAAACTGGTCCATTTCCAGCACTTTTCAAAATGATACAACACTACCAATTTTTTATGTCAAAACCTTAGAAATTATAATTTTGTCGCGAGAGATGTGTTTATATGCCGAAATAATTAAAACTTAGGAAAAATGCACAAGTATCACCTGTTGCCAATTACATGTTGCTTGATATTCTTTCCTCGCTACCGTTTCAAACAACCATTATTTTTGCTCTTCTTTCTCTTTTATCTCACTTTCTCTTTCATTTTTTGTTTGCAAAAGTGGTGATATCTCGAAAACCAGCGGACTTTTACTGAGGTCATGTTGATGCTATCTGATAGACCTAATGCCAATCTATCTCCAGTGTCACTTTCGCGTGGTATTTACGGGACACCCTGTATAACTGATTAAATACAATCTGAAGGGTCTAGACATCAACCTATAAAATATTATGTGGAACTAGAAAAAAAATATTTTCGGATTAAAATCTTAGAAAATAGATAAAAAAAATCATGAATACTTATTATGAATATACCATAATGTAGAGGAATTATTCACGTTCAACTAATCAGCTCTTCCGATGTAGCAGATGTGTTAAAAGCACCAATGTTTCATCAGATGAAAATAATTCATACAAAAATTCATTAATTAATTAGACGTCTCACAGAGAATTAATTAAATGATGCAGCTGTTCGCTTCTAATATAATGAAAACTAGATATACCGGTATGGGTGTTAATACGATTATAGTAGTACATACTCTACAGGATGTCGATCGAGAAAAAAGTGGAAGGATATGAAGATATGAATTGTTTTTATAAATTCAACTGTAAATCATCGAGCCTTTTTTTATTTTCGAATATTCTTAATATCGGTAAAATATTCGAAAAAATCGGCTATATCTGCTCAGTTAAATAAAACATTTCACAGATACAAAAAAGAAGTTCATTCTATAAACTCGAATTTTATTCTTTAGAAAAGACTTAGATTAACACGAATTCATCTCATTATTTTTAAGATACCTACAGTAAAATCGAAAGAAATTAAGATATTAAATAACTTAGAACCAAAAATCTGTTTGCTCTGTAAATAGTATTTACATTTTGTTCTGAAAACTGACTGGTGCATTTTGGAGGTGAGCTTATTGAATTTTCTCCATATCTTTGGACGCTCTATCACATTCTGAAGTCCTACTCATATATTACGAAACACCCTGTATACCTAAATACACTACGCAAAAAAATTAACGCACATTATGGAAATCTCAAATTTACTCTACAACTGAAGGTTTTTCTATAATTATTATTTTTATCCGAATTATGCATGCATATGTTATCCACTTTCAACGTTTTTCTTCAATACATATGTTTTTCCAGCAGGAATAAAAAAGATGAGATTATCAGATTTTGAATGTATTGGCTCCATTCTGAAATCAGTTGTTCTCGATCAATTCTAGTGATCAATAGTTTTTCTTTCGTTTGATTTTCTACACTCGATCGCTATGTAACGCGAAACACGCAATTTGACCCAAAAGCAATGTGCTCAAGCGGTAGTTTTGCGAGAGGAAAGGTGGACAGAAGAAGGCCGCGACACGAGCCTTAAATCATACTCTCTGAGGTGATTTCTTATTAACTGAGTGCTAATTTGCACCCCATGAGTTTGCTCAAGCTGATTTTGAAGGAGGCGAGCGGTTGCAAACCGTTGTCTCAACGAAGAAACTCTCAAGTAACGTCCTTGAATGGCAGTTGTTACCCGTAGTCTACCCTGTCCTGGTCTTCGGACATTCATGCCTGTCCCCCACTCAGAAAATTATTCTAGTAAATACAACGAAAAATGTATGTTGTGATAATAATACTAAGATCCCTATTTGGTCAATCTAAAATTCTATAAAATCAACAGAAGCACTTTTGTCAGCTGCTCTATTGAATAAAACTTGTTATAGATAAAGAATTTTCTGTTACCGTTATAATAAAATAGTTCTTCCACTAATAGCGCAGTTATCAGGTATAACAAAAATATAGATGTTCATAACAATAGTTTCTTGTAACATTAACAAAAAATTCTGTTACGTTAATAAAAATATACTGCTAAACAAATCGAAATATAATGATTTCAGCAACACTTCTTTGTGTACAATGGATAGTGTGACTGTTGAATATACGATTCATACTCTTCAGGCAACAGTAAGTCTGTTTATGCCGATAAAGGGTTTCATTATATTGCTAGAATGTAATATTGATACTATAACATTTAACCATTATTTTAATCTGATCCTCGCTAGTATACTTATATCTCGCCCCATTCAGAATATTATTCTATTGAATTTATTGAAAACAATTATTATCAATCATTTATCAGTGAAATTATTGTGATGAACTTTTCTCTTTCTCTCTATGCAATACCTAATACTTATTATGAACTTATTATTGTATTTGACGTTATGGGAATAGGTTTTAGAATAACAGAATTTTCCAGCTTTGTTTAGTTCTATTAAAAAAAAGATTTTCTCAAGAAATCTGGCATCTTTAACATAACAAAATTTCATACCAAGGTGTACCCCAGAGGCCATTCATTGAAAATCGTAACTGAATTTTTGCTGTCGTCTTCAACCAAATATTTTCTTCAAAAATTTGGCACTTTCCCCATAACACCTTTATGTTCTTCCATCTCTCTTCTTCTTTTATAAATTCTAACTTTTCTTTAAGTGTTCCGGCACTTTCTCCAGCTTCAAGAATCACTGTCAAACCATAAAATTTAAGTATATATTTTAAAGACAGGAATGAAAATGAATCTAATAGGTACCTAAAGGTGAATCTGGAGATAGTCGTCTTTTGGCTGACTGTGTCTCTATAAGTCCAATTGATTTGAGTTTTCTCAAATTATTGTAATATTTACTAATAGTTTTCCTTTGGGGGCTTTATTTTTCTGAGGAGCGAAGTAGTATTCCTGCAAAAAAATGAAACATAATCACAGAACTGATAGCGGTTGATTACCTTAATTTCTGCAGGAAATAAACATAAAATTTGGTCCGTTAAATTCTTTGCAATCGACACGGTCATTTTTTTACTGTTTTGAATGAATTAGTCCACTATTTCATCAACCATTATTTGTTTTTGGGCATCTTGAAGTTCCTTCACATTTTGAGATGATTGATAGATTACACTGGGTAATATAGGTAAACACGCCACTTGTACACGAAATCAGTAGCGATTTGAATATTCTCTTGTTGTTCGTGTGTATCCGTATCGGTTCGTAGCATTCGCTTACAGAAGGACTGTTAAATCAACAGCGGATTTTGTAACACTAGCAGTCATCCTGTTGAACAATGTTTCGGACAATATTTTACTATTAACATAACGAATATTTTATCCCTGTTATAGTATATGATTTTCATTTGAACAAAGAATACTGTTAGGGTAGTATAACAATATATTGTAAAGATAATAATACATGTTGTGGACATCATAGTGTATTAGTTATTGTATATAAATAATTTGTGTTATCTTTACAAAATTTGGGACTTTGGGGTAATGGAAGTTCAGGCTGTTTTTGATAGAATTTTTCCATTGTATTGACAATAAATACATTGATTTTGATGGTATTATGTAGCCTCAATAGAAATGAAATTGTTATCACGGTAGTTCTTGTTTTGTAGTACTAACAAACGTTATTCAAGGTAACATAAATCTTCTATTGTAGGTACAGCAATTTCTAGTAGTCGAAAGAGTTTTTTGTAGGATTAACAATTTTAATACATTAGACATTCAACAGAAGTGCTTCTGTTAATTTTACTTAGAAAATTTTCTGAGTGCCTGAATCGCTGCAACATTCTGGACACACTTGTATGGGAAACTCCAAACCTTTCTGCAATTCTTGTGTACCTATGTCCACCCTTCTTCTCGCAAAACTACCGCTTGGACACATTCCTCTTGGGTCAAATTGCGTGTTTCGCGTTGCATAGCGATCGAGGGTAGAAAATCAAACGAAAGAAAAACTATTGATCCCTAGAATTGATCGAGAATAACTGATTTCAGAATGGAGCCGATACATTCAAAATCTGATAATCTCATCTTTTTTTATTCCTGCTGGAAAAAAAAATCTGTATTAAAGAAAAACGTTGAAAGTGGATAACGTAGGCATGCATAATTCTGATAAAAATAATTATCATTGAGAACATCTTCAGTTGTAGAATAATTTGAGATTTCCATAATGTGCGTTAATTTTTTTGCGCAGTGTAGAACTAAGAGCCAAGTGACCGATCGATGCACGCCCACCAAGTAATGAACTTAGTCGTTGTGAATTCAGACTGTTACGTCTAAAACGAGTCATGAATAATGATCTCCGGTATGTCAAACCGACCAAAAAAGGTCTCCGGTTTCAAGAGTAATTTCCCATCGATCATCCTTAATGTCAGCTCCGCCGAGAAAATGATAACATACGGAAATTGATGCGCAAAGGATTTTCATCGCTTCCAGAACGGGCGTGGCGCATCCAGGATTTGTCACTTTGGGAGTTATGATTGAACGTTTTCGTATAGAGAAGTGAACATGATGCAGCACAGTCTGGGATGCATTTTTGAGCGCTCATTATACTCAAACGAGTGCGATATCGTTTCTCCCAAATGTCTGTAATATTCTGATCTTGAACCGAAAATAGTCTCAAACGATAGAGTTCACTCCCTGATGACGAATTCGTAGTTAAATTCAATTTTGTCCGTGGAGCCGTCCGTCCATCCGTTAGCACGATAACTTTCTAGGGATTGTCCTAAATACTTGAGATTTTTAGGGTGAGTTCGGTCCTTAATTGCAGCATTTCATATAAAATCGCAAACCTTATCGGAAAAATAGAAAATTCCAGAGTTGTATTCAAATCCCAGAATATGTTGCAACAGTTCCTAATCAAGAACAAAAGTCACATTGAGACGTTGGATAATCCGGGTCTGTACAAATTGGAATGCGGTGAACCCAGTTGTAATGTTGTATACAGGTTTGGAAATTCACATCTGAAACATACGATATACAATGCATCAGACAGAGAATTCTTCCGTCCAGTTGCACAGATGAATAGTCGAGACACCACGTGCTGTAACACACTGAATTTCGTTGTCTTATTGCAATATTCTAGTCTTGTCTCTCTCTTATCGTTGAGAGGAGCGTTATTCATTCAGTATGGTAGGCAACAGTGAATACTTGAATCGAGTATTACGGGCAGCCTGACAAACTAATAATTCTATACGTGTACTGCAGGTTCCCTACCATACTGCGATAACAGAGAGACAAAACTAGATTATTGCAATAAGACAACGGAATTCATTCAGCTAAAGCACTTGATTATCTCGACTATTCATCTGTGCAACTGGAGGGAAGAATTCTCTGTTTGATGCATTGTATATCGTATGTTTTCGATGTGAATTTCTAAATCTGTTAAGAGAAGTGAACATGCTGCAGCACCGTCTGGGATGCATTTTTGAGCGCACGTTCTACTCAAACGAGTGCTAAAGGGTTTTCTAATAAGAGATTTTATTTTAATATTCGAAGAAAAATGCCATTTTTCAATATAAATGATCGGATGTTATTTCATTATAAAGAAGACTCTATGCCGTTAATAGTGGAAAATAACATCAGGCAAATGACCACCACGACCACGCTTACAGAACCATATACCTACTTTTAATGAAATTTTCTATAACCAAATCGCAAAGTGGCTGCACTATGTCCTCGATAGCCTCACGAATTCCATCTTGAGGTCTTGAATCGACGCTAGGCTATTGGCGTGGCCCCAAAGTAAGACGTCGCAAGGTGTTTAATCACAAGATCTCGGTGGCCAATCGTGATCACCTATTTGAGAGATAACACGGTCTGGAAAATTTTCCCGCAAAAGATCAATGGTTTTGCTTGTGTGGCAGATAAAAACCATCCATGCCATAAAAAATCATTAATCATCTCTCTATAGCGCAATCCATTCACCGTAACTATTGCTCAAGCCTCATTTTCGAAAAAGTAATGTCCAATGACTCCGCCGGACCATAAACCGCACCAAACAGTCACACGTTGAGGATAGAGAGTTTTTCAATAACTCTTGGGTTTTCCGAGCCCCAGATGCGACAACTTTGCTTGTTGACAAAGCCACCAAGGTGGAAATGGCCTCGTCACTCTAGATGATTTTTCGATGGAATTCCGGTTCATTTTCATGCATTTCAATGACCAAATCAGCAAGGACACGACGTTGTTGATGATCGGACGGCTTGAGTTCTTGTGTTAAGTGAACTTTATAAGCCTTAAGACCCAAATCTGTATGCAAAATACGGTGTAATGACAGTTGTGGAATACCCAATTCCAAAGAACGGCGAGGAATGAACAAACCTGGGTTATCTTCAACACTTTCGGCTACAGCAGCAACAGGTTTCATTCTTCATATCACTAACTTGTCCCAACAGCTCGACTGTTTCAACCAAATTCTTAATTGCGGTCCAAAAGGTGCTTCACGACGACCCAAAAATGTTCGAGTTTTACGAACCATCTCTGCCAATTTTCACCCATTTTATAGTGAATTTTAATAATTTCAATGCGGTCTTGAAGCGTGTATCGTTCCATTTTTATAAATGGCGTAGTTTCTACTTGTCAAATGTCAAAAAATGGCAGCTTCAAACGTGACATCTACCGAAATATCGGGTTATTCATATCGTTTCGCCCAAATGTCTGTAGTTTTATAATTTTGAGTCGAACTCTATCGTTTGAGAACATCTCAAACGATAGAGTTCGACTACCTGATGACGAAATCGTGGTCAAGTTCAATTCTGTCCGTGGGGCCGTTCGTCTGTCCGTTACACGATAACTTTCTAGGGATTGCCCTAGAAACTTGAGATTTTCAGGGTGAACTCGGTCCTTAAATGCCGCGGTTAAGTTCGTTAACCAGTCAAATCGTACAAGGTGTTTCATAAAATATGGCCATTCAAAATTGTTGATCCTCAATATCTCAGAAGGTCTTGCGCAAATATTAGAAATACCATATAGGTACGGGTTGATTATTCAAAATGTGCACGGAATTTCAAATAAGTGATCCTAATTCCAAAGTACTGCTACCACATTATCATTGTATGTGGAAAACCCAATGGACACTCTCCTCTTCTCCGCTCATTTCCGACGCTTACTAGCGACATCTAGGATTATTTTTGTGAACTATCTGATTTTAAGTCCGTTCTATGGCTATTTCATTGAGGAATTCCTATGAAAATACAGGCTCAGCCTAGAGAAATCTTGTCTCGCAAAATATTATTGGCAAACCGTAACATAATAACAAACCACAATATATTTTTTGTTTGGGATTTCAAATCGAAGAGAAAGAGGTTCAATTCTTAATCAGGTTTTTGAACATAAAATAATGGCCGAATTTGTAAGAATTTGATATGAACGACGTTCGTTTTCAACAAGACGATGCCACAAACAACGAAACAACAACAACTTTGCAGAAGCGTTTTTTGGCAGGAAAATTGTTTATCAAAAAAACGAAAAAACATCAAGAGCTTTTTCTTTCACAGCAATATTTACATAAGGCATATTTCAATCGAATATATTTTTCGTTTCAATTATAATACAACCAACAGAACAGAATGAATGAAAACGTGTTCAACATAGGAATGGTTTCCTTATAACGGTGGTTTACCCGATGATTTCAATTTCCAGCCTCAATATGGCTTCCATATTCAGTGTTTTTATAGGTCTTCCTAACAGCTGCGTGTTCCTTTCTAGTCCAGAAGGAAAATACAATTTATTCAGAATTGCCTAAGTAATCTGAGATTCAAGGCTGAGAAAACAAACTATAAATGCAAATCTAGTTATTAAAGCAATATAAACATCATATGACAAAACAATAATCAGCTTTGCTTTGTTTCAGATGTTTATTTTCATTATTTATCAGTTTACAATGCCCAATGATCAAGTGTTATTTGTTGTGTCTCAATATTTTGTACTGAATCGTTTTGCACTGATTACAATGAATGTTTCCCTGAACATATTTTATAAAGTTTTTTTGCATTATATGTGTTTCTTTCTTCATTCAGAAATCTATTTGAAGAAAATCTATGTTTTTCTCTATAACGAAGATAAAAAATGGTTCTACTGTAGCAATAAAATAATAGTATAATGGAACAACAGTGAGTACAACTATAGTCTGTTCACGAAAGTTTGAGCGCATAGTAGGCGTTTGTTTATTTAACTGAAGTTGGCAGTATTTGCTGTCAGGACGTAAAATAAAATGAACGTTGCCGAATGTTCCGGCCTCGTCCGTCGAGCTTGCGAGTTATCGGAGAACTCTATGTAATATTGACAACATTGCGTATCAATCTGACAAGAAAATAAACTACATAACCTAAAATTTTAATATACACAGTGGAGTATGCCAAATTTTCATGACCAACCCATGGCTCAACCTCTCGTGAACGTACTATAGAGACTCGGATTTTCATAATTATAAAACTAGACACCAAAATATCATATGAGTCCCTATACATAAAACATCCTAATACGAGTCGACTGGCGGGTATAACTTTCTACAATCATTTACCAAATAGAATCAAATTGTTGAATGATAAACTTTTCAAGAGAGAGGTTAAAAATATTTTCATTGAAAATTGTTTTTATAGAACTAGAGAATATTTTCAGTGTACGCTAAATTGAGCACTGAGAATTGTTCACGATTTCTTTTGTTACTAGTTTAATTAATTTTTTTCCTATTATCTTGTAATTGTATTATTGATATATCCTATACATCATTGTAATGTCCCAAAGGATGAATAAAATTATTATTATTATGTTATTATTATAATATTGAATGCATTTTTCCAGCAAAAAATCCACTTTTCGCTGAGCATTATTGAGAAGCATTCAGATTCTACAAGAAGGACCATTGCAGGTTTCTGTTTTCCATGGAAATGAGGAATTTTGTTTGAACTTTGACATTCTCCAGAATAGGTGTGAATACATCTCGCTCGGGATTTCTAGGGCCCAAAGATGGAAATCGCTAAGTTCAAGGTTAACGTGAAAAATTGGAATCGATACTACCTCGGCCGCCTGTTTCTGGTTATCTATTTAAGGGTAGTGGTTTTTTTAATTTGATTCTTCTTTTATTGATTGTAGGGGGAAAAAAGAAAGGCTTACTTGAAGATGATATTTCGATCTTACATTGATCATTAAAATTGCTGTATGAGGTTTCTTATGTGCATCTTGCATGTGGCAGCAAATTTTCATTTGGATCGGTTCTGTTCTGTCTGGAATAATTTTGAATGGCCATATTTAATAAACCACCCTGTACGAATCTGCTGGTTAACGAACTTAACCGCGGCATTTATGAACAGATTCTATCCTGAAAATTTTAAGTCTCTAGGACACCGCTTTCTAGAGTTCTCGTATTTAGAGACGCAGGGCCTCACGGTAATAATTGAATTTGACCACCGATTTGTTATCAGCGAGTCGAACAATTTGAGATCATTGTGGGTGCGAAATAAGAAAATTACAGATATTTGGGAAAAGCGATACAGTGCTCATTAGAAAAAGCGCTCAAAACACTACAAAAAGGAGTGACAACTTTGTCTCGAGACCGTGATATCAAATTTTTCGCAATGAAATGGAAATATCCTGTATTCAAGTTCTGTTATATTATAACTAGTTTTGTCACTGAATGAAGAGTTGTTATATTCGTATTCATTTCGTGAAATTTTCGCCCAGTTTCACCACTTCAATGATTATTTACAAGCTGAATAGCATTACTATACTTTATCCACAACTAGTGAATATATTTCTTGAAGATTTTAACATTTGGCGACCGCGGCGAAACCCTTCTATGACAAGCGTGGAAAAAGTCAAGTTGACACATGAGAAATTTTTGGAAAACTGTGCATTGTATATTTTGTATTGAAAAATGCTCTAATTGATATGAAAAAGTTGGTTAGGCTCTCGATTGACAAGGTATACCCATATTTGTTAGTTGGAGTACTCTAGAATACTGAAGAAATACCAATTTTTAGAATATTATATCAAAGATAAATCTATGAAGCATCTGACAGCAGTGATTAATATCTCATTATTCCCTTGTGATTAATGGGTATTATTATGGCCGAGCACAGAGACGTACAATGGACGGATTTTACAATAGTCGTAGAAAAATAATTCTTTCATTATATTTTATATTTTCTATTTCATAAATTAATGAGATGCTCTTACTGAATATTCCACATCTCAATATATATATACAGGTTTGGAAATTCACATCTGAAATATACGATATACAATGCATCAGACAGAGAATTTTTCCCTCCAGTTGCACAGATGAATAATCTAGACAATCACTTGCTGTAACACACTGAATTCAGTTGTCTTGCTTCATTATTCTAGTCTCGTCTCTCTCTTATCGTTCAGAGGAGCGTAATGCTTTAGTATGGTAGGCAACAGTAAATACTGAATCGAGTATTACGGGCAGCCTGACAAATTAAAAATTCTATACGTGCAGTGCGGGTTCCCTACCATACTGCGATAAGAGAGAGACAAGACTTGATTTTTGCAGTGAGACAGTTGAATTCATTCAGTTATCGCACTTGATTATCTCGCCTATTCATCTGTGCAACTGGAGGGAAAAATTCTCTGTCTGATGCATTGTATATCGTATGTGTTCGATGTGAATTTCCAAATCGGTATTTCTTGTGTGCGTGTGTATGTGACTGAACTCCTCCTAAACGACTGGACCAATTTTGATGAATTTTTTGTGTGTGTTCGTGGAGATTCGAGAATGGTTTAGATTCACAAATCAGCCCGACAGGTGGCGCTGCAGTCGGTATCTAGGTTATTTATAATTTATAAAGCAAGAAACGGTTGCCGGATCAGCTAGTATTCTTATAATCTCATGCTGAATACCTTACAGACATTACCAGAAAAAAACACTCATCAACTGGTCAACCAAAATTGCCCAAAATCGGAATTTAAACGAGAAAAACTTCGCACGAAACCTCCAAAGACTTATCTGGGCCATTACAACGACAACGCCCCTGAATATAATTTACGTCTTCATAAATGCACGGGGGGGGCATGAATATTTATAGCGCCAGGTATTCCAGGGAGTCCTGGATGCGAGCATCTGGAAATTTACGGTTACGCCTAGCGTCCGAAATACGTAACGACGCTCTTTGAAATTGGGTTTTGGTCCGTCGTGGCGCATTGAATTTTTTTTATTAAAACGGGTGAAGTTTCAGAGCTCAAATATCCACTCAAAATGACAAGTTTTCGTACTAAAAAGTGATGACACCGAAGAGGTGATTCGAATTTTAGTCAACTCCATGCATACAGCGTGTCAAAAAAACCTTAACTTAACCCGTCAAAAATTCTTGTACAAAGATTTATTGATGAAAATCATCGTTACAAATTTACATTTACATTTTATCCTATGCTATTTGAGCGCTCGTTCTACTTACACGAGTGCTATATCATTTTGCTTAAATATCTGTAATTCTCGAATTAAAAGCTGAAAATGGTCTCAAACAATAAGGTGATACTTGAAATTTTCAGGATGAGTTAGGGTCCCAAATGGCTCGATTAAGTTCGTTAACCAGCCCAATTGTACAGGGTGTTCCATAAAATATAACCAGTCGAAATGTTTGTTCCTCAATATCTCAGAAAATACGAAACCCATCGGAATGAAATGTTACAGCCAAATGCAAGATGCTGATAACAAGCTTCATGCAGAATTTTATGGCCATAGTGTGAACAGAACCATGAAAAATTCAGTTGAAGTAGTGAGAAAAAAACTTCATATTTCCATAAAAAGATATTTTTGTGAATGGAGATCGATATTCTGAATGTTCTTAGTTTCAACAGAGCTATAGAAAAAGATCGGTAATTCCCACATCATCGTTCGCAGTTTCATCTCGAAAATACATGGATTTGAGAAATCCTTTCTGTTTCTTCTTATCATTCACAAACTTCTAGAAATATCCAGAGTTATGTTGTATAAGCAGCAAGACAGTTTGTGGTTCACATACTCAACTCACCCAATATTAATCTTATTTTGACTTCGAGAAGGTGCATACCTGAAATTAGAAAAATCAGTTAATAATCTGTTTAAAAATTTTCCCAGGTTGAACAAATGACAAATCAATTATTCGGTCGTTAGTGACCCTTTATCCTGCAAATCAATCGCCTCTTTGTCAATTTATCATCAACTTTTTAAGAGTATCTAATAGATACTATCTATGCAAATAACAACTTGGCTTAATATTTTTGAGGGGTTCATTTTGAGACTTAGCGATACTGAAAAGTGTCGTTCGGAAGAATATTCCATACCGGCATTACTCTCACGAAAATACTTGAGAAGTATAAAACTGTAAACAAACATGTTGAAAATCGTTCAGAAAATATGCTTCCACCCACTCAGGGTCGGATTGAACTTATTTCCTACTATAGGCCAAAAACAGTTTGCCCTCTGAGTGAAGAGAAATAAGATTTTTTAAATACGCGATTTTCGCTGAAGTTGATAAGGAATTTTTTAACTGGAAATAAAACAATCTTATGTTTCAATGCTGAAAACGACCTCTCCGCTTAACAATTCGTTGCAAAAGTGCATAAAAACATTCTAATTGTGATATCGATATAGGAAAACACTTGCACTAAGCTTTTATCACTTCTAATGAAGGTACTCATCTCGGGTAGAGGTATCACGTTGTTCTAACTGAGCTGAGTAGGATTTAAAGTGTAAACATTCATCGTGAAGTTTTTCATCTGAATCGTCAGGAAAACTGGAGATGAGATTAGTAACCACTACTCTTAATCTTCAGAACTAATCGATTGCAATTTGAACTTCGCAGCAAAACCCTTTTAGCAATTTTAACGTTCATTCAATTCTCTTGTTATATAGTCAATTATAATAAGATAAATCCCTACTCTGAAGTTTTTCCTCCCACACAAAACAGTATGTCGCACTCGAATTTCATCAGCAGGGACAGTTCTTGTTGTGGCTCTTCTATCTTCACTTCGATATTTCTCGAATCCAGAATTGATCTTCGCTCTCTCCGCAAATCGATCAAATTGATCTCTTAATCCTACGATATAATCAACCAATGACTCATAATACAAAACTACTTGACCTATACCAATGTACTTTCTGTATTGCTCGCTCGCTCATCAATCTTCTTTCCAAAATTGGACTCCATATAACGAACATTATTGCGGTTTCAAGAAATGTTAGCTTGAATTTCAATCGTTTTGCTTCGCTCCCAGTCTTAAACCTGCCCCGCTCATCAATTTCACTCAAAGCTGCGACAACTTCTTTCCAATTTTGGTTCATGCTGTTGCAAGCTTCATATCTCGCCGACCAGCGAGTTGTAGTTTTCGAAGCTGACTATTTCTATATTTTTGTAGATGAGTTAAAGAATTTTTTTTTATTCACCCCTAGGCCATGGACTTTGTTGGTCGAACGAATAACATTCTATACCTATATTCAAAACGTTAACAATTTTCCACCACCGTTTCATTGAACCTCAAACCAAGCCCTCAATTGTAACACACGCTAATTTAACCCTTCAGAAACAGAATCCTAACCATTCCGTCTCAGCGCACAATCTCACAAAAACAATGCCCTAGTCGCACAAAGAACTCATAACACATTCATGGAGATCAATTAACATTATGTTAATATCAGCGTTTGTCTGCGTGTCGTCTCGTGTTCAGTGCAAATATCTGCATCTGATAACGCGTTACGACGGCGCACAGAATGGTGGAGCAGTGTTGCCAGATTTATCTGTTGTTGAACCCGCAAAGAGCTGCATGTTGAATTAAAAATAATGTCTATTTTAGGAGAGTAAACGTCTCGTTTCAAATGTTCTTGTTGATCATTTTCAACTATTCACAATAACAATGGTGAAAAAATGTCGTTTATTTAAGAATTCTCTAGTCATATTTCATTTCATGTAGGTATTGTCAATTTCGTACGTATACAGGGTGTCCCAAAACTCGACGTCAACCCGAAACCGGGTGAAAAGGCAAGTAATGCTGGTTGTCAGAAGAATATAAAAAAAATCTAAATTGCCTGATTTTAAAATAACGGGCATTTAAAAAAACATGCAACATTCCAAACCCTATGACAGTCTTTTCGCTCCTGTTGCCACGAATATCAACTTTTTCCAACTTTTTTTGTTGCTGTGTAACCTTGAATAATGCTTGTCTAAACTGTACTCAAAATTTTGACACCAGCTGTCTAGGTTTCATGAAAATAGGGCTTACTTCTCAGAAATAAAATCGAAATAAACAATTGCCTAGTTTCAGCTGACTGTATTGCAAAAAAATGTACTACGTAGGTTTGGCATGTTTTTCAAAAGTTGGCGCATTTAGTAAGGATTCCAAAATGGTATAATACTTGTTTAATTGTAGCTGCCGTAGTTCAAATGTATTTTCGATTGCCTTTGAATACACTTTTTCGTTAACTGCTTCCCAGTAAAAAAGTCCAATGGATTCAAGTCCGGTGAACGGGCCGGCCACGAGATTGGACCAGAACGTCCGATCCATCTTCCGGGAAAGAATGTTACCAGAAAAAAAAATTTCAGATAAATTTCTCCGGAAAATTGTTTTCTGGAAAAATTATTTTCTCTGGAAATTTTTTTTCTGGTAACATTTTTTTCCCGGAAGATGGATCGGACGTTCTGATCCAATCTCGTGGCCGGTACTTGATTCTTTTTGTTTTTTTACAGTCTGTTTTTAGGTATGTCTAGTTTGTTTAGAGAGATTAGACTGGGTAGACTGGTAAATTGGTTTTCTCTTTTGTTTTTTGACCTAGCTTTCGAATAATATTTTATTCTTCCTCAGGGTCTAACAATCGAGGTTATTTACTCTTCCACATTGATGTTTTTTAGCTTCTTATAATCTATTCCTTTGAGTGTATTTAGCTATTCTTTCATAATTTAAAATCAAAACTTTACAATTGTCATAAATAAAATCTTAAGATCTTTTCCTTTGAGTGTATTTAGCTGTTGTTTCATAATTTAAAATCAAAACTCGATTGTTAGACCACTTTACTCTAAATCACCCAGTCTAATCTCCCTAAAAAAACTAGACATATACTTGATTCTATACATTCCAATCTTCATGGAGAATATTTTGAACACTTAAGCGCCCCAGAATCAAAACTTTTATTTTTTCATATCGTGAAAAAGAGTGTCGTTTGTGATACATGATGCACGATCAACTTAAGGCAGCTTATGAAAATCTGTACTCGTGTACTCAGATGCAATCTGTAGCCAACATCAAAAATCTGCATAAATCGGAAAAACCAGTAAAACCGGCAACATTGTGCCAATTGTAACGCGCCAGAACGGGCACGGCGTGACGTTTTTAGGGGGGGTCCCCGAGCAATAAACGGGGCCCGCTTATGAAACAAAAAGTGGCAGATGACAATGGAGATATAAGTACGCCGTTTCGTTCATTATACGAGCGCGCAGACGAGCTCACATGTCCGTGAAAAATTTGGTACGCGCGACGTGGGTAATACAATGGGCCGAAGATTTTAATCGCCTAAAAAAGGCGACAGATGTTGTTGACGTACGGTTGACTCTTTTGCTGATTTGTCCGGTCGTCTGTCACGTTTTGATTGGGCAACAAGTTTTTGCGAGCTTTTTTCTGTAGTATGTATATTCGCGGTTATAATATTACTTGAAGGCATTACACTTTAATGAAATCACTCAGGATTCTTCAGTGAATTTTTTTTATTGGAAAATGAGTTTGCTGGCAGGTGGCGAATGGTACATATGTTACAGTAGAGTCTCACTGAATGAAGACTATTCGTGGTACAAAGCCTTCATCATATGGATTCAGAAAAAGTACCAAGAAACGAATTCGCAACCACTTAGATTCTGGAGGATTTTTTCAAACGGAGTCCATAGATCGACGTGGACTTAATCTCATCCCAAGAAGCTGCTTTCGACATTTCAAAGGCGCTATCAATGAAATAAGATGAAAAAGTTTTCCTGCAGATTCAATGTTGTATTGTTCTGTCCCAAAGGGTTCCTCCAGCTATTGATCTGAGGGTTTTCATCTCTGTTGTTCGGAGAAGTTGTTTGTCCTGCTTGTATCCGCTTTTGTTTCAGTCCATAGATGCATGTGGACTTACCTCATCATAAGGAGCTGCTTTAGACATTTCAATGTCGCTATCAATGAAATGAAGATGAAAAAGTTTTTCTGCAGGTTCAATGTTGTATTACTCTGATGGCTCGAAAACTGACGAGCGGATGGGAGCCGAAGTGTACAGTCCCTCACCCTCAGACCAACTAACTCTACCAATGGGTTTCTCTTCCATCGACTTCAAGCGGAAACCGTCGACTGCATAATGCAATGTACGAAATGCAACTGCCGAAAAAAAGGTATTCATATAATCTAAGTGTAAAGCTGCCATACAAGCGGTTGACTCCCCGATAGTACTCTGGAAATGCAAACTATCACTTGAACCAAAGAAGTCAACAGCCAGACAAATCTTGTATGGGTACCTGGTCATACTGGGGAGCACAGCAACGCAAAGGCAGAACAACTGGCAACAGAGGGAAGTACAACACCTTCATCTGTCAGAGTTATTTTGCGATTTCCTGCAATCATCAAACAATGGCAGTCAAGTAATGGGAACAAAATGGAAGGACTAGATCTTGGCAAAAGGTTGTAGGCCAGAAACAGGCTAAATAATTCCTCCTTACCAAAGAGCTGGACCAAGTCCTTTTCACTCAGTAAGATTGAAGAAAATGACGGCCATATACTAACGGGACACACGGGACACTGTCCGTGAAATATTCTTGCAGAACATAGGGAAAATTCCTAATGGTACCAGTTACTTCTCACAAAAAAGCTACTGAGACAGCTGAACAACTATGCAATTTTTTAGCTATCTATAGGGAAAGGCACTCTGAATGAATATTCAGGAAAAGCAAAATTATGTAACAAACTCATTTGTAGCGACATTTTGTAGATTTCACGAAATACAATATGCTCTCTTGAAAAATCCCATCAATCTCAGACGTAGAAAATGAAAAACCTGACACAACGAATATAGGCCAATATTGTTTCGAGACAAATTACTTCAAATCAATCCATTAAGGGCATTTAGTGCTAAGACAAACTAAAATAATAGATGAGCCACTCGTATAAGTCGCGCCACTGTCGGAGGAGGATACTAATACACGAAAAAATTATTCTCAATTTGATAGTTAGATGTCGTTGCATTCATGGAAATCCTATCGAGAAAATAGTAAGTATGTAAAATCGTTATTATCAAAAAACCTTTGAATGTCAACTGACACAAGGAGTGGTTTGACACGTTCTTTTTGAAATATCATGAATTCGATATGCCTGCAAGAGTGAAGATGTGTTGTGTTATGGATGTAAAAATCGAGATGCAAAAAGGTAGCAAAATATATATTATATATATTCAAACTATATATATATATTAATTAAATATAAATTAAGATAGTTTTCAAAAAAGTTTTTCAGGTATTGAATAAGTTTAGTCGGTAAATACCATATTTGTATTATTGAATTCATTATTATTAGTTTTTGAGAATGTTTTCAATGCATTATTAGTTTATTGATCAGATATTTATGAAATAAATCTGTATTTTCAATTGTTGATACCTATTTCAGTAAATAAATTTTTATTCTATCCAGAACTTGATTATTGATCCTCATTTCTCGATTCCAAAAGAAAATCAGATGAAAGTTCGTTGCAGGTATTATTTCATCATGAAAATAAATTTCCTCACTCATCGATAACTTGCACGAATCCATTTCTGATTTCCTTTTGGAAATTGAATTTCAGAAAACTTTTTGCCCTTGTATATGGGAGTACCTACCTATTCAAAAGGTGCACTACAGAATTTTTGAGGGCAGCTTTACGATACAGATTCCTTTTTCAATTGAGCTTTTTCCCGAATTAGTAATGTTGTACAAAAAAAGATGTCGTTGAAGCTTGTTCTACTAGTGTCTCATCTATTCTCCGTTTAGTTAGTCTATGATTTAGTAAGGTATCAAATAATTTCTGCAACTCCCATGACAATATTGAAACCCTAGAGTGTTACATCTGTTCAAACATAAATAGTTTTGATATGAACATCACCAGTAGTTGATTAATCCGCCTTTTCATTCTACCGGATTGACTGAGGAGTCATAAAAAGTGGAAACATCTGCCCGTTTTTTCAAGATTAGAATCTACTGTTGTAATCTTTATGGTTTGGAACATAACGACACACTTACGATTATTTTTACGGATGCGTGACTTCACGTGTGCGTTTGAATAATCGCACAAAACAGATCAGAATAATGCCTTTTGCGTTAATAAAAAAAATGTATTATTTTAACCTGTGTTTTACACTTCATTCAGCATGTTTAGAACTATACATTTGAATGAAACATACAGCGTTTTGTCCTCTAATTTGTTGCCATTTCTGACACAAGCCGGGTTTCACAAAACTCCAATCAGCTCGATTATTGAAATGTTATGTCATTTCTGTACAATTTTCAGTTCATTTTTGACATGAACAATCGACTTAATTCAAATTCAACGATTTCATTGCCCAATCAAGCTCTGTGAAACACGGTCACAGTAAGAAATTACCATATACCTAGTCCGACGACTCAACGTCGGTTGGCCATGGAAATTTGGCTTATTCCACTGTGTATATTAATTTTTAGGTTATGCTGTAAATTTTCTTGTCAGATTGATACGCAATGTTGTTAATCTTGCATAGAGTTCTCTGATGACTCGCAAGCTCGTCGGACGAGGCCGGGTGCATTCGGCAACGTTGACTTTATTTTACGTTATGACAGCAAATACTGCCAACTTCGGATAAATAAACGAACGCCTACTATGGGCTCAAACTTTCGTGAACGGACTATAGAGATGCCCCTAAGCGTGAATAGTACTGCATTGTAATCAATCAAGCATTAGAGTGAGATGGAAAGCATTTGACTGCCACACTGGGGCAAAGTAAACAATTGGTTAGATTTGCATTTCTCTAATTCTTGAATATAATACAACATTTTCGTGATTTTGCCCTAGCTATAATTAACGGAATAGCCTCAAGCAACAATAAACTGCCACCATCATTGAAATAATTCAGTTTATGAATATCAAATCGAAATGAAAATGTAAAAACATCGCATCAAGAAACTAAACACTAACAGACAATGTTGCCAAAGTGACAGAAATATCTGTAACATACGCAAGCCGTAAGTATAAGAGTAGGGGAGCGGTAAACCAATTATCCCAATACGGAATAAACATAGGGCACGATTTCGCAACGCCGGAAGTTTGTTTACGCGTATAAACAGATTCTACTTGGCTGCAGACAAAAAAAAACAAAATATCGAAAGTAGTGACCAGATATGGATATGAGTGGCATAATTACAAGAAATATCCGAAAGATTTTGTTCTCCAATCCCCATATATAAACCCGAACCGTTCTAACCAGCATTAATACCACCAAAACATTCGAATCCACGAAATTAAAATGATCCTTATTTTATGCCTCGTAGTCAAGTTCAATGCAATCCAAACATAAAACAAGTCGTTCGCTTTGCAGGCAAAAAACAGGCAATTAATTCAGGTGTAACCACAAGGCGGCCACGCTAAGGCCCCGGGCACACATGCAACTTTCCGCCGCGACCGTGGAAATTTATTAAAGCCGAAACGGAGATTACCCTGCATATTCATGGCGGAAATGAATAGGGAAATTCGCCGTCGAGGCGTGAATTGAAATTCAAGGATTTTCCGGAATGCCAAGAATTAACGGCGTGATAACGGATAAGATCGGTCGCGACGTTGTAATATCTTTTTTCCACCGTGCCATTCATAACGGGGTAGAGAAGAAAATTGGGAAATTTTGAAGGCAGCTTATGGCGAGAAAAGTTTTCTTTCGCTGGTTTTAAGTTGTCTGGGTTTATGAGTTGGTTATCATGTCTCCAATGTGTGGTTAACCTGATAAAACGATCAATAACATATTTCAGTATTAGCTTAGAAAAAATCTGCCATAGTTTTAACCTAAATGTCAATGTAAGTTTTGAATTTCGAACCAGAAGTGGTTTTAAACAACATGGCTGGACTCACCGATAAATATTCATAAAATTGTAACAAAAAGAAAAAGCAATTGGAAACAACAGATTAGAACCAAAACCACAACAAGTCAAACAGAAACACCACAAACGATAACCAACGTAATGAAGGGTTTTCCAATAAGAGGTATTATTTTGAATAGAGCGCTATTTCGGTAGAATTGAAGCTGTCATTTTTGGACATTTGACAAGTAGAAACTACGCCAACGCCATTAATAAAAATGGAACGATAGACGCTTCAAGAACGCATTGAAATTATTAAAATTAACTATAAAAATGGTGAAAATTTGGCAGAGACGGTTCGTGAAACTCGAACATTTTTGTGTCGTCGTGAAGCACTTTGCCGGACCTCAATGAAGAAATTGGTGGAAAAATTCGAGCTGTTGGTACAAGTAAGTGATGAGAAGAATAAAACTCGTGCATGACGCTCAAGAACAGCCGAGAATATTGCTGCTGTAGCCTAAAGTGAAGAAAACCTAGGCTTGTCCATTCCTCGTCGTTCTAATTTTTTATAGCCGAAATTAGTAGTAGTAGTATTGATCTGAACAACGTTTACTTTCAACAAGACGGCGCTTTGTGCCACACAAGCAACGAAACTGTTGATCTTTTGCGGGAAAAGTTTCCGGACCGGTTTATCTCTCGAAGAAGTGATCACAATTGGACACCGAAATCTTGTGATTTAACACCTTGTGATTTCTTCCTTTGGTGTCACGTGAAAGAGAAGGTCTACGCCAATACCCCAGCGTCGATTCAAGACCTCAATGATGGAATTCGTGAGGCTATGGAGGACATAGGGCAGCCCCTTCGCGATTTGCTTATGAAAAATTTCGTTAAAGGGATATGGTCCTGTAAGCGTGGTCGTGGTGGTCATTTGCCTGATGTTATTTTCCATCATTAACGGCATAGCTTCTTCTTTATAATGAAACAAACATCCGATCATTTATGGAAAATGGCAATTTTCTTTGAATATCAAAATAACACCTCTTATTGGTAAACCCTTTATAAAATGTATGAGAGTTAGTTAAAAAGATTAGAAGAATTAGAAATAATGAGAATGTTAAGCTCAATATACTATCAGGACTAATCTGACTAAAGAAAACCTGATTTTTATGATTAATGTGACAATGGTGGAGCCTGATTGGAGGAACTGAACGTCCTTAAAATGTTCAACTCTAAGAACACGGGGAATCAACTCAACAGGGTGATACAGATCAGTCGAGCTTGTCCACTATGCTTTGAATGAAGACCCTAGGGTTCTATGGTGTGCAGCTTCCATAATATCAAAGGGCTTTCATGTCAATAACCAAAAAAACCATCTACTAACCATCTGTTGATCTCGAAATCAGCTGGGCTCTAATGATAAGATCTAGTTCAAATATCAAGAATTTCATGTCAAGGAGGTATACCTACTGTTTTCTCATAAAATATGACTTACTAGTGTGTTAAACAGAACGGCCTCAATGGCCAATTCTTCCATAAATGATTACATTCTTATCTACTAATTTTTTACGATGTAACCTTTCAGAACTTTAATTCGAAATTCTCCTGGCCTGCACATTATGGGCTCTCTCTTCCGCATGCATGTGTCATTTACGACCTGAATAACAAAATTTCCTTTGAACCCACCAATTTCTACAATTTAACCCAATTATAACCCTCCAAACAACTGAAATTTCCTTCCTCCATCCGCCACATGTTACCTTTGCGACATAAGGTGGAGATATCACAGCAAAACATTCTTGAAAGTCCTTGTCATTATTTTTGCATTCATGTGAAAAATACCGTTTTCGACACTCAAATTGGAATCGGAATTTGGACTCAATGATGGCCGCACAACGCATATTGGTGAACAAAGAAGTAAATAATAATAACGATGCTATTCCAACCCCAATAATAATTGAAGTATCCAGAAAGATGACAACATGTGTAATACATCTTTACTAGTTGTTGACGAGAAATTCGTGATGATGGAAAATTTTGATCACTGACTGGGTTTTCGGTTTTCGACATGAAAACAACTGGCTTCAATTTTCAATATTCTAGTTTTCGTCTTTCGATATTATGGAAGCAGCACTCAATTCGGGTCCTCATGAAATTAATGGAAATGGCTAAAAGTCTACATTTTGATGGGAATCAGGAAAGTGCTCGCTTCAAGCTGTTAAAATTGAAATGAATTGGAATATCTCCGATCAAAATTATAATTTTCTTCCTTCAATATACATCTCAATCTCCCGACATTTCTCATCTCATGTTTTCCTTTTTCTTTCTGTTAATTTGCGACGTGTTTCTTCCATTTCATCGTTCCACCGATATTTTCTGTTTTTTTGCGATTTACTAATTCATTTCTACTATTTAACCCCATTATAAACCTCCAAACAACAACATTTTCCTACCTCCATCCGCCACATGTTTCCCCATCGGACATTAATATTTCAATAGCAGCAAAACACTTGTCCCAAGTCCTTGCCATCATTTTTGCACTCCTGCAAAAAGTACCGTTGTCGTCATCCAAATTGGAATCGTCGTTCTAAGGGAACATGAGCACGACGAAATCTCCCCGCTGCCAGAACCAGTTTTTGCTATTTCTGCATATTTATGAGCAGTTCGCGGTGTAATTCATGGGATGCGCCAGGTCGGTCATTGATGTCTCCTTCGACGGACCGTTTTCGTCTTTTTGCCAGACCGGGAATTTCAGGATCGTCTGGCGAGTTAACCGGTCTGGTGGTCGTTTACCGTAAAAGTCTAACGCAGGTCGTCAGACCGCAGATAGAACGGACCAAATTGGGGTTGTGTTGATGAGGATGGAAGATGGTTTTTTCACTGGGCCTATAACCTATTTCCAAGGTTCATATAGATTGGTAGGAATACGGTAGTCCCCAAATAGTTAGTTTAGTTTAAAAAAAGGTTACAGTTTACTGCGTCCTTTAGGTCTATTGTGCCCCCTTACAGAGCTGTTCCGACCACACCATCACAGCTTGCCTTCCAGTTCCAGAGATCTGATGATATTCAATATCTGTGAAGGTTTCAACGAGGCTAGTTCCTTACTCTTACAGAAGTTTCTCGCCCAAGGCATTCTATCCTTATGCTCGCAATGCCAAAGCATTCCGTGATTCGGTGAAAGGGGGTTTCTTCCTTCTTCCCACGGAACCTGCACTCGTCAGTGTCCGACAATCCCATCCTCAACAGGTCCCTCCTGAGGCGACAGTGTCCTGTAAGAAAGCCAGAGAGGAGGTGTCATTGTTTCTTACTAAGATCCAGATATCTTTTGGATCTTGCTGTTTCAAAGTTCCGAAAGAACTTGGTGGAATGATCCATCCCTGGGATATTCCGCCAGAGTTTTTCCCTTTCGGCTTTCTCCTTCTCCAGAAATTCCCTTTTTATAGATACATTTACCTTTAGCACAGAAGGGTTCTGAGTCAATGAGTGACATTCATGAGCCCTCTTTGGCAAGTGTATTGGCCTCTTCGTTTCCTTTGATTCCCGAATGACAGGGAACTCAAATTAAAAAGACCTTATTTTTCTTGCCTACCTCATTGAGTTTGTTCCGGCACTCCCAGATCATTTTTGAGTCGATGACGTAGGAGCTTAGTGCTTTAATAGCAGCTTGACCCCAGATGGTTTAAACAAACTAAGTGGATCTCCCCTCTACACAACCCCTCTACTACTACAAGCATTACCAGACGTACATCTTACATTGGTCCCAAATTCGAACATTTTGTAGTAGCGAGAGGGCTAAAGCGTTTTATTTTAATCCAATCAGAGGTTTCGTGTGAAAGTAGGTGACGCTTTTTCTATCGTGGAAAGGGTTTTAACATCGGGTGTTTCCCAGGGTTCAGTCTAGGGCATACATATTCTACCATCGAGAATGTAAAGACTAAGTCTTAGTGAAAAAAGTTAGACAGAACATTGGATCTATAACCTGTTTCCCAGGTTCTCATAGATTGATAGGGATACGTTAATTCTCAGACTGCAGTCTGGCTAAGTGTCTCTATCTCTGCCCAGACAGCACAACGGAGCCAGAGTTTGCATTGCCTCTGGCATGAAATATAAAAGTGAATATATTAGATATTCTATGGAGTATCATGAAATAATAGAAATAACGGATGTCCCAATTAAAATAACAATAAAGTGTAATTTGTTGCCAAATTGTCGTACATCCGGCCACACTGGAAATGTGAAAT
>CM024248.1:496030-537356 GCA_013421045.1 Propylea japonica | reverse complement strand
TTTCACTACATTATTGCTTATTTTAAAGTACTTATGTGGCACCAAGTCTCAATATGGCCATTATATGCGATCAATAAAGTGGAGTACTTAAGTATAAATGTATTCATCAGTTGAATTCCTCATTTTATCGACAAAATCCCATAAAATTCGGTTCAACTACCTCACCCACAATATTATGAGTTACCAAAGCAAGTGCCAGTCGAAAGTACTCATTGAATTAATATATCGACTAATATTCAACACCCACAACAATATGTCTCAATTTACACATTTCCATTCTGACATTACTAATTCGAAATTTCTATGAAGGATAGAGACCACACCTGTGTCGTAAGCATAAAATTTAACGATGCTTAACAACGCCTCAGCAAAATCAAACCCAATACAGAAGCATCCTGAGTTACATAACTCTCTGAACACAAACTGCGATTCTTACTTCGGTTAAATAACAATGACAATATTCGAGATTAGTTATTAGTGCCACAATAATAAAAACTAATAATGCATTCGACCCAAAAATAAAACATATGGACAGTTTCTACATTTCTACAAAAAATGTGAATGAGTGAAACATCCATCAGGTAGGTATGCAGTTATCAGTTTCTCAAACTAGATCTATTTATTCATGTGACGATTTGAAGAACCTTTGATATGCAAGAAAAGGTCTATGGACTCCAGATAATTTATATAAATTCAAACTGAGCTTTCTAGCCTGAGAATTATTCGAATTATGATATTTCTTGATTATTCAATTAATTTTGCTTATTTTCAAAGTACTTATATGGCACTCAGTCTCAATATTGCAATATACACATTCTTTCGGAAGGAGAGCTAACAAACACAATACATGAAACAAAAAAGTCCCTAGCTGAGATTGGTGCAAAACGGGGTACTATACTAGTCTGCGTATGATACCAGAGCTCAGGGAAAAACCTCATTAGTAAAAAAACCGTTCTAGCCTTTTTTACAAAATAAAAACTTAAAACTATTCGAATAAATACCTCCAATATTCTGAAACAAAATACTTCATTCTTGCTCTTGGGCCAAGAGGTGTTAAAACCAGGTCTCTCTTCTAAGACTGCTACAAGACCCTTTGAAGGGCGATCATCTCCCATAGATTTAAACAGTGGATAATAAATAATGATAAAATGTTTGATCAATAAAAGTGAAGTACTGAAGCAAATATGTTCATCAGTTGAATACCCAATTTATCGACAAAATCTCATAAAATTTGGTTCAACTACCTCACCCACAATATTATCAGTTACCAAGCAAATGTCAATTCGAAAGTACATTGAATGAATATATCGACTAAATTCAACACCCACAACAATATGTCTCAATTTGCACATTCTCCATTCTGACATTACTAATTCGAAATTTCTCTGAGAGATAAAGCACACCTGTATCGTAAGCATAAAATTTAACGATGATAAGACACGCTCAGCAAAGACAAACCTGATACAAAAGCATCATAAGTTAATAATTCTCTGCGATTCTTACAAGGCTTAATAAAAACGACATATTCGACAATACTAGAAACTAAATGCATACAAAATCGTGCATTCGATCCGAGAAATAGAACATAATGACCGTTTCTGAGAAAAATGTAAATGGGCAAAAAACATCCATCGGGTATTTTCTAAATAATTGATTCTTTATGGTTACTAAAATGAAAAAAAACATGATGTTCACGTACAGGGTGATACACTATCAACAAAAATTCAGAATGTCTGAAATTTTTCTAGTCGGATCTGATTTATTGAAATTCAGAAAAATTAACAGATGGCAATCGTGAAAGGTGACAAAACTTCCGAATTTGAAATGATTCGGTCTAATAGTTTAAGAGTTATTGAACTTCGAAAATTTCAGCCATAAGATGAATATCACCCTGTATATCCCGAACGAAGGCCCTCAAACGATTAAAACCTCTTTTTGCAAGTCCTCGTGGTGTCCTTGATTTATGGTTTCTGTTGTCGATTCTTTCCGGGATACCCTACCTGTATAAATTTAAACTCAAATATTATACCCAAGAGTTATTCGAATCATGATATTTTTGATGCATTTAATTAATTATTGCTCATTTTCGAAGTACTTATTTATTTATTCATAGTCAAAGAATCACTTAGTCTCGATATTGCAATTATATGGGATCAATGAAAGTAAAGTAATGTTTCATCACTGGAATACCCAATTTATCGACAAAATCTCATAAAATTTGGTTCACCTACCTCAACCACAATATTATCAGTTACCAAAGCAAGTGTCAATTCGAAAGTACATTAAATGAAAATATCGACTAATATTCAACACCCACAACAAAATGTCTCAATTTGCACATTATCCATTCTGACATCACTAATTCGAAATTTCTCTGAAGGATAGCACAGCTGTATCGTGGCATAAAATTAACGATGCTTAAACAACGCCTCAGAAGCATCCTAAGTACATACCTCTGAACACAAACTGCGATTCATGTGATGATTCGAAGAACCTTTGATATGCAAGAAAAGATAAACGGACTCCAGATATTTATATAAATTCAAACTGAGTTCTAGTCCTAAAAATGATTCAAATTATGATATTTCATGATGTATTCAATTCATTATTGCTTATTTTTGAAGTACTTATATAGCACTAAGTCTCAATATTGCAATAAAATGGAATCAATGAAATGAAGTACTTAAAGCAAATGTATTCATCAATGGAATACCCCATTATCGACAAAATCTCATAAAATTGGTTCAACTACCTCACCCACAATATTATCAGTTACCAAGCAAATGTCAATTCGAAAGTACATTAAATGAATATATCGACTAATATTCAAACACCCACACAATATGTCTCAATTTGCACATTTCCATTCTGACATTACTAATTCGAAATTCTCTGAAGTATAGCGCACACCTGTATCGTAAGCATAAAATTTAACGATGCTCAAACAACGCCTCAGCAAAGACAAACCTGATACAAAGCATCATAAGTTTACATAATTCTCTGCGATTCTTACAAGGCTTTAAAAACAACGACAATATTCGACAATACTAGAAACTAATAATGCATACAATATCGTGCATTCGATCCGAGAAATAGAACATAATGGCCGTTTCTGAGAAAAAATGTAAATGGGTCGAAAACATCCATGGGTATGGAGTTCCAATAAATCAGACCTCGATATTTGATACTCGAGGTTGTAGTCTCAGTTTCGTAACGATAATGGAATGATTGCACCTCCTTAGGCGAAACTAGATGAGGAGTGTGTCCGTGTGTACTGTTTGGCGTTGGATATTGTTCTTGGTGTCGTTTTCGATATCCTTCCTTGACGGAGTATGATCGAGTTTCATGATGCTGTACACTAGTAGAAAGTCTGGACCCCTTCCAGGTTTCTCAAGAAATAAAAAATCTATATCCGAAACTGAGATAATGTTTTTCTCTATTTCACTGCAATATACACTGCTCCAAAAAATAGGCACATTATGGAAATCACAAGTTTATTCTACAACTAAGGTGTTCCCAATGATAATTATTTTATCCACAATTATGCATGAATATGTTATCCACTTTCACGTTTTCTTCAATACAGATGTTTTTTTCCAGCAGGAATAAAAAAGATGAGATTATCAGATTTTAAATGTATTGGCTCCATTCTGAAATCAGTTGTTCTCGATCAATTATGGTGATCAATAGTTTTTCTTTCATTGATTTTCTACACTCGATCACTATGCAATGCGAAACACGCAATTTGACCCAAGAGGAAGTGCCCAAGCGGTAGTTTTGCGAGAAGAAGGGTGGACATAAACAAGTATTGCAGAAAGGGTTGGAGTGTCCCATACAAGTGTGTCAAGAATGTTGCAACGATTCAGGGAGACAGGCATGAATGTCCGAAGACCAGGACAGGTAGACCACGGGTAACAACTGCCATTCAAGAACGTTACTTGAGAGTTTCTTCGTTGAGACAACGGTTTGCATCCGTTCGCCTCCTTCGGAATCAGCTTGAACAAACTTAGGGGGTGCCATTAGCTCTCAGACAATAAGCAATCGCCTCAGAGAATATGATTTAAGGCCTGTTTCGCGGCAAGTGCCCAGCTCTTACCCCAGCCCATCGAAGGGCGCGTTGGATTTTGCGAGAGAGCATATTCATTGAAAGAGGCTGATTGGGAAAGAGTTCTCTTCACAGATGAGTCTAGATTCTGCCTCTTCCATTATGATCGACCTTCCCTTGTATACAGACTTCCACATAAAAGATATGCTAAGTGCAATTTCCCAATACTACTGGTTTCAGGGGAAGATCGATTATGGTATGGAAGGAATATCTTTGACTGCTCGCACAGACCTAGTGGTCGTTGAATAGTTGATAATGGAGCTATAAATAGGTATATAAGGAACGTTCTTGAAGAGCATGTAGTCCCATTTGCACTTTACATTGGTGAAAATTTCATTTTTATGGACGATAATGCCAGACGCCATCGTGCGCGAATCGTTCAGGAGTACCTTGAAGAGGTTGAAGTCTCTCGAATGGAATGGTCAGCAAGATGCAAGCAGGTTTGGGACAACCTCAATAGAAGGCTGAGAAGTTCAAAAAATCATCCAGCTACTCTAATGACTTAAGAAGCCAACTCAGAGAAATCTGGGAAGGATTAGATCAGAAGTTTTAAGGTTTTAAGATCATTTATTTTGAGTATGAAACCGTCGTTGCCGAGCTGTAATTAACGCAAGGGGTGGAAATACCAAGTATTAAATCACTTATCAGCATTCCAGTATTTTGAAAATTGTTTATTTTGGTAAAATCCTGAATTTTTCTTCCATTTAATGTGCGGTGTATTGTTCAAAACTTTCCCGATAGAACATAAAATGTTTGATAACTCTCAGTGAAATTGAGATTTTCAGAATGTGCGTCAATTTTTTTGAGAAGTGTATTTAATAGAAGTTTTTTGGTTACCTCGTTGCTTTATGCAGGATGAAACAAAATAAAGGAGACCAAAAGGTATAGTCGGGTTTCAATGGTAAATCTGCGCCCGCAGCCTTTTCTATTTATATTGAGGGTATCGATTAGGCTCTCAATGAAAATAATGCAGCCAATTTTCAGCTTTTTATCTCTAGCCATTTTTTGGTGCCATTGTACATATTGGGGTTTCCTGAACAATATTATCGAAAAAAACAAATTGGCGGTCTGTCAAGTTTGGAAGATATTGAGCCCCCAAAATCGAAAAAAATTTCACCTGAAGTCACTCTTTCACAAGAAAAAACACTGAATTACGGCTTTATTAAGTTTAAATCCTCTCTGAACATTTTCACATGAAGATTTGATCCATTTTTTTTCAAATATTTCAATATGATTGCAAAACGATGCATACCGGTAAAGACTGTGCGGTAGTGCCAAACTTAGCAAAAAACACGGCGGTTTTCCCTCGTATGTTTTTGAGTTTTGCAATCATTAAAGAATGAATTCAAAATAAAATGAATCAAATCTTCATTTGAAAATGTTCAGTTAGGATTTGAACTCAATAAAGCGCTAATTCAGTGTTTTTGTGGTGAGAAAATTGACTTTCAGGTGGAATATTTTTCGGACTTTGGCGGCCCATTTCTTCCCAACTAAGACAGATCGCCAATTGTTTCTTTCACAAATATTGTTCAGAAAGCCAATATGAATACAACGGCACCAGAGTTTGATAGATATCTGCTGGATCCCAAAATTCAAACAGTTTATTTTTTTTTTCAAAATTTTTCATTAGTTTTGAAAAAGTGAAAAAATTCCAGGTATGAGGACCAAAGATATATTTATATCAAAAATGACGGTGGACACTTTTGAAGAACACCGAAAAACAAATGATTTAATTTTTTTTCTAAAAAACTATTTTTCTGCTGTGATTCATAAGAAATATACGTCTTTTTCTTCAATAGCAAAGAATCAAGGGAAACAATCACCATTCGAATAATTTGGATTTCACAAGAGAAAAAAATAAATAAAAATGACAAACAATATTTTGCAACATAATCTAACTATATTACTGCACTTCTACTGCTCTCTTGTTCGACTTCAATTCTGAATCTGATTCGGAAGATGAGTTCGTGTCCGAAATGATATTTTTTACCTCTAAGCTGACAAAAGAAAGGCAGCCAGAAGATTATACCTAAAAAGAAGAAAAAGTCACGGAAGAATTGAACGACGGACAATCTAACAATATTTTCGGCTAAACTTGACCAGTTCAGTTTTTAGTTTTGTCCTCATATAGTCTACATGGTTGTATCGTACAAAACTTCCGAATTCGCACGGCTTCAATTGATTTTTCTTTCATTTCTTCTACGACTCACCGTGAATACATATAAAAAACTGCGGGATCGACACTGCGTTTCGCAGGGTCACGTTAAGCAAAACCTGCATCACGTCACACTGCGATTGTGTATGCGCGGTCGTATTTATTTAATAAATTCACAAAATCTCGCCGTGACTCACGCTGCGTCACTTCACGAAACTGCGAGTCATTTTGCGCCTTGCCTTACTCTGAGTTGACAAGACGCCGGTTTCTGCGTCTTACTACAGTCTGTAGAATATTCAAACATTGAGCAATTTTCAGGTTCGACTACACTTCTTGATGTAGGGCTTTTATTATTGCCCGGTCAAACTGAAAAATTAGTTGTCACGGCATTTTCCATAAAATTTTTTCAGTATTCTCTCTAGTTATTCCCTGAAAATTTATCTGCTTTCAATACACCCGTTCTCCCGAAAACAAAATATTTTCTGCTGATGTCTTTTTCGTTTAATTGATAAGATAGTGAAGATTCTACAAAAAGTTTCATGTTACATTCAGCAAGTATCTTTTTGATAGGAGGCCAAGACATTTGACGATGTGTGCATTTTCAACAATATCCTACATGAAATTTTATTTCTTCAACATAGGAAATAACCAACTCAGAATCCCAACCAACACTTTAACCTTCCGCCAATTGATTTACGAGCGACAGCAAAGCTTGAGGGATATGGCCGACATTCATTGTCATGATTCCGCTACAATTCAATCAACCTCAATGAGTGAAAATATCCTTTAACGACCACGCCTCCGTCTTACAAATTAGTTTACGACCGGCGACGAGCCGCCACTGATTAGCATAGAGATGGAAGACCACGCCCGACTACCGACCTACAAGTTCTACAATTTTTGCCGAGGAACTAGATCCAAAGCGACATTGCGGATATCAGTAACGTGTTCATATTCTATGGCAATCACTTTCAATTCTATTATTACTGCCCACTATTGCGCAAACTAATGGTGCAGTTTTCGTCATCTGCATGGAGATATTGTCCCTTTTTATCAGTAGGCACGAAGCCGCTAAAAAAGCCAGACTTGAGTATGTGTGCGCACTCAGTCCTATCGGAACTTGCCTAGACAAGGATGTCGGAATATTCAAATGATTGCGTTTGTACTGGTTGTCTCTAGGATGTAGACACGCGAGCTGATAAAAGCGGACTTGTCTAGAGTATATAACAATTTTTTTTGATGCATCACCTCCTACGCATGGTCTGAGATGCACTTAATTGTTTGAACAATTAATCCAGACAGATTCACGTTTGTTTGTTCTAGAAATGTCAGTCTCTTATGCCTTAATCCATTCATGTGCAACCACGGGCCAAAATAAATTTCTAATAGTAATAAAATGTATTCAAGAAAATTTAAATACACCTAACAATGAAGATATGAAAAAACTTAAACTGATATAATTCAACATCAGAAATTAGTAAGTTATCAGTCAGGAGTTCATTAGTTCTTCATAATAGACTACAGGACCGTGTTGAAAAAATTATGGGTCATTTGAACCACCAGTGACCCATCAAGAACGATATAAGAGCATAAAATAATAAGATTCAGCACTATGCCGTCACTTGTAAGCTGTCCAACTGAGGCAGGTGAGAATTCGAAAGTACAGGTAGAGTGGGTACATTGGTCACATATTTTTGTACGGCATTCTTACCATCCATAGATCCGTGAAAAATAATAAGAAAATGCGTAGCGTCGTAAAAAAATGGGGAGCCACAAAGTCGAATTTTTTTTTATTTCCGACAATTACCAGGGTAAATTGGTCATTTGATTTTGTACGGCATCTGTGTCATACTATTTCAATACTGCTTCTAATCCATTATTCCGCAACGCCGTACAAAAATCCTGCGACAAGGGGAAATCTAGGGTTGAATCCCCTTTCTTTCCGCAGTCCAGGGGGTGATTTGACACAACATAAATAAATTCATTTGAGAGTATTTTATGCAAAGATAATATTTTTTCATATGCCGTACATTCTCGTTGGTCCAAAGGGGAAAAAGAAAAAATCCATTTATTTGTACAATTTTCATATTCTTTTCGTGATTGTATGTTGCTAGTTAGAAACTATGTTGAATATGGGTTGTATACTATCCATTTATACCAAAATATAAACATATTGTCACTGATAATTCAAAATACAACATATTTTTGAGAAGTACTCATGACAGTGAATTAGCATATGATTTTGTATTGCAAACTTCAGTGTCATGAGTACTACTTCTCAAAATATGTTGTATTTTGAATTATCAGTCACAATATGTCTATATTTTGGTATAAATGGATAGTATACAAACCCATATTCAACATAGTTTCTAACTAGGAACCTACAATCACGAAAAGACTATGAAAATTTTTACAATAATTGGATTATTTTCCCCTTTGGACCAACGAAAATGTACGGCATGTCAAAAAATATATATTTGCATTAAAGACTATCAAAATAAATTTATTTCATGTTGTGTCAAATCACCCCTGGACTACGGAAAGAGAGGGGATTGCAACCCTAGATTTTTTCCCTTGTCGAGAAATTTTTGTACTGCGTTGCGAAATAATGGATTAGAAGCAGTATTGAAATAGTATGACACAAATGCCGTACAAAATCAAATGACCAAATTTACCCTGGTAATTGTCGGAAAATAAAAAAAAAATTCGACTTTGTGGCTCCCCATTTTTTACGGCGGTACGCGTTTCTTATTATTTTTCACGGATCTATCGATGGTAAGAATGCCGTACAGAAATATGTGACCAAAATGTACCCACTCTACCTGTACTTTCGAATCTCACCTGCACTCAGTTGGACAGCTCACAAGTGACGGCATAGTGCTGAATCTATTATTTTATGCTCTTATATCGTTCTTGATGGGTCACTGGTGGTTCAAATGACCCACAATTTTTTCAACACGGGCCAGTAGTCCATAATGACACCTAAGATTGTGTTTTTCGCAAGAGCATCAATATTAGATTGACTTTGACGCAAGCAGGTCTTCTGTAATTTTGAATGACTGCTCGAATGAGATTGCTAACTGTGCTGTATCAGTGATGTCAGTGCTTTCATCCAATGATATATGAAAAGCAACAGATGTTTTCACCACTTCTCCAAGGCTAATTTATATTTACAGCTATTGCATCTATATGTCTTATGACTGTACAGACTTTTCTTTTACCTGCAGAACTGCAAGATGAGGCCATCTGCCAGAACATTTTTGTACAAAAATCTCATACCTACATAATACTTCCAATACCAATAAAAAATGTTTGAAAATGAATGCAAATCACAAAATTTTTCCATTAGACTTTTGCTAGGTAAATTATGGGTATGATTCAGTACATCAAAAAAGGATACTACTGTACTTGAGTGCATAAAAGTAAATACCAATAATGATGTGGAGCATAAAGATATTATCTTCGAATTGGTGGCGCCTTAAGATAACTATCGAAGAACCCCTGTGTTTGTTCTCCACTATGCAATATCTTATCAGGTTGCCTGGCTAACGTATAGTATTCACCATAATAATTTTTTGAAGTGAGTGAACACGATTTTGTAATAAGATATAGTTAAGAAATTGCATAATATCTGTCTGAAAGCGCTATCGAACGCTCAAACGGTGTAAACGAATAACAAATTGATGCAAACTCAAACTATCGAACATTGTTCTTTAATCTGTGTAAGTGTAGAAGTAAAAAGTAAAACCTATTTCTTACTCTGAGGCGGTGATATCCTGTAATGACTTTGATGACTCTGATTTATTTTGGTTGAATCTGGAGGTTCCAATTGGAACCACCAGGAAAGTGGAAAATTTCAAAAATTCATCTTTGTAATTCTATTCTTCGCAGGAAAGGAAAAACTGTTGTTGATCAGAAAAAATTTGACGTCAGACGAGGCCATTCATCTGAAATTCTCTCTGACAACTAGTCTGTTACATCTGAAGCCCCATCGGAATGAACTCGAAGAAAATTTCGATGGAAAATTCCAGATAGGCGATAAATATGACTTCTCGCCGATTTGTGATAATTGATAGACGATCTGAATAACGAAGACCGACAGTACGTAAAAAGTGACGAACAGCCAGTGAGCAGATTCAAAGTCAACGTACAATAGAAAAAAAGCTGGACAAATGTGCACATATGCCAATCCACAGACACATAGTGAGATGTGCTCGTTGCAGTACATGTGCAAAACCCCACATAACACGTTGGCTTTTTCTAATTGCTCTATGGGACTTTTTTTGACTGAAAAGTCGAATTGTTTTTACGAAATTTTAAAAAAAACTAAAATCTAAATAAAAGATGAAATGTTGCTATATTCCTAGTGGTTCGAAGTGGACCCACATATTTTTGTGAATTTCTCAAATAATATTGAGATAATTATGCGGTGCATCTTTTGAACACCTAATGAGTCACACATTTTTGAAAGAAACCCCCGTATTCAAAGAAATATAAATTTCGGGCTCAAAGGGTTAAAGAAGAATTCATAGGGAATTATTGGAGCTCAGATGTTTTGAGCGCTCGTTCTATTTAAACAGTGCTATATCGTTTGCCCATGTCTTAATTTTCGGATTTCGAGCCGAAAATATCTCAAACGATAAAGCCAACTAGTACAAGGTGTTCCATGAAATATGGCCATTAAAGTTTCTGTTCCTCAATATCTCTATCGCTATCGAAGAATGATTGATGCTTTTTATGGCCGAAATGGATAGTTTTGATCTGGGGCCTATTGCACCAAATACTTTGCAAACTTTCACTTTGCACTTTTCACTTTTCAAATGAATTAAGTTGCACCAAATTATTCATAATTGAAAAATAAAACGTGAAAAGTCAAGTGCATAGTGAAAAGTACTCCACAGAAATTAAATGTTGGGAGAAATGTTGCCCAACATAACTAATTTTCACTTTTGAAATTTGTCAGAATGCAAAGTGCGAAGTGAAAAGTAGTTTGGTGCAATAGGCCCTGGACAACGTTACTTTAAACAAGACGGTGCTACATGCCACACAAGCAACGACCATTGATCTTTTGCGGGAAAATTCCGGATCGCGTATCTCTCGAAGAGGTGATCACAATGGCCACCGAGATCTTGTGATTTAACACCTTGTGACTTCTTCCTTTGGGGCCACGTGAAAAAGGAGGTCTACGCCAATAGCCCAGCATCGATTCAAGACCTCGAAGATGGAACTTGTGAGGCTAACGAGGACATAGGGCAGCCACTTTGTGATTTGGTTATGGAAATTTCGTTGAAAAGATATGGTCCTGTAAGTGTGGTGGTTGTGGTCATTTGCCTGATGTTATTTTTCACTATTAACGGCATAGCTTCTTTTTCATAATGAAATAAACATCCGATCAGTTATATCGAAAAATGGCATATTTCTTTGAATATCAAAATAACACCTCTTAATGGAAAACCCTTTTCTTTAGGGCATCGCAATCATATTGCGTTCACCACGGAATAAAAGTAAAGCCAGTTCCCATTTAATTTCATTAATTCAATGTCACAATTCTTCCAGGAAATATAGAAAAAGATTACTTTCGAGGCACGAACTCGCCATTACTAGAATAATTATAATTCTCATAAGAAAAATTAATAAAGTTTTCTTCTTCCACATCGGATATAGCCGACAGACAATACAATTAGATTTTCTTGCATATATTGTTTCTACGTACACACATAATTACATTATAGTTTACATATAATTATAACATTGTGTATAATCTCAACCTTATTGTCTGTGACTTCTAATAAACCTGTTATCAAGAAGTTGCTCTGTTACATAAGTTAATTATTACGATTTCCATATAATGTGAAAAATATAAGTTATATTTCAAAATGTGTCAATTAAGCGTAAAAATACAATTATTTATTAATAATATTTACTGTACTTCCGAGGACGAGAATTGAGTGAATATACTCATGGTAATATGAGGTAGGTACTAATATTCAATGAATGTTGATAAAGTTGCTCTTGAACAAAATAAATTGTATATCTGGAATATTTTTGTTAGTGAAAATTCTAAAAGTTATGGAAGATGAAATTTTATCATTTAGTATTTTATACTTTTGTCTTAGAGACTTGAGATTTTCAGGGTGAGTTCGCTCTCCTAAGGCCAAGGTAAAGTTCGTTAAACAGCCAAGGAGTACAGAGTGTTCAGCAAAATATGGTCATTCAAACTATTTGTTCCTCAATATTTCAGACAAAACGAAACGAATCGAAACGAAATTCTGTCGCCACATGTAAGATGCTTATAATAAGCATCTTGCAAAATTTTGTAAAATATTTCTATTACTTACAACATATCCGATTCGAGTTAAAATTCATTTTGTGAATGATGATTTTTTTGGGTTATCTTGATCAGATAAAAAGAAAGTATGATAATTCACATCAGTTGCACAGAAAACCACGTAATTATATATACACAAAACATTATCGTACTGATATATTTGGCACTGGTGTAAATTGAATCTTGATAATATCCACACACAAGAAAGAGTGGGTGTCGAGAGATCAACCAAATATGTGAATAAATATACGCATTTTATGATTCCCAAAAATTCCAGTAGGGTTTTAATTAACTGAGAAATTGTTTATCTCCAGAATCTCCGAAATTTGCATGAAAAATATCAGATTTTCAGTGGGAGAGTTTGTTAATGTGGTCCAATATAAAAGATGTGAATTTTGGAACTGACGAAAGAACTCAAATCGTATGTGCGAAGAATGCATAAGTCGTATAGTAACGACTTTCCAGCTTTGCTGTTTTCGGAATGTCGTATACACTTTGTGCACCTTTTATATCAACTAAATATTCATATTTAGTATTCTTCATTCACAGGCCCAAACCAATTTGCAAAAACTGGTAGGTTTTTATGGGAAGAGTTTATTTATAGATATGTAATTTCCTAGCTATTATTTCCTCTTACCTGAAATTTGAATGATTGATAGTGTCAAGTGCTGTTGAAAACCATATCTGGTATCCAAGATGAATTTTCAGAACCTACAGAAGTTCAAGGATCTCCTTACAAACCCATCATACTGGGATATCGTCCCAATGATTTTTACAGGTAATCTCTCGAGAAAATTTGAATGGATTAAAGACATGGCCGTTTCTATCAGGGTACTTGGAAGATTTCGCGAAGAGAGCATTGAAACAATTGATATCAAGCCAACATTATGGCGAAGATATGTAGACAACACATTTGTGATATGGCAATATGGTAGAGAAAATCTATATAGATTCTTATAGTCTAGAGCCCGTGAACCCCAGACCTTCGTTATTTTATAAAAGCTGAAAACTTGTCTGCAAAGGCTCCCAACACAGGTAAGAACGATGGACCATTATGAAGTTTGGGTTACCCTGGCTTTGGCAGGTAAACGGTATTAAAAGGGTGTAAAATACTGATCTAATTTCGTCAAATAATAAAGTGTGATTTTTTGATATTACCTTCAGAATATCATTAAAATCACGTCATTAATTGCCAGACACTTCTTATAGTAGCAACCCCTTGCCAGACACCCTTAATGTTCATTAAATAATATGTAATTCTACTTACGTTATAGTATAAAAGCTGATTTTTATATATAATACTTGGGTTATAATTAGATAATGTTTCCTCATTAGCCAGACATTTTTGATAGTGCCAACCCTTTGCCACACAAGCTTGTAGTTTAGCTGCAGGTGCGAGCGCGAGACAGTATATATGAGTGGGTGCGAGTGAGACGGCATGATTATAATGACTTATGCAAATAAATTTTTGGTACAGATTCATATATAATAACTAATCAATTAAGTGAATTTAAAAAACATCATTTTCATACAATCAGGGGAAAACTGACGAAAGTGAAACCTTTCAACGAAATCAAAATACTAAGGAATGTATTTATGAAATACCTGTGAATGCGGAGATCAAGATTAGAATCAAAGAACTCCAGAGATTGGCTGTGAACTTGGGAAAACTGAAAAATCCAAACTTGTCCATCATGCTATGAACGAAGACCACAATATCAGATGGAACGAGACTTCCATAATATCAGAGGAAGAAAGATGAAAAGGTGGAAATTGAAGGAAGCAGCCTTCATGACTATAACTGCCAGCCCGATCATTGAAATAAAGGATGTTTGGAGACCAATAATACGTTCTGAGGAGGACGAACTCGAATCAGGGATATACCAACCTAATCTAACTACTTTACATATTGTCTTAGTGAGAAATCATGTCAGTGACCTCTAACACAGAATTTGTAAAAATTCAATTTTCTTACAGCTGATGTCAGAAGCTAGTCGCATTAATTTTGCTGAATTTTAAGTTCAATTTTGCGATTACCGTGAGGACGGCTTGCGCATGCTTGCCAAAACGTTGGTTAGAACAATCCAAGATAATGGAAACGGCCCAAATAATCTTTCAACTAATGAGCCATTATCAAGAATTTTTCGTTCACAATTGAAATCCAGCTTTGTTTTAAGTTTATTTCAGAGGCAATATTTTGACACTAAAAGAAGTCCATTCTTATTTTTCTGTCAGAAATTGTTGCACAAAGTACCTAACGGCAGGTAAATGATGTTTTCCCTCGTATTTTCCGAAACTCAAATTTTGCCCCAAAAATGTCTGAAACAATAGCGGAAACAGTTAGCCCACCAATACTTTCAAAAACCTCAGTTATGCTTGAAATCGGAAGAAAACTTCACGATATAATTCTCCACAATCGAAAGACTTCGTTCTACATAACACCTCCAGAATAACCAATTATCAACGACAGATCCAACGCCTTTCTTCTGCAGATTTTAAACGGTATGACACCATCGCCTCACGACAATTCGCACCTTAAGTAAACCGCACCATTTTAAGACGCCGACAGACGTTTTTTCAACGTATTTATCCGATCGTTATTCAACGGCGATTTTTTTCCGCAAAACGCGACATTTTCGTGCGCTTCGACCGCCATGACGTCAGGAATTAACCAATCATGATTTTAATTATGATGCGGCACGAAAATCGGCCGATGCAAATATTCGCCTTTTACGCAATTCGTGCCGTGATGCCGGTACGGCGATGAGCGAAACGCGTTTCGCAATTATTCGGAGTTTCAGGAAAACGATAATTTTCACAGGAGCGTGCGGGTTGTCAGATGTTTTATACTTAAAATAACGAGATCGTAAAAAGGATATAGTGAGCAGAACTAGTCTTCAACCAAATACAGTGGAACTTCCCTATATGACCACCATCTGTATAACGAATTTCATACAACTCATTGCACCTTGAATCCAAATTCCATGTTGAAAATACCCACTAAAGGGAAGTAAATTCTCTCTATAAGGAAATATTCAAAGAACATCACTCTTTGAATGGGTATTGGTGAGAAGGTATGAGGGTGGGTTTTTCCGAATTTTTTTTGGACGTACGTAATAAATCCCGACCTTAAACTGGATCATTACGGCGGTCAGAGAGATCCTTCTGAAACAGTTTCAAATACACCCCTGGCTGTTTGGTTTCAATCTAACCATAACGTTCGTGTGAAAAGTTGTGCAAAAATTTCTAAGAGGAAGTGCTTAAGTTTGAATGGTAAACTTAAACTCATCAGTGAAGTCGACCGCGACATTGCCGACTGTAGAAACAAATTTTCTGTATAAAAAATTTTCTTTATCTATTTTTTTTTGCGGATACAAAGCTTTGGCTATAGGAAAGTTCTACTCTATCGTGAATCATAGATTTCGCTTATCAACTCGAATTAATTTTTCATTTTGTGCCTCAGTTATAGATATGCAGTACAATTTGTTCGAATAGGGTGTAATGAATGAATGCAAAAAATGATTCTTTGTCAGAAAGAGGGCTAGATCTTTTATATAATTTTTTTTGAGGTTCCTCTGCTCAGTTACTCCCCTTGAAAAGCGGTTTTCAATTTTATTTTTGAGAACCGAAACACTGAGACAAATGAAATCAAGCAGATATTCTATGAGGGCAAGAATGCAATCAAAAGTGTTTCGTTGGTGTTCCTCTATGACTACAAGCTGTAGAAAAAGTCACATCTAAACCTTGTATCGAAAAAAACTTTCTTCCTATATTAATACTTCACAATGAGAAAATTTAATCATATTTCACAATGACAAAAAATATTTTGCACAAATTGATCCATTCTGAACAAAGGAGTTTTCAGCCGTTTCTAGGTTAAATTCAGGTTTTTTGAGAAAAAAATTATCTTGATTTCAGATGGAAGATCTATCGGCTATATTCCTCCTATTATCGAAAAAGTTTTGGATAAATCGATATTAAACAATTCGAGTTCATTCGAAATTCAAATCAAATCGAAGTTTTATATCATAACGAAGACTTGTTCAAAATTTTGTGGGGATCAAAGACTCACAAAAATATTTTCAAACTTCAATTTATCTGTAAGAGTTGCTCTGCAATTATCTTGAACTGCAATATTTCTGGGGAACATTTGACAACGTCGCTAGAGCATCTTGCCCAATTGTCGGATTCCGCGATTTGGAAGGTCTCACGAGCAGACGTTAGAAGTAATCGGGTTGAAAATGCAACTGTTGGATAACAATGTCCGAAATTAATAGTGCTCGCATTAGGTAGTTGGTACATTATTGCACCCTGTGGTGTTCCAAAGGTTAGATGTTCCTTTAAGAACTAAAAGATGCAGTTTATATCGAGTATATCTAGCATCCAGATGTTTCAATGTTCGCACTTTGAGACAAAAATCAATTAGAATAATCAGAGGTTCGAATATCTCGAAATACCATTATGAGTTTCGTTAATCAATACCTATATTTTTTCCAGACTGCTGAATGCCGATGGTTTTAGTGATTTCTGTTACTTCTATGTTAAAAAGAATTCGATATTATTGGGTAGTAATTAATCTGCAATACTATGAATGTCTGGCTGCATTGAATAAGAGAATTTTTCATAAATCCTTATGCTAACTGTTCATCTCTTTCTCAAATTGAAATTGAGAATTTGAAAAAAATGCTTTCTCGTCGACTCTTAAGAACTTTTTAGTATTCTCCTTATTACATCTATTTTTAATTATATGATTCAGAAGACCTCAAGATGAATGCAACTTTCTTCTGATTAAATTAAATGATCTTTATTTTTTCGCGCTTGTTTCTAGAGTAAGGTAGCTGAGGAATTGAATATATTTGTTCCAAATGGGTCGATTACATTGAGATACTTTACAAGCTGCTACTAAACGATTTAGTTGCCGATTGAAAACTCGCTCAATGTAATCGTGTTTACAGTTAACAATCTGATTGTGAGGAAGCTGCGACTAAAGTTGAATGCTGGGCTACTTTACTCGCTAAATCGCTGGCGTTTTGGCTTGTTGGAATGTGAACAAGCCGTGTGTAATCACAGTTGCTACCTACTAAACAATTTGTTAGTTCTCATGTACTCGGTGGTGCCTGGTTCTTAAATTTGAAAACTTATTTGACATATATCTTGGATCCTTGACAACGATACAAACATGAACCTGACGCGGATCGCTAGATTGTTAGCTACTCAGCGAGTAGACAGTTTTATGTGTATCTAATCATCACAATCTCACAAGCTAATTCATTCGCATCTAAATCCGCTCAGTAACAGCATGTAAAGTATCTCAATGTAATCGTCCAATTAATGAATTAGAATCTCTCATTTAGCTTTTCAGTAAAATCGATATATAACTTGACTGTTCTTATATTTTCTGTTCCAGAAAAAAAATTCGATGAGCCAGTAGAAACTCTCCAAAAAAATTAGCAGCAGTCTTTCCAAGCACAAGTGGCAGTGGCATCAATTGCAATAAACTTTCATCAATAGGAATCCCATCAAGCAAGAACTAATACTCGAGTTTCTACACAATGCATCTCTTTCCGTTTTCATTCAAGTCTCGCAGAGCGCTAACGACATGTAAGATTGACCGGTTCCATGAGAACGTCTATCAATGAGAAAATGCTAATAAAATCTCGGTATTCCGCCGTATCTAGAAACGACGTCTGATGAATGAGAATTAGACGACAGCAAGAAGTAAACGAACGACCCAATTCAAGCCACCAACCACTCGCCACTTAAATAATTCATCGGCCAAAGTTGTATAAGTCCTCCTCGGCGACGATCCTAGACCGCACTCGCCATGGTCAATCCATTAGATTTATACATAAAAAGTCCCGGAACGGACGTTCAGTCGCCATTATTCAGGAAGTTTTTCGCGAAATGAAGCGACAAAAACAACAAAAAGGCGTTATAGACCAGATCAGCCAATTAGCCTGGTGGAAAACAGGTCTCTTGAATCCGTAAGTCTTTCCCAAATGGCGCAATCAGGATCGTCTAGAGCGTGGATCGCAGTTAAATATGGTCAGAAAATCGGGCAATGATTTCATTCTAAGGTGATGTGTCGCTGATAAACCGTCGCGGGTCTAAATGAAGAACTTAAATGGTGTGCTTCGCTTCTTGGATGCGCGACCTGGATTAATTAGGACTGGATCACTATAGTGGCTTCCTTGTATTCCTATTCCATTTGAGAGCTTCTGCTATGTGTTATAATCAGTCAACAAGGAAGCATTTGTAATATCATGATGGAAAAATATGACTTGGCTGAAAGAGTTCTGTTACGAAGTTTTTGGCACTGCACTGAAACATCATGGCAATCAGTGCTGTGCCTCAGCCTTGTGCTTGGTACTCTAGATTCTAGAACACGAAGAACTTTTGTGCTCGTAGGTACTGTGCTCGCAAGTACTAGATTCAATCGATATTTAGTATTTGATGTTTCGAAAATGTTCTGAGGAGACTTGATGATTTGTGATTCCAGCACTGTATGATTCTCAGAGCATCGGGCAGTGCTTCCAAGAATAGCAGTATTCCCAAGCAAATCACTGCAAACTGCTCCTAAGCACCTTAGGGCTCTGAAGTATCTTCAGAGATTACCAAGATGAAAGCACTCCATGACCAACCACTGGCCACCTAAATAATTCATTCAATTCATTCATTCATTCAAAGTTGTATAAGTCCTCCTTCGGCGACGATGTTTTGTGAAGGCTTGTTGCTTGCTGATCCAAAAAAAATGCTCCTCAGCACCCTATGGATATTCGGAACATCGCGAAGTGTTCCCGAGCACAGCAGTGCTCTCAATCACTACGAAGTGCTTCCAAGCACAGCAGTGCTCACAGGCACTGCAAAGTGCTTCAGAGCACCGCATAACTCCGAAGCAATTTCAGGATTCACAAAAAACTGAGCCCTTTATGGACTTGTCGAAACGTGAAAACATCAGGCTTTCGTGTTTTTGAAATGAAAAAAAACTTATGCAGGTTTTTTATTCAAACCATATTATGCAGGTTTATTAATTTTCTTCCCTTGGCCCAGTGCGAACTTTTTATGATATTAGATTCAGGTGTAATAATGATTTTGAGAGATCTAAGTGTTATATGCTCTTCACTATACTAATGTCATGACTGCAGAAAACGGATTTTCCAGCATTCGTGCCAGTTCTTTACCTAGCTTCATAATAAATATTAATCCGTGTTTTCTAATGTACTTGAAATAATATTTCGACAACAGCCTTTGGGTCGACTTCGACAGCGTCTCTGGCATTTGATAAAATACTCAAAAACTGTTCGCACAATACAAAATCTATTAAGTTGCTATAAACAAAAAACAATGCGCTTAAAGTGGAACCATAAGCGATTATGCAGTCATTAAATTCACAACAACTTTTATACGTGACTCAAATGATACTTCCATCGGATAACAACCAACGTTTTTCGCAAAACCTCCTGTACCAGACCCGTTGCATATTAGGCCGAAAAAACATGTTATCGAAACAAATTAGCCTTAAACAAGCCCAAACCGACCAATAGTCGCATTGTAATCGGACAATCAAGCAGCGCGCTTTTTCCCGAATCTTTTTTGGCACTTAGAGACAGTGCTCCAATTACGGATGTCAATTTTCAGATATGTCAAATACCCATTGACAAGCAGAGATATCAATCATATCATTTAAACTGCTCTCAAACTAGAACCTCAAAAAATTAGGCACTCATAAAATTCACGAAAACTTTTCAACTAGACTCAAAAATCAATAAATTTTCTGGCCACACGTTAACTGCTTCATTTAAATCTATATCTAGGAAGTAGAATGGCGATTAAACAATAAAATTACACTAATGTGGAACCATCAACAATTATGCACTCATTAAAACAACAACTTTTTATACTAGACTCAACAAGCAAAGCTTTGGGGCCTCTTGATAGCGTCTCTGGCATTAGGATTAACGCTCAACAACTGGTTCACAATAATTTGAGTCTAGGAAGTTACATAACGATCAAACTTAAACTTGCGAAGTGGAACCATAAACAATTATGCACTCATTAACTTCATAGTAACTTTATACGAGACTCAAAAAAAACTTTTGGGCTTCTTTGATACCCTCTTTGGCTTTGGAAATAGCTCTCAACCACTGTTTCCTCATTATCAAAATCTATGAAGTTGCATGACGATCGAATAATAGCATTTCGCTCAGAGCAGAACCATAAACGATTATGCAGTCATTTAATTCACAGCAACTTTTTATACAAGACTCAAAAGATACTACCATCGGATAACAACCAACCAGTTTTTGCAGAACCTCCTGTACCCAGACCCGTTGCCTATTAGCCCGAAAAAACGTGTTATCGAAACAAATTAGCCTTAAACAAGCCCAAACCGACCAATAATCGCATTGTAATCGAACATGTAACCATCAATCAAGCAGCGCGCTTTTTTCGGATTCTTTTTTTTTTGGTACTTAAAGACAGTGCTCCAATTAGTGGTGTCAATTTTCAGATATATCAAATACCCATTGACAAGCTGAGATATTCAATCATATCGCGAACGAATAGATTACACGTTCAACGATTTCGAGATTACCATATGGGTTGGTTGTAAGAACCCGAATGATTGCATTCTGCATTTTTGGTTCGTTGAAACGTTTCCGATGATAAGATCTGAAAAATTTGATTGTGTTGTGTAGATGAATGAAGATGGAGTGGAGGCAATTATTTTGAATTTGGACTAACATGGCATAAGTTATTCGATTTTTTTATTGATCTCATAATGGTATAAATATTAAAGAACTGACATCAATCAAAACTTAAGAGGCTATAGACCTAATAAATTACATACAAATGAAGACTTTGAGATATCGATTTGGCTTCAATTTTCCTCCCAAGTAATATCATTTTTTCAAAAGTAAGTTTTGAAAATTTCAAGAAGAGCCTTGAGCAAGAAACTTGTGAGTGGTCGTTCATTGGTAGAGCAATATTCCTATTACCTCAAAATTTTGTAGGTATAGAACTTGAGATTGATGCTAAGTATATGAGTGCAAAAATTCAGCACGAACAGAATTATACTCCGAAAATAATTAAAAAAATGAAATATGTAAAAAATCCATAATGAAAATTTGAGAAAAGCCCTGAGTAGCAGTTTTTTAGCGCTCGTTTATTGGTTTAGCAATAAGACTATTATCTCAAATTCTTATATGGGACTTTTTGATACCAAACATATAAATGCAGAATCTCATCAGCACAATCAGAATTATATTCTGGAAATTATTCAGAAAATGAAATATGTAAAAAATGTAAATTCAAAAAATTAAATAATATGCATTTTGCATCAAATATCGATTGAAATATATTCTGCGAGAATTCTGCATTTCTTAAAAACTTCATAGGTTTTCACTCCCATTCTCTGAAACAGAAATAATGAAAGATTTTCAATTAAGATAAAGTGCTCCTGTGCGAATTTCTCCACTTATTTTCTTGAAAAATTGATGCCTAACAGTAAAACTGAAAAAGAATTAAATGAAAAGGATAATGTAAACATTTCGGTGTCTATTTCAGACACCTTCTTCAGAAAACTTGCTAAATTCAGAGTTCTATGTTTTTTCATTTGCCAATCTGATTGCAAATGAAAAATTGACCATCTTCTAATAATTTTACGTACTGTGACATGAAAAATGGAATTTTTTTTTGATTCTTGTATCTTTCTAGAACACTACAGAAACTCACAAGAGTTGAGATTTACTACAGTTTCCAAAATATTACAAGAATTCAAAAAAATGAGCCCGAGTTTGTGTGTTGAGACAGTACAAGGGAGCTAGAATTTCCATTGCCTGAGACAGTCAGAAGCACTAAGGCAACTGATAGCCCATGATTGCAAATTTAAGACCAATTGAAGGAGTGAACACTTCTTTACAAGACTAGAGAAGTACAACAAGGTACTTTTATTTTGGGTAGTTGCCCATCGCTGTCAGAACATTGAGGTAAGTCAGACAGCTGACGCTCCTATGTAAGGTGATACTGATAAGGATAAAGGTCGATGATTGGGAAAAACAAACACTTTAACTGGATTAACACACCAGGGCAAAGACAAGCAAACAGACTGATTGCACCATCAGAAGAAGTTCAACAATCTCTATCGTTGTTGAAAACAAGTTGAGAGTGCTTCTGGACTCCTCAAGCATTGCAGAAGGGTAGTCATGAGGCCAATCGACTATCAAAAACCAAACTCCAGATAGATTCAACCTAGCGCTAGAATTGGTCAACAAAGAAAAAAGGAGAAATAAGTAGGTCTATCATGGAACAAACAAAAGTTATTAAAATTTCATACATTCAGCTCAATCTCAGTTGAATACTATACTTTTGAACAATCGCTGCGAGCTGCGATATCATTTCAACGATAAATCTCATCGTAGTCTTTTTGTTTTTAACCCCGAACCATCAAGAATCCGAGAATTCAACATCTCCATCACTATTCCCATTCAATTCAAGTAAGCGTGTTCCTTGAGAAGAGCCGCGAAAGAATCAACTTGTCATTTTTGATCCTCTGAAGGTACCGAAAAGTAGGTCACCATACCGTGACAAGACTTGACAACATAAATGAAGTTGGCAAGTGAAACAGCTGTCATGTCATCAGAGAATGCAACAATAAACGTAATTACTTTTATGGGTAATTTCGGGAATTATCATATGAGCGAGAATTGAAAGATGAGGTGAATGTTGACATTGTAAACGTAAGGCGAAATTGCAGATAATGGCTTTCTTATAAAATGGGTACAAATTGGGTGGGAAAGCATGGTTGTTCTGTAGATATGATTTCAATGCAGAATGATAATTTTTGCCAAAATCGCTATAAGATGCGATTTAGGAAAATTGAATATTCAGTCGGTTATAGTCCATTTCGTAACTTTTTGATTTGAGGAATACAGGTGTAGATGTAAGAAACTCTGCTCTACTTATTTTATCAAATCTTCGTCATTATTCGATTGTACATATCTGAGCAAGATATCTTTCATCTAACACCAAGGAAATGAGAGCCAAAGAATAGTCCCTCAGGAAAGTTTGAGAGCATAGTTGGCGTTTGTTTATTCATTTGAAGTTGGCAGTATTTGCTGTCATAACGTAAAATTAAGTCAACGTTGCCGAATTTTCCTGGCCTGGTCCGACGAGCTTACGAGTCATCAGAGAAGTTTATGCAATATCGATAACAATGCGTATCAATCTGACAAGAAAATAAACAACATAATCTGAAATTTCAAATACACAGTGGAATATGCCAATTCCATGGCGAACCGACGGCTCAACCTTTCATGAATTGTCTAGATTTATGATACTGTGAATTCAGACGTTCCACCATAAAAGAGTCCAATTGAGAGAAGAAGTGGCGCCTACGAATTGAATTAACTCCTAATCCCCAGTTATTGGAAGTGATATCCTTGTCCCCCGAAATTGGAAATGAACAAAGTTTTTTTTTTTTTTTATTCCTTATATGTCCACGGCAACTTAGGCCATTCAGACAAGCTTTCAATTTGGGTTTGTGTTTGCTAGACATTTCACAACATCCATACCCGCACCAGGATTCGAACCCGGGCCTCCAGCTTCGTGTGAACTTGTAGGCACACGCCATGTCCCCACAGCCACCGGAGACGGTAATGAACAAAGTTACTAGTGTTATCTCTGAAGTACAAAAATTGAACTGGATATAATAGAACTCTGATCACTGTGTTTGATAATAAAGACATTTCAGTTCATTCTTCCGAAAAAAAATAGAATCGAATATTATCGTAATCAACGTATGTCTTATGAAACTTATCATGGATCTATTCATTGATCGCATCTCATGAGAGAACCTAATTAGTGAATTAATGATAAAAAATGAGCATCGCAAGAAATAGCTGCAGTCGACTGATACATAGAATACAAACCAGGAGAAAAACTATAAGGGGGTGACATAGTGATTCATTCTGATAGTCAAACTGTTCTTAAGATATAGAATTTCTATGTCATCGACTCAAAGCTTATATGGCTGTAATAATGAAGAAGGCAAGGTAACAACAACGCCTCTTGAGTCTGCTTTCCCACTCAGGAATGGCAAGAAATTAAGGGGCTGACACACTAGACAGAAAGAGAGCACACACACTCTACTTACAGCTAGGAACCTAACTATTGTATACGCAAATGCACCTATAAGGAATAGAAGGAGAAGGAAGAAATTGAAAGAGAAGCACTCTGAAGGAATTTTCGGACAGACCATTTCAAAAAGTTGCTTCGGAGCTTCAAACTGAAAGCTACGATTTCTCACTGGTTTTCTTAGAGAAGAGTGTCGCATCAGGTAGCATATGATGAGAATTGGCTCAACAGAAACTGAGGAAGTAGATACAGATACAGTAGAAGACGAAGAAACTCCTGTCAACTCAGTTACAGAATGTCTAGCCATTACGAGCCTGCTTGAAGAATATCTAAGGCAGGAGAATCATTGAAGAATAGTGTATTTAGCCTTCTTGATGATGCCCTCTTATATACTGGAGTTTTTTTTGAACTCTTGCATTTTAGTCAGAGCAGAAGCGCAGTTAAAAAACTGCTCTAATGTGGGTTACAATAGTTCTCAATGTCGAAGTGGAATGATATCAATTGAAATATAATCTGGTAGGATTCTGCATTTCTAGAGGACTTTTTAGGTTTTCACTTCCAGTCTCTGAAAAAAAAATGATTAAAAATTTTAACATTAAGATGAAATGCTCTTGCAAAAATATTGCACTAATTGTCAGGAGCAAATTGGTTTTGAAAAAATTGTTGCCTTATAGTAAAACTAAAAAAAAAATATATATGAAAGGATAATTTAACGTTTCAGTGTCTATATCAGATACCTTTCTCAGACAAATCTTCGAAATTGTGTACTTTTGGGAGTGAAAAACCTAAAAGGTTTTCTAGAATTCGAAGTGCAGCATTTTTTCACGAACAATTATTGATCAAATCTTGGGCCTTATTTTTCCAATAGTTGATGTCAACAAAAAATGTCAACGTAATCAAAGTTTTGCGAAATTCAGCTTGATTTAATTTTATATTACTCTTTTCTAACACATTGTTGTACTGCACCTTTTTCTCGCTCTTAAAACATATCCTTGATCGAATAAAGTACCATCAAAAGACCCTATTCATTAAGCAGTACAAGTGTGAAAACATTCCGCTTTACAACAGGCTGAACACTTTTATCGCTGCTATTTATTCCGTTCAGATGAATTATGATCTCAGATTGTGAATCGAGTTAAGCTTTTAACCGTCTTATTATTACAGTTCGCCGAAATAATGAGGGAACTCCCATAAGGCGAAATCGGTAGATCGTAAGTGCTGATTTCGAGTGTGTGGTGATTGATAATGGCTTTATTGGAGGTGTCATTGGGTAGTTTAGATTGCGGATAGAGAAATTGGTGTCTGGACATGAGAAAGATTAATTGAAGGTTGGCTTCAGATGGGTATTGAGTTCCATGCGATAGGTGGTTATATTAATTTCATTTTCCATTTCTTTAAACCGCGATCACTGCTTTCAGTTACTAAATTTTTCACATAAATCGTGTTGGTTCTTGAAACTACTGGAGACAATTTAGGGAAACACCAATGTGAAATCTTAAGAACCTTACGTAACCTAACCAAACCACGAACCCTTCTTTCGAATATCTACTAACAAAATTTTTCACATACCTGAATTGTGTTGGTTCTTGAAACCACTGGAGATAACTCTAGGATACACTTACGTGAAATCCTAGGAGCATGTGGACCGTTAACAAAAATTATTTCAAATTCCAATGAAATTTCTGCATGAAAAATGAACAGAAAAGCCCTGACTTTCAGTGAGAGGTTTGTTCATATTGGAAATTTGAGAGAAGTTTTTCAGATACAATTATTTCGATGGTATTTTCATTCATTAATGAACTCAACTCTTTAAAGCTTTAGGAAATGCCTGGAGTGAAGTGAATAAGTAGCTGAACAAGAATTCCACTATCTGTGTGACTTGATGTTGTTCACAATAAAGATCTATTTGATTGAAGTACACGACGTTAACGTTATAGAATATAAATCACAGAGGGTTCCATAGCTTCAGTGTACAGTCACAAACAATACCGTAAAACGGGGATACTTTGTGACAGTTTTTGAGGTTTTCACACATTTTAAACACTTCTTGAGCAGATAAAAGGTGAGAAAATACACAATTGTCACAATTTTACCCCGTGCTTCGGGGGTAACATTGTGAGAAAGCATTATTCGAATCAGAGCACAATAATACCCCTGCCTTTGAGTATAAATTACTAAAAATAAAAAAAAAAGTATGCTCATATTTTTTGGATAAAAAAAACATTAAATTAACTTCAACTTTCATTGAAAACAAAATAATATTCTGAACAAGACGAAAACATGTAATGGGCTGAAATAAGAGAGTTAATATTTAGATTGAATAAGAGAAGGCATAAAACTAACACTCAAAAATTTTACAAACTGCAAAATTTTCCTGGGATTACCAAATTCTAAGTGATCAAGTAAGCCTTATAATGAAAATTTTTCCCTTTTTTTCTCTTTTCCTTCAAAATTTGTTTAGTTATTACCAGTAGTCAATCACGCAAAAATCCTCTACTTAAAAGCTTATAGTGCTTTTAAATTTTCTGCAGCCTTTTTTTAAATATCTTGTACCAGCTTTTTCAGCAACATGGGATTTCTGTAAGCTCTTGCTCCAAGCGTCTCCTATATGTTTGAGGCATTCTGGCAAGATTTTTCGCAGCCTACATGCAAAAAATTTAAAAATCAAATGTAATTATTTGGAAAACGTTGTGACATGTCACATGTCCCCCATGCTGCGAACGATTCTTTTTTTGTTTTCTTCGAAAAAAGATATTAAAATCAATGATTCAGATAATTTCGAATATAATATGGATAACTACAGGAGCAAATGAACCTATTTACGATTTTAACTGACAATATTCAGGTTTTCCAAACTTGTGCCGTATGTTTATTCCCTATTGGGATAATTGGTCTCTACCGCTTCCCTATTCTGATATTATCGGCTTACGTCTGTTATAGACAATTCTGTCAGTTTGGCAACATCGTCTGTTAGCGTTAAGTTTCTAGGTCGTGTTGTTTACATTATTATTTCGATTTGAAATAATTGAATTATTCTACTGATTTGGTGGCCTTATTGTTGTTCAAGGCTATCCCGGTATATATATTCTTTTGAGTTGAGAGCTAAAAAAATACAATACATGAAACAAAAAAGTCCCTAGCTGAGGTTGTGCAAAACGGGGTACATACTATTCTGGCGTATGATACCAGAGCACAGGGAAAAACCTCAGTAGCAAAAAACCCTGTCTCTCCGTTTTTACAAAATTGAAACTTAACCTATTCGAATAAATACCTTCAATATTTAGATTCAAAACACTTTATTCTTGCTCTTGGGCCAGGAGGGTGTTTTAAACCAGGTCTGGCGTTCAAGTAATGATTTTCGAATCTTCTGTTTTCTAAGACTATCCCGGTAATTAAAGGTATGTAAAAATTATGAAACTATTGTATTATATACAGGAATTTTAGAAATGAAAATCTAACCTGTGTTTACATCTCACTCTAATGCTTGGCTGATTACAATGATGTACTATTCACGCGCAGGAGCACCTTTATTTCTTAGTTCTTACTCTAGGTTTCCCCTGTATTTTACTACAACGTATTGAATGCCAATCATTGAATAAACATACCTACTCTCTTCCCGATCCAATGAAGCAAAAAGCCGGTGTGAAATTTGAAACTTAAAGACATTGGGTTTGAACTATTGTAAGCTCTTACCTCAGAAAACAAGCGCGAAAAAAATTTTAAAAAACCAAAATTTTTGAATCGAGAACTATTGAATTAAATAAATTCACTGGATAACCCATTGGAAGGGTTGAATATAGAATAGAATAGATAGAATAGAATAGAATAGAAATGAGTTTGTTCAATTAAAACAATACTTAAACACTAGAAAAAACTGTGATTTATTCATAATAACTGTTTACAGTGTTTAAAATAAATTTCACTCTAACGACAACAAATTTATTCAACGCTTAAATAAAAATCCTGTTCTGCCCAAGCTTCCTTTCCTCGTCACGCTGTGTATATATTTTGTCTTCATCGGGCTCGCACTTCTCCTTTAAAATTGAGCCAAATTATCCAGATTATTAGTAACTCATATATGATCGTTATACTATCATAGTTGTTGTATTCTTCTGTGTAACATGCACTGAGATAGGTCAAACCAATAAAGGTTGAAGCTCACTTGGACGAGACGAGACGAGACGAAGCGAAGAGTTTGTCTTCCGCAGGCACGATTTGCACTGAATCAAATGGGTAGACGCTCACTTGGGAGGCGCGAAGCGAAGATCAGAATCTAACTAACTAACGCGTCGCTTCGTCTCGTCTCGTCACGTCCAAGTGAGCGTCAACCTTAAGAGTTTCTATTCCTGACAATTCACACTATAATCAATCATACGACGTAGATCCCAATCAATTAATGACTTCGAATATATTACAGAATCATTAATAATTTTTTTCCATACATGTTACGATTGACAATTGTTGAAGCATAGCAGACATTCTTATTCAATCCATGTATAATCTTGATGGATATGGAAAACCAATTTTATTAGGATATAAGTTTACGACCTAAAGCAATCAGATAAATCGAATATCAGCTTTCTATTTTATGTCACATATGTCAGTTTTGCAGCTCATTAAAGTCGTTCTGATCAACTTAATATTAATGAGAACATGAATGAGCATATGCTTCATCACAATATAATCAAGTCAAATACCCAACTTTAGAATAATATTCAATGTTTCTTTTATAAAGTTCTGTTCTATAGGTATATTAACGATTGAGCAATTCGAAAAAGGATACCAAATTATATCGTAAACAGTAGTCTGTTTATGACATAAACATGGAATATGAATTCAGGATATGTATTTTTCAGATTCATGGGAGCAAAAATCCCAGTCTGAAAATGATTTGGTTTTGTTATTCCAACATAAAAGGCTTCACATAAAAGTTACAAGTTACTGGATATATTTGAACAAGATTTGCGTTTTTCTAAAAAAACCTTTTTAGGTTCACTCCCGGTTCTTTGAAACAGAAATAATTTGAAAAAATTTTTATTTAAGATGAAATGCTCCTGCAAAAATCTTAGCACTTATTTGTCTGGAGCAAATTGTTTTCAAAGAAATTGTTACCTGACAGTGAAACTTAAAAAGGAAATACCGTAAATTGGGGATACTTTGTGACTAGTGGGTAACTTTGTGACAATACGCAAATCGAAACAAACTGCCCAAAATTTTCCAAGTTTCGCGCTCATAGACAATTTTTTCTGTCGCCGGGCGACAGCACATGTCTCAGCCCAATCAAATATATCTTCATGAGTGTGGTAGGCCTCTCTAATAACTCGTAGACTGCCATGAGAAGAGCATACCGATTCTGTCGATTTTTCAAAAAGCCGGAAACTTCGTCTGCACAGCCAAATATGAAATATTGTCAGTAAAATCGTCCATAGGTCATTGACTGCTCCTTTAGTTATCATATTATTTTCGAAAATTATAGTCAAGAGTCATTGATTTTAATATCTTTTTTTCGAAGAGAACAAAAAAGTTCGCAGCATGGGGTAACATTGTGACATGTCACAACGTTTTCCAAATAATTACTATGATTTTTTTTTTTAAATTTTGCATGTAGACTGCGACCAAAATCTTGCCAGAATGCCTCAAACATATAAGAGACGCAGAAAATTTAAAAGCAGTACAAGCTTTTTAAGAGCAACGAATAATAAAGAATTCCATTTGCCACAAGTTGAGGATTTTTGCGTGATTGACTACTGGCAATAACTAAAACAAATTTTGAAGGAAAAGAGAAAAAAAGGGAAAGATTTCCATTACAAGCTTACCTGATCACTTAGAAATTTTGTAATCCAAGGAAAATTTGCAGTTTGTAAAATTGTGAATTTGTAGTTTTATGCCTACTCTCATTCAATCTTAATATTAAACTCTTATTTCAGCCCATTACATGTTTTCGTTCTTGTTCAGAATATTATTTTTGTTTTCAATGAAAGTTGAAGTTAATTCATGTTTTTTTTATCCAAAAAATATGAGCACATACTTTTTTTTAATTTTTAGTAATTTATACTCAAAAGGCAGGGGTATTATGGTGCTCTGATTCGAATAATGCTTTGTCACAATGTTACCCCGAAGCACGGGTTAAAATTGTGACAATTTCAAATTCGAAAAAGACTATATCAAAATAATTTTTCAACAATATTATATTATCATTGTGTACCGAAAGGACAGATATTTACTGTGTATTTTTTTCACCTTTTATCTGCTCAAGAAGTGTTTAAAAAATGTGTGAAAACCTCAAAAACTGTCACAAAGTATCCCGTTTTACGGTAAATGAAAAGGATAATGTAACGTTTCGGGGTTTATATCAGACAACTTCTTCAGACAAACTTGTAAAATCTTCAAAATTGCGTGTTTTTCGTTCGCAGTCTAATAGACATTGGTTTTTTAAGAAATGCAGAATCCTCCCAGATTATATTTAAATCGATATCTGAAAGATTTATGTTGATTAGTTGATTATTCTATAAAGTTAAATATTTTTTTCAGCTACTGAAGTGGCGTGCGTACTGATATTTACTTTAATATTGCTAAATAAATAAAAGTGTTCGCCAGTATATAGAATTGATCAAATGATACAATAATAACCATTTAATTCTGTTGAATGTCTTCCGAGACATACAAGAGAACTTCTCTCATTACATGTATGTTACCATAAACCTCACAAAACATAAAAGAAAACATTAGAAGACAATTATTGGTAATATGATATTCATTGAATCATTTCCATAAGATTCTTACAGGTTTCAATTATACTGTAATTTTTTTGTGATATGTATAACATCCTTGATCTTGTTCATCTTTGTTCACCACAAATTTATGAAATTTCCTTTTTAGTTTATTATAATTATTATTATCGTCTGGGTCAATTATGTCTATTTTCTCAAGTGTTGTTTTTTTTTATACTTAATACCATCTTATTTCATTGCAGACACAAACAAATTGCTATACAAAATTGTATAATATTCAATCAATTTAATGAAGATTATGTGAATTTGAAAAAGAAATGTTCAAAACTTGTACAGAGGCCCTGGTTCTATGCTCGTTAGAACTCATTTCAAGACTTACTTTCGAAATTCTCAATAAACTACATAACTTCTGGTTAGAACTTGTGAGTATATTATTATCCTCATTCCTATTTTAGATGTAGAAGACATTGTCATAAGCAACTATAATATAATATATATAATAACAACAGAAATTGAATGAAACCTCACAAACATATTGATAAAACATTCACAAATTTCCACCCAGAAACTATCTAGTTCTTTGAAGCATTTCTTCTCATTAACAAATGTCAACTCCCTCTTACTCTAGAATTCTGTTCCATCAATTGAATCGTTTCAAAACTGACATAATGTCCGGTATTACGGTAAATCTTTCTCCCATTTCACATCCTGCAAGATTGATTCGAAGCGACGTAATGATGGCAGGAAACATTTTGTCAAACTTAATGAGATTTGTCTTTTTCGGTATCAATAAAGACAAGCGCTTTCTCAGGCATGTGGTCCTCTTCAGCATTGGTTAATACTGGTGTTAATCAAAGAGGAGATTGAGACATTTTGAGGAATGGCCCCAATAACGTATTCAGGTTTTCCGCGAAACAAGTATGGGAACCCTGCAAAAATGAAAGGAATTATAATTCAAGAAAGAGGAATTACACGTTTGGCTCATCAAGTTGGGTGGTGCGATCAGGTCCGGACTTCGTGGCATATCGATATGGGAAAATAAAGGGTTTTCCAATAAGATGTGTATTTTGAATAGCCGCTATTTCGGTAGATGTCACGTTGAAGTTTGAAGTTGTCATTTTTGAAAATTGAAAGACAAGTAGAAACAACGCCATCAATAGAAATGTAACGATACACGCTTCAAGAACGCATTGAAATCATTTAAAATTCACTATGATAATTGTGAAACTTTGGCAGAGACGGTTAGTAAATTTTGAACATTTTGAGTCGTCGTGAAGTACCTTGTCGGACCGTGATAAAGAAATTGGTGGAAAAATTCGAGCTGTTAAGACAAGTTAGTGATGTGAAGAATAAAACCGTACACGTCGCTCAAGAACAGCTGAAAATATTGCTGCTGTAGCTGAAAGTGTTGAAGAAAACCCAGGTTTGTCCATTCCTCGTCGTTTTTTGGGAATAGACAGATGATCAATGATTTTTTATGATCGAAATTGGATAGTATTGACCTGGACAACGTTTACTCTCGACAAGACGGCACTACGTACCATTTAAGCAACGCGACATTGATCTTTTGTGGAAAAAGTTTCCGGACCGTGTTATCTCTCGAAGATGTGATCACAATTGGATACCGAGACCTTGTGATTTAACACCTTGCGACTTCTTCCTTAGGAGCCACCTGAGAGAGAAGGTCTACGCCAATAGACCAGCGTCGATTCAAGATCTCAAAGATCGAATTCGTGAGGCTATCGATGACATCAAGCAGCCACTTGCGATTTGGTTATGGAAAATTTCATTAAAAGGATATGGTCCTGTAAGCGTGGTCGTGGTGGTCATTTGCCTGATGTTATTTTCCAATATAAAAAAAAAGAGTTGAAGTAATCCAGATATGGGTGAGCTAGTGGTTGATAGCAATACATCCATAATAATTTATATTAATCATATAAATTATATGATTATATGAATCATATAAGTCGTTGCTTCATATTATCTTTGGAAAACCACTTTTTTTCCATCCGATGATTTATATGAAATATCCAAAATAATGAATCCTCATCAGCTATTTGTACTGAAAATCTTATCCGCCATAAGTTCGAGAAAAAATTCAGATCCACCAAGAGAATACTCTTATGACACAAGAAATAAGACCAACAGATGCTTTGCACCAAGAGCAGAAAAAAAAACGCATTGGCCAAAGAAGTTTCAATTACCTTGCTCCGCGATTATACTCTACGGTTCACAAAGAGTTGAAATGATAGTAAATCCTAAAAAAGTAGAACTGAGTTGAAGAAAGGGGTAATTGAAAAAGGAAGGGAATATTTCTACTCAATTATCAACCCATAATGAAAGTTCGTTATATATATTTAAAATATTATTCTGGAATGACTACTATCGAATGAAAACCTTTCTACACTGATCATTAGTTCGACTATTTTGTAGATGAGTAACCAGAGACCCTTTTTGTCTTGATGCGTTTCGTCATTGAAACCATTCATTATGTAAGATCCTAAATGAAGCTTTACTCCTGTCACATTAGAATTATTATTAAGTTTGTTTATATTGGCTATGGTTAATTCTATAAGTTGTATTACAAATCACGTACAGGCTCACGCCTCTGTGATTAATGTTTATCTAGAATAAACTATTATTATTATTATTAACGGCATAGCTTCTTCTTTTTAATGAAAATAAACATTCGATCATTTATATTGAAAAATGGAATTTTCTTGGTATATCAAAATAACACCTCTTATTGGAAAACCCTTAAGTATCAGATACGTAAAAATGTTACATCTTTTTTTCCAAAAAGGTTCTTAGAATTTAGACATTCTGGTCAGAGGGCTCTGGAGAAAACTCAGTATAGCTTTACCAAATATCCCACAAAACCGTGATGCTCTTAATTATGCCCACAACCTGAACCCCTTCCTTTGCTTGTTGATTGCAGATTGTTGAGAGGGTTACCCACTGTGACCTCGAAATCTATTGTAGCGAGTCATCGCAAGAAACTTATGCTATCCACTTTGAAATTGCATCCATTTCAGCATACATCTGCGCACTGGCGCAGCTAGGGGGGGCTTTGGGCTACAGGCCCCCTCCAAAGATTAATTTCTTCGTTATTCTTTTCTTCATTTTTTTTGCAACTTTCATATTTGTTTTATCATCAAGAATTTTCAGTTCAGCCCCCAAAACAAAATCCTGGCTGTGCCACTGCATCTGAGGATTCTTAGATTGTAGATTGTTGAAGCTATTACCTTCCACTGCGACCTCAAGGTCTATTAATCGCCACTTTGCTACAGCTCCCCTCCAGTTCTAGACCTTCAATAAAGTTCAGTAAAAAATAGGCTTTAAAGCTAGAACTTCAGGTTTCACTAGGATGTACTCAAACATTCATTTTCTATTCAGAAATAAAAAAGGTGTTCCTTAGCTTTTTGCTCAATATAAAAACTTTGCGGATTGCTAAGCTATGAAGTCGAAGGAAGGAAAAAAAAAGGTACTTCATCGGACTTTTTTGTAATCAGCCTAAGAAGGCGGGAGGATAGGCTGAAAGTCCATGAAGTTTGATTAAATTTGTTCATTTTTTTTCATTTTTATGGTGATTAAACCTAAAAATGAAATCTTGAATTGATTCCAATTGAAATTCTGTGAAACAAATGTAGCTCGAGTAATTTATACAATAATTTTGATCTCACCACTGATGGAAAATGTTAACATCCGCCCGAATACTAAAAAATTACTATTCATTTCCATAATTTTTCAAAATCCGTGACTCCGATTGAATACATTGTAAAGCTAGTCGACATTTCTTGTTTTATTTTTCATTCTGCTTCTGAAAGTTTTTCACTCAAATAAAATATAAACAATATCCTATCAAGTATCTTTTTTTTCCTATGACTCATAGATTAGGACTCCGCGAAGTTTTATATGGAGCAAATAGCTAAAAACATTTTTTATTTCTGAATCGAAAATGAATGTTTGAGTAATCCAACTCAAAACTGAAGTTCTAGCTTTCAAGCTTTTTTGGGTACCTGCAGTGATTTCAGGAAAGCTGAGTATTTTTTTCATTGAAGCAACATTCAGGATCACGTTGTTGAAAAAATAAAAACTGCATAGGAAGAAATGAATTTCAAACCTAGCTGGCAAAGTACATTGGAAAAAACACTCAAAAAATCATAACTTGAGAACTACAACAAATCGCATTACATAATAATAATAATAATATTTTTTTTTATTCACCATCAAATATATCATATATGGGGTATTTTGGTTAGCCACAGGTCTGAGGAATCTAAAATTAATTTATTGACGTCAATCGCCTACAACATCCTGTTATACTTAGTTGTTGGCCAGTTCACTCCTTCAGCATCAAGTTTCTCGATGCTAACTGAGTAGGTCCGCTGATAAAATGTACTTCTTCCTTCCTTAATCCTACCCTGCTTGAGGACATCAACAGGTCCAACAGAAGAGACCTTGCAAACATTCACGCAATGGCCCGAGAGCATCATACGCTTTTTACGTTTTTTTGGGGCCTTTTAATGTCAAATTGAGGCACCATTCACCGAGTTAATTCGACAGTGGTCGATTTATGGCATTCGCATACGGTCAGGATTTATGCACAGCGAACAATATGAATGCAAAGCAGTAATTAGGAGAAATTTCGATTTCGCAATTAAATGTAAAAGTAAATAATATCGAGCTGCGACTGTATCTTCTTTTTTCATCGGGACGTGGGCAGTATAATTCAGACGAATTACCCGACAGAAGGCATGATTAAGATCAAACCATGTATATATGTGTATAATTAAATTCAAAGTCGGACACTGATATAACTGTTGGTTTCATCTACCTTAATGATATCTTCAGTTTCTTCTCCGAATACTCAGGAGCATTCACCACTACTTTATGGAGGTATTACATTTGTTTTTTCTTCAGATATGTGGAATTTTTATGTTGAAAGATTCAAAATGAAGTTTTGTCTTCTTGAATAAGATAGTAAGTATACCAGAAAATTTAAGAATGCATATGAGTTTATTGATAACTGGATACTATGATTATGTTGAATTGCACATGAGAAATAGTGACAATTATTTCACCATTTTATTTCTTGATTTAATATATTTCTAGGGGCTAGTGTGAGTAGGTGAATGGGGATTTTTTCCTCCTCCCCACAAATCCACACTCGTCAGTGAGGACAATCCTATCCTCAACAGGTGCTTCTTGAGGCGGCAGTGTCTGTAAGAAAGGTGTAATTGTGTTTCAGAGTTCCGAAATAACTTTATAGAATGATTCATCTCGGGAGATTCGCTAGTGTTTTTTCTTCTTTTCTTTCTCCTTTTCCAGAATCTCCTTCTTAAAGGTACATTACCTATACCACAGAAGGTTTCTGGACCAATGAGTGGCATTCGTGCGCCCTCTTTGGCACTTGTACACTTATATTGGCCTCTTCGATTACTTATATTCCCGAATGGCCGGGACTTATTTTTCCTGCCAGCCTAATCTTGTTTGTTTGGCACTCCCAGGTTATCTTTGAGTCGATAACGTAGGACCTCAGTGCTTTAATAGCAGCTTGACTATCTGAGTGTATGGTATATCGCACTGCTGATAGTTTCTATCTAGATTTATATCTAGACATCTTTCAATAGCTAAGATTTCCGCTTGGAAGACGCTCATACAGGCTCCTGTATGAGCGTCTAGTGATTGATTGATTCATTAGATTGTGGTCACTCGGCACCGTGACTACCTCTTTCTTTTGTGCGTTTCCATACTATGTAGAGCTACATTTTTCCCTGAAAGATTTCGCTCCTATGTTAGAGTGGTTTGAACCAATACATTGGATTGGTTTAATATGGGTTCGGTGGTTTCTGCGGTCGGTCCACGTAAGTATAGATATCGGAATCCCTTGCCCATTTAGTGCATCTAAAAGAACATTGACCCGTGATAAGCCTGGAAAACAGCCTCAATTTGTTTGGGGACACCCAGAGAGCTTATTTCCCAATCATCGACTGCCGCCCTGAAATATCATAGATGATATATAAGAATAGATATAATTTTCATTGCCCAAAACCATAAACCTCTCGAAAAAAATGCAAGGGTCCTTCAATGAGAGAGAAAGTCCTTCAGTACATTCGTGAAACCTAAGTGCTCAATGCTCTAAGATTCACGAATCATTTTACAAATTTCTTGTGTTCTGTACACAGAAATACTCCTTACGTCAACCTTTATACATTTGCTTTATAATTAGGTGTGTCAAGTACCAAACAGACTAAAATATGACTTTGATTTTAGCGAATTTTTCAAAATATATCGCTGTTAGTATTAACTGGTAATAAAGAGCAACTAAATTAGGGCTTTCATCCATACACGTCATATTAAGAAAATGAAAACTCCATGTAGCTCCTTCAAAAAAGCCTAAGAAGGGGACCTTCAGTGTAAAATCACAGGATTATGAAGGCCCATACACGTCACGGATCTTGGAAGTTAGAGTCTGAAAACTTTATCTCATTTGGTTGAAACAAACGGCTTCAGTATAAACAGTCTCCAAGTTTGGCAAATATTCAAATTATGATCATAAAGCAATATCTGGTACCGTTTATGATGATGAATCCTTCCATTCTGGAGAAAAAACGATTGGTCGAAATTTTTGTATTCTTGTAGTGTGGTATCACGGTTACACAACCATTATGTCATTTTGACATAAGTTTGTTACACGTTTTTTATCATTACTTCGGAATTGAATTCGATATTTAGCATGAAATACCACTACTTTAATCTATGAGAGATGATTGTCCTTCAATAGGGTACCTACTGTAGTGGTTTTAGAAGAACAGGAGATTCGAAAAAAATCATCAATGGAATGCCAGACCTGGTTTGAAACACCCTCCTGGCCCAAGAGCATGAATTAAGTATTTTGTATCTGATATTGAAGGTAGTTATTCGAATAGTTTTTAGTTTAATTTTGCGGAAAACGGTGAGACAGGGTTTTTTCTACTGAAGTTTTTCCCTGTGCTCTGGTATCATACGTCTAATATTTCGTACCCCGTTTTGCACCAACTCAAGCTAGGCTAGACTTTTTTGTTTCATGAATTGTATTTGTTAGCTCTCATTCCAAAAGAATATATATATCTACAACCATAAGAGCATAATGTGTACCTACCAAACAATAACTCCGCGTGGATGCTTTGGTCTCTCATTGATAACGCCAGGGTTTTTCCAGCATTGTTCATCAAAGTAACATAATATTTTTTGAATGATTATTAAGAAAGTTGTCTTGCAAACGTTTGTTTGATCTTTTCTATCCCATTGGAAAGTCCGATACGTTGAATGATACTTTCCTTGTGTCTTCGGTTTAACAATTTCGATAAGTATTTCTCATAACTCTGCAGAGTCAAGCAACTACAAAACCTAAAAGAAGAAACAAAAGAACAAAATCGCAATGCATCGGACTAGCAGAGTTCTTCAGTGTCTAAAAATTTCAACAAAATATGATATAATCAAACGAGTGTCTTAAGACAATAGCTCATCAGCAAAATAAACCCTACATCCCTATCCAAATGTTGTCAAATCAAGCAAATATCAAATCAAAGTTAAATAGTACAATATGCAAAACAGCTCCATAATCTTCTGTACGGTCGGTGTTGAACTGAAGAGCGTTCGGAGGCGGCCTTGCGAGAGGAAAGTTGACGCCGGAGGCCTCGGCGTGGCAACCAGGCCTTGGGTACCGTTACCGTAGTTACCGCGCGCGCGGCAGAACCACGGCCAACGCCGTTGTTCGCTGAGTGCTTGCTGAGTACCGGACTCCACCTCGGTACCAGAGAGACCGGGATTCACGTGAAAAATTCGTTTCGAAGAATTCAATATTCGGAATGATCAAAAGCAATGATATAATAAGAGTACAGGTACTGCCACAAAATTGTATAGAAGTAAACATAAATAAAAGTTCACAAGAAAGACGTAAAATTTCGGACTCAATTACTCTAAATGAAATAACAACAAGTTTGAAAAAATATCGACAGTACAAGAAATTTGTCCATGACCAAGCTGTTTTCTGAACGGCTTGCCACAATTACTTAAGGACCTTAGATATAATTGTAGCTGTAGCTGTAGAGCGATATTGTTTGTATGTATTTGCATCACTTTAGAAGATCAGATTAGATTTTATTCGAGGAGGCTTACAAGTCCTTGCAGCATCTTGATGTAAATGGTGCAACCGCTCGCTGTTTACCCTCTCGCCAGCCAGGTCTCAAGAAACCCTACTACTTCCTAGTATTACGTTCAGTATTTACTCGGTGTCAAGAAACACGAACTCAGGTGTCGCAGCCTCTTTCTATGGATAGCCGAACAGTTGAAAACCAGGTGCTCAGCTGCCTCGATAGCTTCTTGGCAGATGTGACAGGTATAGTCGGGAACTTTCCCATGTTTCTCAAGTAATAGTTCATGAGACAGTGTTCGTCCCCTAACTATGTCCGTCATTTTCGTTAATTGTGATTCACTGAGTGGAAGGAATTTTTTGGTACAGCTCGTGAGTACGAGAGGAAGACCTTGCTGTGTTTGGCCTTCTCTCAATGAAAAAAGTTATTTCTCCTTCTCTGATATGCCAGGTACCCATACAAGTTTAACCTTATGTATTGCTGAGCACAAGTACAGGGTATCCCATTTGGGCACTTCTACGGGATATCTCCGTTATTTTTAACGTTAGCAGGATGCGGTTTTCGCGACAGCGTGCTACTTTTTTGTGAAACTGAAGATGGCACAATCAGTTTTTGCATAGCCCTCTTATTTTTTGTATACGGGGGGAAATGAAAAGTATCACTGTGTTTGAAATTGTAGGAATGGTTGATTTGGTTAGGTCTATTTTGTCCCCCATAAAAACTGATTTTGCAACTGCTACAAAAGCTCGCTTCCTGTTCCACAGCAGCGAGACATTCTGTAACTAAATCGAAGGAGTTTCTTAATCCTTACCACAGAATCTACACCTGCCAGTTTCTTTTGAACAATTATCATCCTATGCTTCCAAGGCAACAATATCTGTTAGAAAGCCAGTGATAAGGCGTAACTTTAGTTCAGTTTAGTTTGAAGAGGGTGTTACAGTTCACTGCCACCTTAAGGTCTATTGCGCCCCCTTACAGAGCGGTTCTGACCAAACCCTTCACAGCTCGCCCTCTAGTTCAGAGATCTAATGAAATCCAATAACTGTGAAGGCTTCAACGAGGCATTCTTTCCTTAGGCTCGCAATGCCTAGGCGTCCTTGACTAGGTAAATGGGGGTTCTTTCTTCTCCCAACAGAACTACACTCGTCAGTGTCCGAAATCCAATCCTCAACAGGTGCTTCCTGAAGCGACAATATCCTGTAAGAAAGCCAGTGAGGATGTGTAATTGCTTCTTACGGTATCTTTCGGATACCGCTGTCTCGAAGATCCGAAGGAAACTCAGTGGAATGATGATCCATCCCTGGGAGATTCCGCCAGAATTTTCCCTCTCGGCTTTCTCCTTCTCTAGAAATCCTTTTCATAGGTACATTTACTATACCACAGAAGGGTTCTGAGCATTCCTGCATCCTCTTCGGCATGTGTATAGGCCTCTTCGTCTCCTTTAATTTCCTAGAGGCAGGGGGAGCCCAGATTAAAAAGATCTAATTTTTCTTGCCTACCTCATTGAGTTTGTTCCTGCACTCCCAGATCATTTTAGAGTCGATGACGAGGAGCTCAGTGCTTTAATCGCGCTGGACTATCTGAGTGTATGGCTATATCACACTTCTGATTTCTTTCTAGATTTTCATCTAGACATCTTTCAATAGCTAGATTTCCGCTTGAAAGACGCTCATACAGGAGCCTAGCAAGGCGTAACTAATTCTCCTATACTTTTTTGACCTTGCAGTTCCGAAAAAA